>SJYO01052474.1:14036090-14474689 GCA_006410555.1 Capra ibex | reverse complement strand
CCCCACCCCTCTTTCCCCCCACGCCGGACGTGTCAGGGTCGCTTCGGAGGCGAGAGAGCATCGGCCAGTCGGGACCCAAAGGGGATTTCGGGTCGGGGCGTATCTGAGTGGGCGGACGGAACGGAGCGAAAAGGGAATCGGCTGAGGTGCGCGACGGCGCAGGAGTGCTCTCTGGTGACTTGCTCACAGCCCCCTTTTTTGAGAAGTCTTGGCTCAGACTAACGAAGTCGCTCAGGCTGGAAATGCCGACTCTCTGTCTGAGAGTCGAAAGCCACCCAAGGTGTCGGTCTGCCCGGTGGTAGAATGTAATCCCATTCTGAGGAGGCCGGAGGGCACGCGTCCGCGTGCGGCTAGGCCGGCCCTCCCCGCCCCCTCCCCGCCCTCCTCACCGCCCACCGGCGAGGGCGTCGTGGGACCCTCAACATCAAGACCCTCCCATTGGCGGGTCGACGTTCGGCCCTCAACTTCAAGAGTGAGCCTCCCGCCCACCGTAGCAGACGGAGTGCACCGACGATATGATAACGGAAAAAAGCACAAAACGAAGGAAGAGCCGGGAGCACACACGACGAGGCGACAGTAAACCAGCCGCCGGATGCAATCGCCAAGGCAAAGGAGTCACAAACAAGTTTATACCCTTTGGTTTTGAGCCCCGCCCGCATTGGTTAAACCCCCCTCGGCTCTTTCAGAAAAGAGACGAGGCGGGTGGTATCCATAGTCTCTCCCGCCCCATCTCCGTCTAAGCCCCCATCCTCCTCGCGCCCTAAACTAGATCCCACCCTTAATCTATGACTTAATCGCAAACAAAAAGCTTTTCACTGACAATAGAGCAAAGGGGACAAACGCGAAAAACCTCGGTGGTGGGAAGAAGGGTAGGAGCAGTAATTAGAGGTGACGTCTACATTAGGATTTAACAGGACATGTCTTCATGTTCTCTTGCCGTCTGGGTGCGTGAATGTTTTTACACAAAGACTACTCCAGTCAAACTCTTGTAAAACGCCTGAAACGTATAATCACAATCAAGCCAAAGGTCGGACGTGTCGAGACGCGCGCCTCAAGTGTTTGGGAAGTGTGTAGTCATGTACGGTTGCTTATATTTTTACGTGAGCGTTAAAGATGCTCGCGACTCCTTAGGAGTCAGAGTTTTTAGTCAGTTAAATGACCAGGGCGGGTGTCAGTAGGATCTTAAGACCACCTTCACCGCGAGGTGCGTCAGCAAAAACGAATAACGCACATAAGGAGTGGGTAAGTATGTTGCCTATGAGTACCTCGAGGAGGACACACGGGCCGTGTCAAGATATGTACCCCTCCGCTGCCACTCGTTTTATCTATCGTAAGAGGCAAAGATAAGATCCTTAAGGACATAGATAAGGTCACACACACAATCCCACTCTCTTTTCCCTCTCCTTCGTTGTATACTAATTTTACGTATCACGTAACATTGACTACCTTTTTTGGTCTTCCCCTTATCCCTCTTCAACGTCAAAATTTAGACACTTGGATTAGGGCATCACTCGTCGAAAAAGTAAAAATTTTTTATGTAATCAATAAACACAAAGTCAAAGAAGTGACAGTTCGGGTCTGCGTTAATAAACCACTTATGGATTTTATACAATATTTGAGTGTTAAAGGGGTTTTGAACTTTAACATCTTAGTACTCTAATAATAGATCGTTCGTTTTAACCCTTTTAATAAACCGAAGTGGTGGAAATCCATTGACAGATTTGTAAGTCATATCCTCTGCACAAAAACACACACACACACACAAACAAAGAAATTAATGGTTAATATACCACTTTATATTCGGTTCATTACGTTTCTGGTTTTAAATTTTTTAGGAATTGGAATAATTTCTAATCTTGGTGGTGTAATTCTGAAGATCTTTTCTAGAATTAGTAGTAAATTAGGTAGTAGAATAGGATGTGTGGAAAAGAATTCTTGTCACAGAAGTGTCACAGAGAACATAATCGGATTTTACTTTAAGTCCCTATTAAATATTTAAAATAAACGTATACACTAAAACAAAATTTAGTTTTATTACAGGATATATACTATATTTTTCATGTTTTTTCATTAAATATTATGTCACTAAACATCAAGTCATACATTTACGAGTCTATATTGATCAGATCTTTTATATTAGTTTAGTAGTAAACAACCGAGGACATTTAGAGGTCCTTACACTTTCGAGGTTGATGGTTGACTGTGTTCATACCACTAAACCGGTGGAGACCACTGTTACGATTAGACAGGAGTCACAGGTGACATCTACGTCAGGGTTTCGTGAGTGACAATCTTAACATATTATTAATCTTCGTCACAACCACTCTTCAACGAGTTATTGTGTCCATCGGGTCAGACCACGAGACACTCCTTGATCTTCCCACCCTACACCCCTTCTCTCCCTCTGAGTTCTCCTTCCACTATATACATATTAATACCGACTAAAAACATACCGTCTTTGGTTACGTTGTAACATTTCATTAAAAGGAGGTAAATTTTCTATTTAAAAAATTTTTCTTTTTTTTTTGGGAACACAAGTATACGTTTTATCACCAAGTATATATATATATATATGTGTGTGTGTCCAAAAAGTGGATATGACTCCTGTAAATTTTCTATACTTCCTGTGTTTTTTTAAAAGTACATTCCTTCTAAGGGTACAAAACGTCTTCCAGAACCCGAAGGGACCACCGAGTCGACCATTTCTTAGACGGACATTACACCCTCTGGACCCAAACTAGGGGCCTAACCCTTCTAGGGAACCTTTCCCCTTACCGATGGTTGAGGTTATATGACCGGACCTCTTAAGGTACCTGAACATATCAGATACCCTAGAACTTCTCAGTCTACGTTGACTCTCTGAAAGTGAGTAAGTGATCGAACTTCACTTCACTTCACTTCACTTCAGCGAGTAAGCACAGGCTGAGAAACGCTGGGACACCTGACATCGGGTGGTCCGAGGAGACAGGTACCCTAAGAGGTCCGTTCTTATGACCTCACCCAACGGTTAAGGAAGAAGTTAAGTGATCGAATGGACCGGGGATAGGAGATTTCCAGTCATCATGGAGGTCTTCATAAGTTGTGATCCCCCGTTATGGTATGGATGACTGTCAGTAAATAAGGACCTCTATTTCTCATTTCACTGTAAAGGATCCAGTGGTTGATTAATCACTGTCTCAGTGTTGGGAGGGTCCGGTTACGAGGAAAATGTCATAAAATGGTCAAAAAGTATATACATATACACATACACAACATACGTATTAAAGTATATTTGTAGGTACCTACAGGTATATCTGTAGGTTGTAAAAAAAGTATAGTAATTTTTTTAATTAATTGTAATTTAAGATACTGGAGTGACGGGTCACTAAGGAATCCTGAAGGATCCATCGAGTCACCATCTCTTAGGAGGACGGTTACACTCTCTGGGTTCTCTACACCCAAGTTAGGAACCCAACCCTTCTAGGGGACCTCCTCCTTTACCGTTGGATGAGATCATAAGAACGGACCTTTTAAGGTACCTGTCTCCTCGGACCGTCCGATGTCAGGCATCCCAGTGTGTTTTTTTCTCGGTTTGTGTTGACTTACTGATTCGTGTGTGTTACTAGCTAAGGAACCACATCGTATATGTTAGATAAGTGAGTTATTTACAAAAGACGGCAACTCATAACACGATCCTCCACAACCACCATGTCATGTCGTTTTGTAACGGAGACAGGAGTATCTTGTACCATGGATCATCTCTTCTGTCTCTACTTTATTAGTCTGTAAATTTATTTATGTTATATATTTATATTAAAGAATATCTAATAATATTGACCACTACTCATGGCACTTCCACAAATGTTCTACGATACTCTCACAAATTCTCCCCTTTGAGAAAAAAAAAGACAAAAAATATCAAACATAGATGGTTGGTGTTTGAAGGCTAGGTAGGGAGAGGGAGGAGCGACGGTGGGTGTTGGTATCCAGAGATACAGACACTCAGATAGAGACGAGACATCTATCTAAGTAAGCCCGGTATAAGATCTAAGGTATACATTTACTATAGTATACCATAAACAGGACGAGAACGACTGAGTAAAGTGAATCATAGTAGAGATTCAACGTAGGCACAACGACGTTTACGTTAATAAAACTCCATTTGGATTAAATTTACTCACTCGTTCTCCTCCTACACACGTGCACACACACCAGTCAATGAAGTCAGTACAGGCTGAGAAACGCTGGGATACTTGACATCGGGTGGTCCGAGGAGACAGGTACCCTAAGAGGTCTGTTCTTATGATCTCACCCAACGGTAAGGACTCGTTCTCCTGCTATCAGTCCCCTTTAGAAATGTCCAATTCTTAATTTTTATATGTTCTTAATACTCACCCCCCCCCTGGAATAATCTTCCGGTCATACCTAATACCACTCGTTCCGTTCCACCCCCACATTCCACTTAATTTTTCTTCGTTCCCGGCATAGTATGGTCTCGGAACGTCCGGTACCATCCATTACTCCTAGAATAAGGTGTCTTTTTCTTTTCAAAATAAAAATTTTCCGGTACGATACCTTACAAACAGTGACTCCTTCAACGGTTAAATTAAAGATATGAAGGTAAGAGACCTTATTATATGCCGGTATATTTTTTCTCTTTCCCTTTCTTGACATATAGTTGGACTTTCTTACAGGTACTGTACAATAATACATTTTTTTATTTATTTAATATTGTACTATATAACACATATTACAATGGGTATAAAATCTTTATTCTTTCTTAGTTAGATATAAATACGTCTCGAGTCTCTTTTCTTACCCGTCGACCAATGAAACCCCCTAAAGTCAACCTTTCCCCATCTCCCTCATATGTTGAAACAGAAATACCTAGATAATACACATACTTAATTAGAATATGTAAATTTTTTGTCTAGTTAGACGACAAACCTGTTACCTATCCTCTTTTCGATATCTTACTTTACCTTGTTGATTAATTCTCTTATAAAGTCAATAGGTATACCACCAAGACTATCACCACCGTCACTTCTATCGTATCTCCACTACTTAAGTTCTAGATAAAGGACTCCACCTTTGTTGTCCTGACACTATATTACCTGGTCCTCCGTCAGGTTACTCATTGAGAGTCCAAAAGACTAAATAAACCGAAACATCTACCACCGAGGAAACTAGGGTCCTCTTACCACTTATAACTTTATTGTAGACATCCCTCTTCTTGTCGAAGTAGGTCTTGTGTTGTCGTAAAGTCCCTTTAGTAACGGGTAGACTCAACCCACTAGAATTTTCAGGACGACTAACATAAAACGGATTGAATCACCAAATAGAGATTATTACGAATAGACGAACCCAAGACGGTTTCTTTATTGTATGTCGACGTAAATAGATCCGACCTCTTCCTCTTACTTTTGTCCTCTGTAATACCCAATAAAGGGTATAAAAAATTGGAATTGTTTATTAATTATATACCTATAAAATTTAATTTTTTTAAGTTCAATATAAGTATATCAGAGTTTATATCTAGATGTCCCAGTTTCCTTTATTAGTCGAAAAACTGGGAACAATACCGGTCTGACGAAATCATAATCACTTATAATTACGGTAAAATGTACCTCCGAAAAAGAAGGGTTTTTAGGTAAACGAACCTCAAAATAACAAGAATAAATAGAAAAGATCAAAATTAATAAACCATAAACTCACGATTTATAACTCAATACACCTTCACTCGTTTCGTGATTCGAGGGAGTTTCTAGAATCTCAAATTTTCCTTTCTGTCTTTTATTCAATTTTTCGTTCATTTTGAGATAAATAAACAACAGTTTCATAATTCTTCCTTTTTCTTGTCTCATTATCTATGTAGTCCTCTCCTAAATGAAATATAACCTGTCGGAGAGATTTCTCTACTGAATTAGACTTTAAATTTCCTAACCTTCTTTAGTGGGTAAATTTCTTCTCTCTTCTTCCTTTACCGTTGGGTAAGGTCATAAGAACGGACCCAGTTCTTTGGCCCGTCCGATATCAGGTGACCCAGACTTTTCGTGTGCTGACTCGTTAATTGTGACGATGGGTAAATTTCTTACCGGACACAATTCTAGGGTTACACCCTTACTTAAATCGTATAAGGTCCTTACCTTTCAAATGATCACTTCAGTCCCGGAAGTTTCCGTCTTACCATCTTCTACCTCAATCCCTTCTTCCATTTTAGATCAGATATTTCCCAAAATGTACCTTAAACCTAAAACAAGGTTCATCTAACTCTGTTAACTTACCAAACTTTTTCTCTTCACTATATTAGTTAAACAGAAAAGTTTTCTAGTCACCCCGTCACTACACTTCTCACCTAGTTTCTACCAACCGTTCTCATATATCTTCACCTCTCTGGTCAATCCTTCGATAACGTTTTCACGTTGGACCTCTACTAATCAAATCTGATACCGTCCCGACGTTGATCCTGTTTCACTCCCTCCTAGAACGGAACCCGTGTCTTAAATTCGTTCGAGAGTTTCTACGTCAGTCGTTCCATTTATTGTAAAACTATGATATGTAAATTTTAGTTGTAATTAGGTTTTTCAGGTACCACTTTTTTGAAATTTTATATTTTATTTCTGTTTTAGACTGGGGCTCAAACGTGTAAAGTTAAAGTTTCCTACTTAAGGCTTTTGTTTTATATCCCGTTTTCTTCTTTTAGTATGTATTTATATATTGAACATACTATGTAAAATATACCTCAAGTTTTTATCCGTCTTAATTTATTATAACGGGTCCCTATGTATCCATCTCAATTTTGATGTTTCTTTTTAATCCTGTATAAAATATGTTTTAAGTCCTGTACCAATAGGAATGTACCCCCTCTTTGTCTGTACTGGAACCTCCCAATGTGTCCCTTGAAGATTTCTTGACTACGATAAAGAAATAGAACATCTGGATGTCCACAAGTCCAATGATAATAAAAATTATCTACGTTTACGTAAAACATGAGAGGAAACACACTAAACGAATACCACTTTTGTTAATATAATAAGTCCCTGTATGAGTACTTTTTTAACTTAATGATTAGTCCAAAGGGGTCGACTTTCTGTGGTGTAGACTTATAAAAACGTCCGAGTAAAATGGTTAGTAAGTTTCTTTAGCTATTACGGAGAGAATAAGTTAAAGAAGTCAATACCTCTATTTACGTCGTATTAAATGGTGTAGTCGTCTAATTTTATCTTTTATGTACATTAGTAAGATTATCTACGTCTTTTTCGAAAGTTATTTTCTGTTACCAGTTAATAATTTTATATATAAAATCGTTTTGTCTTTATTTTGCCTTGAAGGAATTAGGTGATTTTTGGATATTGTTTATAATGTGTATTATCACCTTAAAATTTTCGTAAAAGAAATTTTATACCGTTCCTACAGTACGATAGTAACAATGATAGGGTATAGTATGGTCTCCCGGATCTGTTACGTTTTTCTGTATTTTTCCTTTGTTTTCTATATTCTTTTGATCCTTCTTTTTACTGGATGAGTAATATATGTTTATACTAACAGTCGTATCTTTTAAGTTTTCTCCTATATACTTGTTTATTACTTTTGATTTCTCGTAAGTCGTTCCAGTAACTTGTGTAGTTATATGTCCTTAGCTCGTAAGGATATACAGTCGTTAGTTATACTTTGACGTTTTTTAGGTGCACTGTTTTAGCTAAACAATTCAAACCCACTACCCACAAGTTGACTCTCCAATCCTAAAGAAAAACCATTATCGTACGTTTTACTAAAACTAGTTGGAAAGGTGATAACACGTTTTCCTTGTCTCCGGGTGTGTGTGACGAGTACGATATATCATATTTATGTTTATTCTAAATCACTCCTTTTGTAAGACCTCTACTTCGTGTCTATAATAAGGAGTAAATAGGGTCTCTGTGTACGAATTCGGACCGTATTTATATGCCCCATATGAGGGACATTGTCTCAAAAGGTTCACTATTTGGTTTGAGGGTTCTATGATAACTGAGAATATGTCTTACCTTTTACCCCTCGTAGATCCGTTAACACATTTTTACTCTTAGAGGACCAACTCCTTACTGGACAATCTTCTATCTTCGAAGACCTCGAGTCTAAGAATATTATCGGAAAAAAAGACAACACTATTGAGTGTATGGACATACTCATCAATAATGTCTTTTTCATGATTGATAGGGGATTTTCGTCACTGAATTTTTCTTAATAGTAAACGACAGAGAATGTGTTGACATTTAATCGACCCCACCCCGAGTGGACCCACGGAGACGAAGGTAGACGTTCAGGTCAACCTCAACCGACAAGACGTCTAACCCGAGTTCTGACGAAAGTACACACAAAGAAGACCCGGGTCCGACTTCCCCGTCGTCGAAGAACTCCTTTCAAGAGTACCGTTACTCCCTCTATCTACGTCCCCCCGTTCAGGTTTATACGTCCGTGTAACCCATTGTCGAGTCATCAGTTTCGTTCAGTGGGTCGGTCGAAGTTGTAGTTTTCTGGACCTTTCATCTGAGAAGAATCCTTCTAACGACACGACACGAGTCAATACAGACAAGACACTGGGGTACCTGACATCGGGTGGTCCGAGGAGACAGGTACCCTGACTAAGAGGTCCGTTCTTATGACCTCACTCAACGGTAAAGGATGAGGTCTAAAAGGGTTGGGTCCCTAGTTTGGGTGTAGAGAACGTAGAGGACGTAACCGTCCATCTAAGAAATGGCGACACGGTCAACCCTATCCATCTTACTTTTAAACGACCTGTTATTAGATTAGATAGTGTTATGATGTTCTCCCTGTCCTCACTTAGAGATCCCAGTAGATCTAAACAGAGAGAAGTGAAGGACCGAAAACCCCGGAGTAATTCACTCAACGAAATAGGGAAGTGATTTCTGTTGACTCTTCTTCAACTTATTTATGGTTCTTCGTAAATGATTTTTCGTAGTCACACCGTCCGGAATTTGGACCCTTTCTAAACCTTGAACCCTAATTGGCTTCGGTAAAGACAGGTTCCCCGTAAACGAATATGGTTTATTTCCCCTACTCCCCGTAGACTCTCTGTTTCCACGGTCTCCATTTCTAGGGGGAGGACAATTTATACGATTTCTCGATGACGAAAGTGAGACCTCCGTAAACAATTAGACTCCCCTTATCGAATTTTTACCTGATTGAAGTACCTGTGGACTCCAAATTCTTTGTCCCCAACCCTAAGTTGTGTAGACTTACACCTCTAGAAGATGGGAACTGACCCTGGGTCTTGTGAGGATAAAGTTTTTCATTCCCATCCATGGGAGGTCACCCAGTAGAGTCATTGGGTCAGAACGGAAACTGATGTACTTGGTAGTCCTTGAACCAACTTCTTTTGTTTTTAAACGACCTCCTTTAAATGTAATAGAATCGAAAATTCAATTAGGATTTCTATTATAAATTTTATTTTACAGATTCTTTGTCACTTTCTAATACCTTATGTGGAGTTCAGTGTTGTTCCGTCCTAACTTGTGGTCAACGGGTGACGTCGTCTACGTAGTAAGTCAAATTAAGACAGTGAGTCAGCACAGGCTGAGAAACACTGGGGTACTTGGTGTTGTGTGGTCCGGAGGGACAGGTTGTGGTTGAGGGCCTCAAATGAGTTTGAGTACAGGTACTTCAGTCACTACGGTAGGTTGGTAGATTAGGAGACAATAGGGGAAGAGGAAGGTGGAAGTTGAAAGGGTCGTAGTCCCAGAAACGGTTACTCAGTCGAGAAACGTAGTCCACCGGTTTCATAACCTCAAAGTCGAAGTTGTAGTCAGGAAGGTTACTTGTGGGTCCTGACTAGCTACCCGACCAACCTAGAGGAACGTCAGGTTCCCTGAGACTTCTCAAAAGAGGTTGTGGTGTCAAGTTTTCGTAGTTAAACAACCGCGAGTCGAAAGAAATATCAGGTTGAGAGTGTAGGTATGTACTGATGATCTTTTTGGTATCAGAACTGATCTGCTTGGAAACAACTGTTTCATTACAGAGACGAAAAATTATACGATAGATCCAACCAGTATTGAAGCAAGGTTCCTAATTCGCAGAAAATTAAAGTATCGACGTTAGTGGTAGACGTCACTAAAACCTCGAGTTTTTTTATTTCAGTCGACACAATATATCTACCCCTTGGACAAAGGTGACAAAGGGGTGGATAAACGATACTTCACTACCCTGGCCTACGGTACTAGAAGCAAAAGACTTACAACTCGAAATTCGGTTGAAAAAGTGAGAGGAGAAAGTGAAAGTAGTTCTCCCAGAAATCAAGAAGTGAAAGACGGTATTCCCACCACAGTAGACGTATAGACTCCAATAACTATAAAGAAGGTACAGAACCAAGGTCGAACATGAAGAAGGTCGGGTCGTAAAGAGTACTACATGAGACGTATATTCAATTTATTCGTCCCACTGTTATATGTCGGAACTACGTGGGGAAGAGGATAAACCTTGATCAGACAACAAGGTACAGGTCAAGATTGACAACGAGGGACTGGACGTATGTCCAAAGATTTCTCCGTCCAGTTCACCAGACCAATAATTACACAGGAAAAAAGAGAGAAGGGACAGAATGAAAGGTACGAAGGAGACATGAAGACGTAAAGAACCTTAGTAGAGGGAGTATTGAAGAAAGTGGGTTCAAGAATGGAGACCTAAACGAAGACTTCCCGAGATTCGAGTGGGTTGTCCACCCTGTTAGTGTCTTGGGGGTCGTGTTAGTTCTATCTCCCGTTCCTAAAGGGACCATCAGGTCACCAATTCTGAGGTGTGAGGGTCACGTCCCCCGGACCCAAGTAAAGGACCTGATATTTTTCCCTAAGGCTTGCGACCTGATATTTTTCTTTTTCTACGATGTGTGACGTTGAGTTCCAGGGTGTCCGACGTTGTTTCTAGATCATACGGTGATTTATTTACTTACTATGCTCCGTCACGGACGTAGGATCATTCAAAGGGTCATGGGGAAACGGCAGTCAGGAGAGGGGGATGGGTTAAGAGTTCGTCGACGTCTGGACGAAAGATAGTGATAGTAAAACGAAAATTGTATAAAAGTTTATTGTACCTTTACTAAATTTTAAAGAAAATGGAACAACTAAAAGAACTTACCGTCAAATTTCACTTAAATAATACACACTAACTTTGACGATTGGAACAGGTCCTTCCTGGGGTCCCTCTTAGAGTAAACATAGATGGTAATAATATCCTAAATATATACAGACTATAGAAACCCTCCGACTCCCTACCAGTGGTCTTAAGATAGACATCTTCTAGGGTTTCTTAGAGGACTCTCTGTACTCAGAGGTCCTTTCTCGGACCGTATTTCCTGACATTCTTTCCGAATCAGTAACCTCCCGGTCCCCTACTATGACTGAGTACACACAATGAGTCTAGACGTAGTGTTAAGTCGGGGGAGGTATTTGAGTATAGACTCATTACGTCCACATACATGATCCTTCTCTGCCTTTGTACTCGGTACTCAGTTGAGACTTTCTCGTTACAGGGATGTCAGAGACACACTGTAACTATATGCTCGAAGTGTAGTGACTATGAGTAAGTCTTCGTACTGTAGGTTTCGTGTAAACGGGTCTTGAGTCTCCTCGAAACCGTGGGACTTTTTAGGTCGTATAGAAGGTACTGTTACGTGTCTCTCCCTCCGCTAGTACTGATCCTGTTCACTGTCAAATCACTCGTGGTCGTCAGTACTACCCGCGGAAGTGTACTGAACTGTCCTCCGTCTTGGGACTCGTTAATACGATGACCTCAGGTCCTTCATTTGTCATATAGGGTTACTGATTCTTAGACTTGAAACCTCAGTCTGTCCAGATCTTACTTTGAGGTTTATACTAGGGTAGGATGGATGTACTCCACGGGCTACTTCATGGTTGATTACCACCGTGACAACGACAAGTCAGTGATTCGACATACACTGAGAAACGTTGGGATACTTGACGTCGTGTGGTCCGAAGGGACAGGAAGTGATAGAGGGTCTTAAACGAGTTTGAGTATAGGTAACTTAGTTGTTACGGTAGGTCGGTAGAGTAGGAGACAGTGGAGGGAAGAAAAGAACGGGAGTTAGAAAGGGTCGTAATACCAGAAAAGGTTACTCAGCCGAGAAGTGTAGTCCACCGGTTTCACAACCTCGAAGTCCACGTCGTAGACAGGAAGGTTACTTATAAGTCCCAACTAAAGGAAATCCTAACTACCCAAACTAGAGGAACCTCAGGTTCCCTGAGAGTTTTAGAAAAGGTCGTAGTGTTAAGTTTTGGTAGTTAAGAAACCGTGAATCGGAAGAAATACTAGGTTGAGTGTAGGTATGTACTGATGACCTTTTTGGTATCAAAACTGATATGTCTAAAAACACCCGTTTCACTACAAAGACGAAAAATTATACGACAGATCCAAACAGTATCGAAAAGAAGGTTACTCGTTCACAGAAAATTAAAGTACCCACTTCAGTGGTAGATGTCACTAAAACCTCGGGTTCTTCTAATTTAGACAGTGACCGTCCACAGACTAAAATTGCTAAGAAAGTAAGTAAGTTGTGTACGAATAACTCCTGGATGTCACATGGTCCGTGGAAACTCACTCGTTTCGTTTACTCGAGTTCCGGAGTTGAGGGAGACACGATCATAATGTTTCTTGGTGCGTTGGACGAGTACCACGGAATGACAAGGGTTCAATATCTCGGAAACGGAGAAAGGTGGTTCGAGGGAAACTTGTTGACCTAAACTTTAGACGTCAAAACGGAACCTATAGAATTAGTCAAAGGAGAACTAAGAGACAGGAAAGGGAAAGAATGCACGTTGGTCAAGGATGAACGACCCCTCTTTTCGTAAGTCTGTAAAGAGGAGGTTATTAGGACTATTAGAGTAACCTTCTCTTCACTTCACTTCACTTTTAGCGAGTCAGCACAGACTGGAAAACGCTGGAGTACCTGATATGTACCTAAGAGGTCTGGTCTTATGACCTCACCCATCGGAAAGGGAAGAGGTCTCCTAGAAGGGTTGGGTCCCTAGTTTGGGACCAGAGGGTGTAACGTCCGTATAAGAAATAATCGACTCGGTGTTCCCTTCGTGGTGACCTTCTTTCCTCCCAATAGATTAGGGTTGTATGGTCAAGTCGGAAATACATGGAACGGGACGGAAAATGAAAATACCGGAGTGTACTACTCTGGTTCAGATGTCCGGTCACAATCTCCAAAAGGGTAAAACTTGGGTCAAGAGCCCTAGAGACGAGAAGAGAAAAAAAGACAACCTGAGACCGGGGTTAGTGACATACAAGTGACATAGTCAACCCCAAGAACTTCTGTTTCTTGTCGTTACCCCGGACCGATTGTTTTCACCCTTAATTTACATGATCTTCCTGTAACCTACTGAGTGAGTCAACCGAATCTTTACCTCTTGGTCCGAACCTTTTGTCCGTCCTTGGACCCCCAACCGTCGACATCGTTAGACCAATTCTCGTATTTACAGTGTCGGAGGTGAAGATAGTGGTGACAAGAGTGCCGAATTTACCGGGACAACGGAGACAACGTACGACGGTGTCCAGTCAGATTGAGTCAGACGGAGGAACGTAACGAGTCTCAGGGTCTTTCTCGGACGTCTCGGATCTCTGGATCGGAGAGTGTACGTACCAGAGATCGACAGGTCTATGAGTCCGTTTTGAGTAACCGTATAATTAACCGTAAAAACGAAACAAAGGGACCAAGGGGGACCGACTATGAGAAGGTTCAACTTTCCTAGTCCTAACCAACACCTCCACATTTTAGGACAATCGGTCCTACGAAGGTACGTAAAGTACGACTGGGACGAACCTGACTAGTAACGTCTCGGTAGGAAACCTATAATAGGAAAGAAAAGTTGAACTCTGATCGGACATCAAGGTAAAATTGGGGGAACGGGAACAAGAGACAGAAAAAGAAACGGTACAAATAGACGTTGTGATAAACTTGGACAAATAAGGTTTATCCTTTCCCTCATGCAGTTCCGACATATAACAGTGGGACGAATAAATTGAATATACGTCTCATGTAGTACTCTTTACGACCCGACCTTCTTCGTGTTCGACCTTAGTTCTAAGGGCCCTCTTTATAGTTATTGGAGTCTATACGTTTACTGTGGTGGGAATATCGTCTCTCACTTCTCCTTGATTTTTCGGAGAACTACTTTCACTTTCTCCTCTCCCCCTTTCAACCGACTTTCGAGTTGTAAGTCTTTTGCTTCTAGTACCGTAGACCAGGGTAGTGAAGTACCCTTTATCTACCCTTTTGTCATCTTTGTCACAGTCTGAAGTAAAAAACCCGAGGTTTTAGTGACGTCTACCACTAACGTCGGTACTTTAATTTTCTGCGAATGAGGAACCTCCCTTTCAATACTGGTTGGATCCGTCGTATAAATTTTCGTCTCTGTAATGAAACGGCTGATTCCAGGCAGACCAGTTCCGATACCAAAAAGGTCACCAGTACATACCTACACTCTCAACCTGACACTTCTTCCGACTCACGGCTCCTTAACTACGAAAACTTGACACCACAACCTCTTCTGAGAACTCTCAGGGGACCTGACGTTTCTTTAGGTTGGTCAGGTAAGATTTCCTCTAGTCAGGACCCAAAGAAACCTTCCTTACTACGAGTTCAACTTTGAGGTCATGAAACCGGTGGAGTACGATTCTCAACTGAGTAACCTTTTAAGAGACTACGACCCTCCCCAACCCCCGTCCTCCTCTTCCCCCTGCTGTCTCCTACTCTACCGACCTACCGTAGTGGCTGAGCTACCTGAACTCAAACTCACTTGAGACCCTCAACCACTACCTGTCCCTCCGGACCACACGACGCTAAGTACCCCAACGTTTCTCAGCCTGTACTGACTCGTTGACTTGATATGATAAGATGAGACAAAAACACTGATCCTGAGAAGAGAGTCGAAATTAGTAAAGTTTGAACATTGAGGGTACAAGATATGGAAAAGGTCGAGATTCCGAAAACATTTGGCGTCGATCTCTTCGGAGACACGGTGTCGCGTATGGGTCGTGTCGGTTAATATTATTATTATTTACTTTCGAGACATAAATACATTTTCTTCCGAAAACATGTCACCTTTTTAGACACGTGTACATCGATTTCAATAAAGAGAAGTTGGTGGAACACGACGATAGGTTTGTTGAATTGAGAATTTAGTTGCATGAGTATTTCTCTTGCAGGCAAGGGTTTTGAGTTCAAAAGGAAACGCACAAGTCAAGTCAAGTCAAGTCAAGTCAGAGAGTCAGTACAATGTTCGGAGATTAAGATAATATGAGTGACAGGAGGATGTAATAATTTCTAAATTTTATAAAAGGAAAAATTTTAAAAGTTTTACTCATGGGGATTTTCCCAAAGTTCCCGAAGAGGTCACCGAGTCTGTCATTTGTTAGGTGGACGTTACACCCTCTGGACTAGGAATCCAACCCTTCTAGGGGATCTCCTCCCTACCGTTGGGTGAGGTCATAAGAACGGACCTCTTAGGGGTACCTGTCTCTACGGACCACCCGATGTCAGGTACCCCAACATTTCTCAACCTGTACTGACTCGCTGATTCGTTTGTCGTGTCGTTTTCCCAAAGTTTCACGAAAGAAAGAGTCACAAATGGTTTATGATGAAGGGAGACTTTATGGTCAACAGACATACAATCTATAAAAGAAGAGTCGTAACAAATATTATCGAACATTAACAAATATTTTCAAAATTAACAGGTTACTATCATCTGTCCGATTTCTTTAATATCATATAAGTATACCACCCTAAGACATATCAGTATAATTCATTACTATGTGTACGTATATATGACCACACCTCGGTACAGGTAGTACAGCACCACACATTTTTTTTTTCCTCTCTGGTCTTCACACACATGCCATATAATAATAAACACTTTTTTTACACACACATATTTTCTTACAGAAGTCTTCCTATATACTCTTTGATCATTACCACTAAGGGAGATCTCTACCTTAGACACCCGACCTCCTTCTCCACTCTCCCTCTCTAACAGAAGTGACGTACGAGTTATACCATGGTTTTATTTTATTTAATAAAGATGACTCCTCTTTTAGGTCTGTGTTTCTGGTTTTGACATTATTAAATATTAAGTAGACTTTCTGGAACTCTTTGTTGAGGTAAATTACTGAAACCCAAGTACCAAATTTATAAAAGACTAAAGAGCGGACCCAAACTAACGTTGTTTTTCAACCCCTTTTGTCCTAAACTCCAAGGTGTAATAGAGAAACCTCTCCGACTAGACGTAAAACCCTCTCAGTAAGATTTAGTCAACCAGATTAGAAGATACAATGAGGGAGAAGTTGTTCATAAATAACTTGTGGACAACCTTGGTCCGGGCTACGATGTGTACCTTCACCGGGTATACGACGTTTGTATAAAGTATAAGACTACTCTTACTTCACCCTATTTTCTATTTGAACTGGTACTATTGAGAACGAGGTAGTGACTCCCGTGTCAAGACACACTGAAAGAGCAAGGTTCAGGAACTTTATGGCCATTTCTCTGAGTTCTTAATTTTTTTTTAAAAAATACAAGTCCGTGTAAATGAAGGTCTGATACGGAAAAAAAGGATAGTCATCAGGTCATCCATAGTTTATCAAAAATTCTTTCGTCCTAAGTTAAAAGTGTCGTGTTCTAAAACATCTTGTTAATTCATTCAATATTTGACATCTTTTATAGTATCTTCAAAGACAATCTTATAAAATTTATACGTAAAAATTAAAACAAAGTTATAAAAAAGTGTTTTAAATGAACCCTGGACTCTCTAACGTCGTTTTATTACGACGTACAAACCTTTATTTTAGTAAGAAAATCGGTAAAAAAAGGGTAAACCGTGAGATGACTGCAGATCGTTACGACACTTTTAGGTCAAGATATCAAGAAAAGGTTTCTAAATCTGTTGATAAAGGTGGAACTCTGTAAACATCTCTGCTTTATTTTTAGTCTCATTGACTCTGTCTTTACAGACCATGAAGTGAGTCGGTTCAACGTTAACACTACAAGTAGTAGAAAGATGACCTCTCTACTCACTTTTATTCGGCCTCAGTATTTCCTTCGGTAGTTCTTCGGTAAACCTTTTGATTGACCGGTGTTTTTGGATTCCCCGTCGTCGGGATCTAATATGTCACGTATGTCTGTCTCCAAAGTAAGTAAGTAAGTCCAAAGTAAGTAAAGTAAGTAAGTAAGTTAAATCATCATTACACCTGAGACTTTAGTCTGACGGACCCAAAATTAGAAACATTGAACCATTGTAATGATCATACACTGGACCAAGGTTAGTAAGTAGAAGAGACACGGAGTCAAAGAAATAGACATTTTATCATGGATAACGAAATATCCCACAAATTATAAACAGGAAACTTGTCACGGACTGGGTATCATTTGCATCTTCACGATCAATCTAATTGAATTGTAATCAAATTGTTTATACGTGGTTCGTTGATACACCAGGTCCGTAACTCGGACTACGAATCCGATGTCGTCACTTATTCTCCGTGTCTTAGACGGAGGAATTGAAACTGTACTATCTCTTTCTGTGTTTGAACACTATTGTCTTTTAGACTCCTCATAAAACTATCCCCTACATCTTCCGTAATACCCTTGTGTCATACCTCCCTGTAGGGATTGGGTATAGTTTCCCTTCAGACCGACAAGAACCCTCCTTGAAAAGCCCGTGGTGTTCCCCGTCATCTCCGATCACCAATTCACTGGGACTCTTCGGGTCGCAAGACCCAAATGTAGTACCGAGGTAGTGAATGACGAGCACACTTGAACTCGTTGAATGAATTGGAGAGACATGGAGTTCAAGAAGTAGATATTTTACCTTTAGTATTAATATAGACGGGGAATCTCAATATCACTCCTTAGTTACTTAAATATGTAGACTTTATGAATTTACCATGGACCTTATAACATTCGTGAAAAATTCATAGAATTATTCATAATGAACTCGTAATTATAATGATGAATTTTTATTCATAATAATGTAGTACTTTTATCTTACTGTATACCATTATGAGAACATCAACTAGAACAGATCGAGAGAAGAAACCCCGAAGGGACCACCGAGTCTACCATTTCTTAGATGTAACGTCTCTGGGTCCAAGTTAACGACCCAGCCCTTCTGGGGGACCTCTTCCTGTACCGTTGGGTGAGGTTATAGGAACGGACTTCTTAAGGTACCTATCTCCACGATCATCCGATCGAGAGAAGAAATCGAAATGCAGAGGAAAATACTCTGTTCACTTTTAAAATCTGTAATACAAAAGGAACGTAGAAAACAGATTTAGTAACCATATTGATTTTTGAAGGAGGAGTGAAGGAGGGGAGACTTCAGATCGAAGATTTGTCCAAAATGGCTCCTGAAATTTTACTATCTTCGACCTCAGTAACGTGCGTACCCGTTATGATTTTACGGACGATAACATAAAACCGAAAGGAGATGACCTTTCTCGTGAGTTGAACGTGAGTCCTCTGAATCCAAAGTACGGACCGAGACGGTGAAAGACCCACCAGAACCCGTTCAGTAGATTGAACAGACTAGAAGTCAAAAGAGTAGACATTTTAACCTCTTATTAAGGAGTAAATGGTTCAACAATACCCCTGTTAACTCTAATGTATACTTCCTTCCCTCCTGAAACATTGGACATTTCCAGATAAGTTAATCTTTATGTCGACTAGAGTGAATATACACCTTAGATTTTATCAGTTTAAGTCCCTAAGGGACCACCGAGTCACCATTTCTTAGATGAACGGTTATGTCCTCTATGTCCAAGTTAGGGATTTGGTCCTTCCAGAGTGTACGTCGTCTCGCTACTTTGGACACCCGGTGTTGATAACTCGAACACGAGATCTTGGACCCTCGGTGTTGATGAGTCGGGAGTACAGTGTTGATAACTTTGGGAGAACAAGATCTCGGGTACGAGGTGTTGTTCGACGACGACGATTCAGAGAAGTCAGCACAGGTTGAGACACGGTGGAGTATCTACCGTCGGGTGGTCCGAGGAGGCAGGGACCCTAAGAGGTCCGTTCTTGTGACCTCACCCAACGGTAAAGGAAGGGGTTACGTTCTTTCACTTTTCACTTTCACTTCATCGAGACAGTACAGGCTGAGAGTCGCTGGGATACCTGACGTCGGATGGTCCGAGGAGGCAGGTACCCTAAAAGGTCCGTCCTCATGACCTCACCCCACGTAGCGGAAGAGGTCGGTGTCGTTCTCTTTGGTGGTATTACTCTTCGGACACATGTCGTCGATCTGTCTATGAGTGTGAACGGAGTTGATCTCTTTCCGAGTGCGTCGTCGTTTCTGGGACAGGTCGACTTTTATTTATATATTTTTTAAAATTCTTTTATCAGTTTGAGTATCTTCGTCTCTCATCTTCACTAAAGGTCCCCGACCCCCTCCCCCTTACTCCAACTTCCCATACTTCAAAGTCAATACGTTCTATTAATTCAAGACTTCTAGAAGATATGTCTTATCATGGATATCCATTGATAACAAATGAAAATTTTAAACGACTCATTGAGTTCACGAGAACGGTGTGTGTGTGTGTTTATTGTTGTGATTACTTCCTCCACTCTCCTTTGAAACCCTATGTAAATACCGAAACTACTACTACCAAAGTGTTCATATATGAATTGGGTTTGTATAGTCCGACACATGTACAGTTAGTATAGAGTTGTTTCATCTTTTTTTATCTTTATATCGGTATACGTATATTGTAGACTAGATCAAAAGGTGCATCGACCAGTGAGGACACCGGGTAAGTACAACGGGTTATTTAGGAGTCGGTAAAAGGGGTTTCGAAACCGATGAATACAGTTAAGATCTAGTTAGAACCTTCGGATTGATCCCGAATTTAACGTTCTCCCCACCCAAAAACTCATACCCTTTCTTTGATTGTAACAAAAGAAAAAGT
Source organism: Capra ibex (assembly GCA_006410555.1). NCBI lineage: Eukaryota > Metazoa > Chordata > Mammalia > Artiodactyla > Bovidae > Capra > Capra ibex. The sequence goes on along the minus strand of SJYO01052474.1, from coordinate 14,454,739 downwards.
GGGGTAGGAGAAAGAAAAGAGAGAGGAAATGAAGGACCTTTTGAAAACTTGGTGGGTAAGTTGTTTTATTCTCCATTCTCCTCAAAAAGAAGGACAAGGAATGGACATAACGATACCAGGAAATAAAGGTAGACATAGCGTATCTCTCAGTACCACATAACACCAATACACAACTACACACACAAGAAGGGGACGGTGGAGAAAAAAGAAACAAACAAAGAGGACCACCCAAGAGTTATTTACAAACAACCTAACTTAAATGGACTTATCTTACATTGTATTAACTTCGATAAGTCTCGCATAAGGTGTGTGAGTCTAGTTCACTAAATAAGTTTTTCTCAAAGTTTCCCCAATTTTTATCTTTAGACCTAAGTCCGTCAAAACAAGTCTCTGAAAGTTCACCCATTTTGTCGAGACCGACGTCCGATCCCAGAAACATTACTCTTTTTACGTTTATACTTCTTAACGTTTTGTGGTGATCCCTTTACAGACCCATAAAACTTGGAAACCGTCTCTACATAAAGACAGACCTTATATGAAGGAAGAGAAGTGAGTGCAGAGATTAGAGTCAGTACCGAATTGGGTCATCGTGTATTATTTATTCGTTTTAAATATCTTTAGAAAAAGATTTAGGAGTAGGGAACTTTAATACTGGAACGTTAAAGAAGGGGGTGGTTATTAAGACTTAAGTTGTACCTTATATTTATACCGTTGACGTATAGGACCGAAAGGGTAGTGCCAAAACTATATTTTATAATAGAGTCATAGTCTGAACAAAGACAAGACCAAGTATAAATACCCCGAGGATATCATTTAACCCATTGAAGGGTCCTCCGTGTCACCATTTCTTAGACGGACGGTTACGTCCTCTACGTTCTGTACACGCAAGCTAGGGACCCAACCTTTCTAGGGGACCTCCTCCTTTACCGTTGGGTGAGGACAGAAGAACGGACCCTTTAGGACACGTGTGCCCTCGGACCACCCGATGTCAGGCACCCCAGTGTTTCTCAGCCTGTATTGACTCGTATTGTATGACAGATACCATTTATACAATATACTCTTTTTACTGTGAAAAATTCTAGAATACGAAGTAAATTAATACAAAAATGTGTATCGTATGCCTCTCAAGAACCTAAGGATTTCGTTAAAGAAACTTCTTTAAGGGTTTGAACTGTTCCTTATTTTTTACACTAAAAATTTTTTAATCTATAGTGAAAAATTTTTTTTTGAAGGATCATTATTTTAAAAATTCAGTATCATAAATCATAACCACTTCCAACCTCTTAGTCCAGGTAAGATACCTTCCTTACATTACAGAAATTTTGTTAAAACATTATAACTGTGTCTCGTAAATTTTTACGAACGAACAATTTGATTATTATAATGAAGATCCTTTGTAAACGTTTCTTACACCTGTCGCTAAGTATGTATTTCTACAAGTAGTTTCATAAACTTTGTTACTTTTTAATCCTCTTTGGAGTTATAAGTCATAATCCTCGAGTTGATGCATTTACATCCTAACATACGAGTACGTGTCCTAATTATAAAACCGAAAACTCAAGAATGGTGTATTTACAAGAGACTCGTCTTACTGTTTCACCTTTTGTCACTAGGACTTCTTATAAATTACTACTTCTATTCCGAGTACTACAAGTATAACTCTTATATTCTTTGTTTCATTTATATATTACAATTATTGAATATAATTATAGTTACACAGGTTAACCTTAATTTCGTTCTAGAGATCGATTAAAGTCAAAAAATAAGAATCTTGATAAGACACAAAAGATTTACGAGAAATTACTCGTACACGATAACAATATTAGTCTTTTTTTATTAAATTTTAATACTTCCAAATTGTCACTTGGAGTTGTTCATCTATTTGACAATACAATCTTTGGTCCACCCCACTCACTCCCTCAGTCCTCCCCAAACAATTTCTTTAAGAACGAACCTTTTTCGTAGTGTCCTCTGGCGAGATGTCTGGGTCCCCACTCTCAATCCGAAACGGATAACGGTAGGTCTCTTATAAATACACGATTCCTGAGTCTTTCGGTTCTAGTACCTTCTTAAACCAAACTTGTACGAATCTTCTTAACTTTTAGGGAGAGAGATCGTCCTCTCTTAAAGTCTCTTCTCTCATGTTTCTTAAATTCCTTTCGATTATCGATACTTCAATGTGTCGTTCCGTCTTGTCACAGACCCTTCCAGCCGGTCAGTGGGTCTGTCCAGGAGGTAAAGAAGGGTCCTTCCACCTTTTATTCAGTGATTAATAAGAGATAAATAAATAAATAGATTCTATAAATAATTCGTGGAACATTCATAGTCTGTGAGACGTTTCAGTTCCCTTATATAACCATTTATTATGTGGTCCTTACGTTCATATCAACTTGTTCAACTCAAATAATTGAACAACGACGTTTGTTCTTATGTGTGGAGTCCCTAGGTACCCCGTACAGTCATTTTCTCATAATCTTTCCTGGATAATCATTTTCACATAATCTTTCCTAAACCCAAACTCAACCCATTAAACTCCCTCCTAAGTTCCTTTGTCTTCGAACCAGATTTCTAACTCACGAAAGTCCTTCTTCCTTATTAAGATACTAAGTAGTGTAGTTAGACAGAATAGAGATCCCTCCCGTTTCCCGTTGACCTCATTCCGATTTTGACATCAACACTTTCTTCACTGTCAGGGAGTACAATCGACTTCCCTCCTATAAACCAAAAGATATTGAACCTGTTACAATAGTAAAAAAAGAGAAAAGTTTAACTAATGTCTCATCTGAACAAAACCAGAACTAAGTAGTACCAGTGTCGTACGGAAATAGACAGGAACTATAACACACTGTAACAAATACAAGTCACCCTTGTGTAGTTCTAGATCAATGCTCACGACCCGGTTGAGTATCGTCGTGGTTCCGGATTGACTAATTATTATAGATCGGTCGAAGACCTATAGTCCCCCGACGAAGAGAGAAATAGTTTTCCTTCATTCATTTACATCTTGAAGTCTAATGTGAACAATATAATATAATATTGTTCCTCTCTATTCTTTCGGAAGGAGTCACTAGCTACGTTTCTTTATCTCCTTTTGTTATCTTACCCTTTCTGATCTCTAGAGAAGTTGTTTTAACCTCTATGGTCCCCTTATAAAGTACGTTTCTACCCGTGTTATTTCCTGTCTTTACCATACCTGGATTGTCTTCGTCTTCTATAATTCTTCTACACTGTCCTTATGTGTCTTCTTGATATGTTCTTTCTAGAAGTACTGGGTCTATTGGTACTACCATACTAGTGAGTTGATCTCGGTCTGTAGGACCTTACGTTTCAGTTTACCCGGAATCCTTCGTAGTAATATTTGTTTCCATCGTCTCCACTACCTTAAAGTCAACTCGATAAAGTTTAGGATTTTCTACTACGACACTTTTACGACGTGAGTCATACGGTCGTTTAAACTTTTTGAGTCGTCACCAGTGTCCTGACCTTTTTCTAGTCAAAAGTAGGATTAGGGTTTCTTTCCGTTACGGTTTCTTACGAGTTTGATGGCGTGGTAACGTGAGTAGAGTGTACAATCGTTTCATTACGAGTTTTAAGAGGTTCGATCCGAAGTTGTCATGTACTTGGTACTTGAAGGTTTACAAGTTCGACCTAAATATTTTCCGTCTCCTTGGTTTCTAGTTTAACGGTTGTAGGTAACCTAGTAGTTTTTTCGTTCTTTCAAGGTCTTTTTGTAGATGAAGACGAAATAATTGATATGGTTTCGGAAACTGATACACCTAGTGTTGTTTGACCTTTTAAGACTTTCTCTATCCTTATGGTCTGGTGGACTGGACGGAGGACTCTTTAGACATACGTCCAGTTCTTCGTTGTCAATCTTGACCTGTACTTTGTTGTCTTACCAAGGTTTAATCCTTTCCTCATACAGTTCCGACATATAAAATGGGACGAATAAATTGAATATACGTCTCACGTAGTACGCTTTACGACCCGACCTACTTCGTATTCGCCCGTAGTTCCAAAGACTCTCTTTATAGTTATTGGAGTCTATACGTCTACTGTGGTGGGAATACCGTCTTTCACTTCTCCTTGATTTCTCCGTTCACTTTTTCGACCGAATTTTGAGTTGCAAGTGTTTTGACTCGAGTACCGTAGACCAGGTACCCCTTCGTTACCTTTGTCACTGTCTGAAATAAAAAAACTCGAGGTTTTAGTGACGTCTACCACTGACGTCGGTACTTTATTTTTCTGTGAATGAGGAACCTTCTTTTCAATACTGGTTGGATCTGTCGTATAATTTTTCGTCTCTGTAATGAAACGGCTGTGTCCAGGTAGATCAGTTTCGATACCAAAAAGGTCATCAGTACATATCTAAACTCTCAACCTGGTATTTCTTTTGACTCACGGTTTCTCCACTACGAAAACTTGACACCACAACCTCTTCTGAGAACTCTCAGGGAACCTGATGTTCTAATTTCGTCAGTCAGGATTTCCTTTAGTCAGGACTTATAAGTAACCTTCCTGATCACAAAGTCAAAGTCTTGAGGTTATGACACCGGTGGACTACATTTCTTGACTGAGTAACCTTTTCTGGTACTACGACCCTTTCTAACTTCCGTCCTCCTCTTCCCCTACTGTCTCCTACTCTACCAATCTCCCGTAGTGACTCAACTACCTGTACTGAAACTCGTTCGAGACCCTGAACCATTACCTGTCCCTTTGGACCACACGACGTCAGGTACCCCAGCGTTTCTCAACTTGTACTGAGTCACTGACTTGACTTGACTTACCATCTCTTAGTTCCAATCCCACCCTAGGTAAACGTCTCCAACCAATTTCTTTCGAAGGGAATCCTTCATTACAAGGTAAGTTCTGGTCTTTACGTAATGTGAACGAATGTATTTACACCTAGGACCTACTACGACATTTGTACAAAGAAATTTTGTTGTTTCACATGAGTAAATACTGACACGATCCAGAAGTGACGACGAGTCCGAAAAAAGTTCAACGTCACTCACCCCCGATAAAAGATCAATACTACTCTCGAAGAGTAACGTCATCAAAGAGAACAACGTCTCGTGTTTGACATCCCGTCAACCCGAGTCATTAACACCAAGGGTCCGAGATCTCGTGTCCGAGTCAACAACACCGAGAACCCGAATAAACGAGACTCCGTGTTAGAAGGGTCTAGTCCTTAGCTTGGACACAGAGGACGTAACCGTCCGTCTAAGAAATGGTGTCTCGGTGGTCCCTTCGGACATGTATATAAAGAATAACACCCAACAGTTTTCCTTTTTTTCGCCCCCTCCTTTGGTAACGTACTACTTCTATACTTGTACTCATTTTATTCCTTTAACCTAGGTCTAGTATATTTAGGAATATCCGCTCCGCAAAGACAAAATAAAAATAATTTAACTAGTTGTATTTTAACAACTAAAAGTCAAAACTGGTCACTAAAACTACGGCTTTTGAGTCGGAAGCACGTGATCACGGTTTAGCTTGGAGTCTCAAACCCACTTCATCTTTTCTCATCGAAATAACGAAACGGTCAATTTCCCCCAGTATCGTCCGAACATTTTTCTACGATACATTTTTTCTTCTACACCATATATACATATGTTACTTGTTAATGAACCGACATTTTTCTTACTTTATGGTAAACTACGTTGATCTCTAATAACACGACTCATTTCATTCAGTCTTTGTCTTTCTGTTTGTGACATACTATAGTGAACATACACCTTAAGATTTTTTTACTATGTTTGACATAGTTTTAACATACAGAGTTGACCTCTTTCCAAACTATTCCTCAAAATATCGTTCCAAGTTCTTACCCCAACGACTATTCCTAATCCTACACACGTCCCGGAGATTAGGAAATTAGACCAGAGTCCTTCAGAACAACTCGAAGAGACCAAGGAAATTAGACCGGAGTCCACCAGAAGAGACCTCACTTCTTACGATTGTAGAAGGTAAACAACCCCCATAATTAAGACAAAAACAACAAATCAACGATTCAGTGATTCAGTGGAGGTTGAGAAACGCTGGGGTACCTGACGTTGTGTCATCCGAAGGGATAGGAAGTAATAGAGGACCTCAAATAGGTTTAAGTACAGGTAACTCAGTCACAAAGGTAGGTTGACAAAGTAAGAGACAGTGAGGGAAGAGGAGGACGGGAGTTAGTCCCAGAAAAGGTTAACTCAGCCGAGCAACGTAGTCTACCGGTTTCATAACCTCATAAATCAATACATTTCTCGAGTTCCAGACACACAACCAGTCAACACAGGCTGAGAAACACTGGGGTACCTGACATCAGTCGGTCCGAAGAGACAGGTACGTTAAAAGGTCCGTTCTTATGACCTCACTCAACGGTAAGAGAAGAGGTCCCTTAGAAGTCTAGGTCCCTAGCTTGGGTCCAGAGGACGTAACGTCCGTCTAAGAAATGGTAGACTCGACGGTTCCTCGAGGTATGACAATTTACATAGGGAACTCCATCTTGGTCCGACGGGACTGGATTCCGACGTGATAACAGAACCGACGAGGAGGGAACAGAGACGTAGGAGAGCGAAAAAACTAATCGTCGACAAGGTTCGACGGGAACCCTCGAGTCCCTTTCAGTACCTCCGACTCAGATCAGGACCGGAACCCATATTTATTCTTTGTCACCTACGTCCTTCAGAAGAGACGGGTCCTCGAGGTGTCCCAGGACGAGTCAAGCAAAGTGAACCAAGTTGAATTACGGGAAGTTGTGGTAATTTTGTCCCCGACGTTGCTGACCTAAATATAAAAATTTTCCAGTGGGACCGACGACCCACCTCCTATCTACCGTCTGTGTACTCTTCCGTCCCTTTTCTAGTCATTCCAACACCAACGAAACTTTATTGGGAGAATATTATGAATATTATGAAACCAGCTGAATCTTTAGACAAAATAATTAATGGGTCACCTTACACACGTCGTTCCTCAACGGAGTACGATTTTTTTAAGTATTCTCTCACTATTATCATCTTAATCCTACGGTTAAATAATTAAATGTTACTCTCCATTGTGACAGTCGTTGACTTAAGGACACAAATAACTAATTACGGTATGTACCCATCGATTTAAGTTTAGTTATCTAATAACCTATCCTGACGTTTTTTTAGTCTCGTTCTCCTCAATCCCTCTCAGTAACGGTCGTTTGAATCAACCGTATTGGGGAACAACCTTTATGTAAAATGTACCTGTGGAGCAAATAAATAATAAAAAAATTGAAAATTAAAATATAACCTCATATCGACTAATTGTTACAACACTATTAACATCCGTCTGTCGTTTTCCTAAGTCGGTATGTAATGTGTCCATAGGTAAGGTACCTCTAGATAAATGTGGTGTGTTTTATCTCGACTTTGTTTTAAAAATGTTTAGTCTTGTACGAGAAGAATGTGCTCTGTGACTATAAAACAATATAAATAAAAAAAAGTCATTTTTTTTATGACTCCGTGTCCGGGTGATTTAACTAAAGTCCTAGATGATCTTAGTGTTGAACGTTAAAGTTTTAGCGACTCAGTTTAGTAGAATTACGATCAACCGTAGTGTGATACTATCAGGGTATGTCCTACTACAGGTTTGTAGTCATCGTGGAGATCCAAATCCGACTCCGACGTCCGACGGGAGACGTTGGTGAAGGACCGAAAGTGTAAAGGACCTTTACCGGGGTCCGAGACAGAGGATAATAGGAGGGTTTGGACGACCCCCTAAACTGAACTATGTCAATAATGGTAGAGTCAAGTCCGGGATCCACTACCCGTCGTGGATCGAGTGGAGGGAGACAGGAGTCGGAGTGGAACGGAAATGGGACAACTCGTTAGTCGGAAAGAGGGAGACCCACTCCGTCTTCCTCCCTTACTCGGTGGATGTATCGATTGCCAGACACGGGACTTCGAATTGACGTGATGCATCGAGGTATAAAGTCTAAGTCGTTTAATTCCAGTCGATATTCCTGTGTCAAGGTGAGGTCATCTCCAGGTCCTGACTGACCTGCGAACCCACCGTCCACTTTACTCCTGAGACTTTTAACCTCAGTACTAGGTTTTGTGGGTCCTCGGTCTTCCGGTCGTCGTCGGGGACGTTCACTCCACAGTGGGATCTCTCAAAGACGAGCGATGACTATGTCCAAAAGATGGACTCGTCGCTTGTCCCTTTATGAAGGGTCTCGAGGTAGTCCAGTGGATACTCACTCGTCCAATCCTCACCCCACTAGTAGACTCTACTCAATCTCCAGTTCTTTCGTTCTCCCGGACAACCCCCTCACTGGGAGACCCCTCCGACCCTAAGTCCATAACAGTGAGTTTGGAGAAAGTCAACCGGGATTCATCTTTACCACAGGACCTATTGACATTCATCATGACGGTGAGTGTAGACATAAATTCTCGACCTGACCAAGATAAACAACTTTTTTAAAATATGAAAAGGAAAAAAAGAGGGGAATAAAAGAAAAATAAATAAAAAAATAACTTCATATCAATTAAATGTTGCAACACAATAAAAGTTCACATGTCGTTGCACTAAGTCAATATGTATGGATATATGAGTAAAAAGTCTAAGAAAAAGTAAAATCCAATAAATTCTATAATTCTTATCAAGGGACACGATATGGTATCCTGGAACAACAAATAGATAAAATATATATTATCACACATACACCGTCCTTCACCCTTCCTCTAAGTTCTCCCTCCCCTGTATACATGTGGATACCAATTAAGTACAACTACATACTGTCTTCAGTTCGGTTATAAAATTTCGTTAGTAGTTAATTTTTATTTATTTATAAAAATTTTTCTTATTTTTCCTTTTTTTTATTCACACATATACAGTTAGGGTTCGAGGATTAAATAGAGAGTTGGGAGGGTGATAGGGGAAACCACTCATACATAAACAAGAGATAAAGAGAAAACATTTATTCGAGTAAACATAGTAGAAAAAATCTTAAGGTGCATATTCACTATAGTATATCATAAACAGAAAGAAAGACTGAATGAAGTGAATCATACTATTAGAGATCGACACAAGTACAACGACGTTTACCATAATAAATAAGAAAAATACTGACTCAAGTCAAGTCAAGTCAGCGAGTCAGCAAAGACTGAGAAACGCTGGGGTACTTAGTGTCGTGTGGTCCGGAGGGACAGGTAGTGGTTGAGGGCCTCAAGTGAGTCTGAGTGTAGGTAACTCAGTCACTACGGTAGGTCGGTAAGTAAAATAAAATAAAAAAAGTCGGTAAGTAAAATATGTATCCGTGATGTAGAAGAAATTGGTTAGTAGACAACTACCTGTAAATACAACAAAGATACCGAACCGAAAACACTTGTCACGACGATACTTGTATCCCCACGTACATAGAAAAAATTAATATCAAAACAACCCTATATACGGGTCCTCACACTAACGAACTAGTGTACCATTGAGATAAAAGGCAAAAAAAAAAAAAAAAAAAAAAACTCTAGGGCTATGACAAAAGGTATCACCGACATGGTTAAATGTAAGGGTGGTTGTCACATTCGATAATGTTTTATAATTCACTCGGTACAAATTAAAAGTAAGTCAATTTTTATAACAGATTAAAACAAACACTAAAAAGGGGGGAACCCAGGAAGAGTCATCAAAAAAGAGAGAGTTAGAGTGTGACGGAACACGTCGTCGAAAAAAGAGGACATAAAAATAAGTAGGTCGTTTATAAACAACTAGTAGAAGACACTTCACGATCCATGACAAGATCCATGAACTCTTCGTCTCACTTATTTTATTTATAGGGATAGGTGTGTCTGTACATAAAATAACATCCCAGTCAGTGAGTCAGTACAGGTTGAGAAACACTGGGGTACCTGATATGGGACGGTCCGAGGAGACAGGTACCCTAAGAGGTCCGTTCTTATGGTCTCACCCAACGGTAAAGAATGAGGTCCCCTAGAAAGGTTGGATCCCTAATTTGAACCCAGAGGACGGAACGTCCGTCTAAGAAATGGTAGACTCGGTGGTCCCTTCGGAGGATGTGTCTTGTACATAAAATAATCCTCAATGACAAAATACTAAACCAGCCATAAATGAGGATAGTTTCCCAGTGGAAGGAAAACTTCAGAACTCTATGATAAAGGAAGGATATAGAGGTACTACTGAAATGTCTTGAGTAAACGTTGATACTTTACTATGACCACTGAAAAAGTGAATTTTTCATACATGAATCCCTCTGAAGGGACCGTCAGATCACAAATTATGACACGAAAGTCACGTTCCTCGTGTCCAAGCTCGGTACCAGTCCCTTGATTCTAAGGTGTACGACACGTCGTACCGGTTTGTATTTATTTATTTTATGTAATTTTTATTATTTAATTCTATTTGGAGTGAAATTTTTTAGTTAGGAATTACGGAGTATAAATATGAATTTGTCATCTAAGTTTGGAGGACAGATATATATAAAGGATTTAAATATTAGTACAAAAACTCTGTCTACCATAAATAACCCTCTACACAAGCAGAGACAGTATAAATACGGAACAAGACAGACTTGAGTCCTTCTACCTGACTTAAAAGTATTCGTAGTCGATCGAAATCCCAACTTAGTATTGGTTCCAAAGGATTATAACAGTTGGTTTTTTTTTTTTAAGACTCTAGTACGACTAAATTTAAAAGAGAAAACCTGAAGAGAGTACCTCACCACCTATTCTTAGGTAGACGGTTAAGTCTCCTGTGCCCAAGTTAGGGACCAGGTTCTTCTAAGGTGCACGGCACCTCGTTGATTCGGGTACGTGGTGTCGATGGTTCGGGCACGAGATCCCGGACACTGGGTGTTCATGACTCGGACACACGACGTTGATAACTTCGGGTCCGTGGGGTCTCGGATGTCCGGTGCTGATAATTCGAGCACACGATGTTGATGACTTCGGACACACGGATCTCGGACACGAGTCGTTGTCCTCTACGGGGACGTCACTCTTTGGATACGAGACGTTATCCCGTACCCCGAGAGGTGTTGACCTCTTTCGGACTCGTCGTTACTTTTGGAATGCGTCGGTTTTTATTTTATTTACAAAAGAACATAGGAAAGTAACAAACTTTTTAGTTGTTTAATACCTTTGAAAGACCACTGAAACTTACATTAATTGTTGGAAAGGACTCGTGAACACCCTACTAGTATCTATTACGTCATTTTTTTTTACGTATATTTTACAACAAAAATTTTTATAAATAAATAAACAAACCGACGGGGTCTAGAATCAACGTCGTACACCCTAGATCAAGGGACTGGTCCCTAGTTTGGACCCGAGGGACGTGACCCTCGAACATCAGAATCCGTGACCTGGTGGTCCCTTCCGGGGATTTTAAAAAAAAATTATATAATGTGTACCGTCCACCCTAGAATCAAGGGGTTGGTCAATAGTTTGAGTACGGGGGATGTAACCTCCGTGTCTCAGAATTGGTGACCGGGTTGTCCCATAAGGGTTTACGTATATTTTACTTCGTTTTTTCACTTATCGACTATTCCCTAAGTACAGGTGTTATATATTTCTTGAAATGTTCAGGTTGTTGTTTTTAAGTTTATTTCTTACCTGTTTCCTGATCTTATTCGTAAAAAGGTTTCTTCTATATGTTTACCGGTTATTCGTACACTTTTCTACAAGTTGTAGTAAGTAGTGATACCTTTACGTTATTTTTGATTTCCTCTATGGTGAAGTATAGGTAATTTTACCGATAATAACTTGTTTATTGTTTATAATAGTTCTTACACCTCTTTAATCTTTCGAACACGTGACAAATCACCCTTACATTTTACCACTTCGAGGATACCTTTACAATACCTCTAAGGAGCTTTTAATTTGTGTCCGGAAGGGACCACGAGGTCACTAACCCTTAGACGGACGGTTACGTCCCCTGTATCCAAAGTTAGGGACCAGGTCCTTCTCAGGTGTAAGACGCCTCGTTGATTCGGACACACGGTGTTGGTGACTCGGACGTGAGATGTCGGGTACACGGTGTGGATGATTTTGGGTACACGGATCTCGGGTACGAGACGTCGTTCTCTTCGGTTGTGTTGTTCTTCGGGGGCGAGTGACGTCGGTTTCTTTTGGGTACGGGTCATTTCTTCTACACCGTGTCGGTTTTTATTAGTATTATTTGTTTATGTAAAATTTTTAATTTGCCTTAATGGTATACTAGGTTGTCAAGGTGAGGCCCATAGTAAGGTCTTATTGACTTACATCCCCGACCTTTATAAAGATGTGGATACAATTATCGTCGTAATAAGTGTTATCGTCTTTCCGCCTTCGTTGGACAAGTTGTCTACTTACCTATTTGTTTTACACCAGATACATATGTTATGTTACCCGATAATAAATTGGAAATTTTTCTTCCTTTAAGACTATGGACAATGTTACATCTACTCGGAACTGTAATACGATTCATTTTTATTTGGTCAGTGTCTTCCTGTTCATAATATACTAAGGATAATCTACTCTATGGGGCTCATCAGTTAAGTATCTTGGTCTTTCGTCTTACCACCAGAGGTTCCCTGACCCTTCTCCCCTTTTATCCCTCAACAAATTGCCCATGTTTCAAATCACCCCTTTCTACTTCTTTAAGACCTCTATACCTACCACCACTACGAAACTCTTGTCGTACTTACGAGAATTGTAGTATCTAGGTATGTGGGTTTTTACCAGTATTAAAATCCAATACAAATAGAACACACACACACACACGAGTCAACGAGTCAGTCAGTACAGACCGAGAAACACCGGAGTACCTGACATCGGGCGGTCGGAGGAGACGAGTACCTCAAAGGTCCGTTCCTACGATCTTACGCAACGGTAAAGGATGACGTCCCCTAAAAGGACTGACCCCCCAGTTTGGGTACAGAGAAGGTAGAGGAGGTGACCATCCACCTAAGAAATGGTGACACCGTGGCACAAATAGAATAGTGTTAAATTTTTTTACTCAGGGGTCTGAACCAGATCCATGACACGTCTACATTAAAATCTTTGGTTCTTCGTTGTTATAAAGTTACGATCTATCATGGAAAAATTCTTTCGGTGCAAAATTTTTACTAATGGAAGAAACCGTAACAGTGTGAATACTGACTTCTAATTTTAGAATTTTAGTGTTATATGAGTTGATTCAAAATCGCTGGTGTGATTAAAAGACAGATTAAAGTTTATAGGGAGCATCGAGACTGTCATTTCTTAAACACACGTCGCGCCCTCTGGGTCCAAGTTAGGGAAGCAGCCCTCCTAAGAGACCTCATCCCTTACCGTTGGGTGAGGTAATAAGAACGGACCTCTTAGGGTACCTGTCTCCTCGGACTTCCCCAGTAGGTATCCCAACTTTTCTCAGTCTGTACTGACTCCCTGATTGTGAAAAGTGAAAGTGACGAAGATACGAGTAATTTACCTGTCGAATTTTACATATCCCAACACGTTGTACCGACTCAATTGTGATGGTACCCTCGGAGTAATTTTCTCGAGTGACTACGATATGATAATAATTGTGTCAGTAGGGACCCATAAGTGTCCCCTAATCTAGGTCCTGAGGGGTGGTTATGGTTTAAGACTCCTACGAGTTCAGGGAATATATTTTACCATATCTTAAACGTATATTGATATAATGTACAGGAAGAGGAGGATGGTATGAAATTTAGTAGAGATTTAACGAACATTATGGATTATGTAACATTTATGATACATATATTAACGGTCATGTTCCGTTTGTTTTCAAAACACAAAACCTTGAAAGACATTAAAAAGGAAGTTTAAAGAAGGTGGAGACCAACCAACTTAGGAGTCAACACCTTGGGTGTCTATGTCTCCCGACTGATATAATCGTATCGAAGTAGTCTGTGAGAATAAGTTACCGAGGAAAAAAGAAACACATTAGGGGTATAAAATGGAAGTGACAAAAGGAAGACTAGTAAGATACTGGTGTCGTCTTATAGAAGATTCATAAAATACAGTTCAAGTATATAATCAAATGCTACGAAGTGTCGTTAAGTTCCTTTCATAATGAAGATAAAATTACCTACTCCTTTGAGTCTCTCTAACTTTTTGAACGAATGTTAGTGTGTCACTCAGCGACCGTTCCATCTTTAAATCTAAGTCCCGACGACGACGACGATTTAGCGAAGTCAGCACAGGTTGAGACACACTGGGGTATCTGCCGTCGGGTGGTCCGAGGGGACGGGGACCCTAAGAGGTCCGTTCTTGTGACCTCACCCAACGATAAAGGAAGAGGTTACGTACTTTCATTTTTCACTTTCACTTCAGTAAGTCAGCACAGGTTGAGAATCGCTGGGGTCCCTGACGTCGGGTGGTCCAAGGAGACAGGTACCCTAGAAGGTCCGTTGGACAGAGTTTTCGAGAGTTGAGGTGGTCGTACGATGTGGAATGTAACAACTAACCAAGGAAGGACTTTAGATTGAGAAAGTACTTCATCGCTCTATCTTTTACGTGTACCGACTTCTTCCTAGGATTCGGTTTACCTTCGTGCCTTTACTATGTATATGGCCGAAACACCATTAGACTATAGATTTTTTAGAAAGAGATTAAATAAATAAAAACGCGAACAAACGTGAACCGTTACAAAGGATAACAGGAAACAAAACCTCAAATGTAGTACAAACTTTGTGATGCCATCAAATGAAGTCAATTACGAAAGAACAAGGACCATGTATTAAAGTGAAACTCATAAGAGTATCCTACTTACAGGACGAGAAAGTAGTGGGAGTCTGTCTTAAGACGAAAGGAGTCACTGAGGGGTAAGAGGTAGTGTGTGACCGCAGGGTCTGACGCCGGTTCATAGGTACGATAGGGTCTCATGTCAGGTCTGAGAAAAAAAAAAAAAAAAACTCAAATTTACACAAAATAAAAATCTGTTGGATGTATTGTGCAAAAGAGTTTTTGTTACGGAGGCGAGGTTTATTTAGTTACAAGTTTTGTTTACTTCTCGAGCTCTACTGTAGTCAGGGTAGACAGATTCAGGACCACAACACACCTACTTTTCGTCACCGGTCGGTCAAAACTACTGTCCACTAACTAGGTTTCATTGACGGTTGAAACAATTGTAAAAAGGTAGAGATTTGGTAGGAATTTCTTTTAGTATATACCCCAATATGGTAGGAGTGCCATCAGGTCGTCTCGTTGGTACGGTAGACCTAAGTACAAAAGTGGTTATTTCTTGACTATCAAAAACTTTAATCGTTCCTACACGAACTAAACAAGATGTCGGGGACAGTATTTTCCAAAATGAGAAAGACCAGAGACAAGAAGTTCAAAGGGAAACTAACTGAAGTACATTAGAAACTACATGAAGAACATCCGAAGAAAACACTTCGACCAAAGGACGTTCACTACCAAGTACTGTTATAGCTGTGGTCACTAATGACACGAAAGCCATGGAAGCGGGAGCCCCGGAAGTCGCCTCCGTAAAGGTGGTTACTCGCTCAGTAGCTACAATGGGAGACAGGATGACTGGTAGAAGGGGAGGTGGAGGTCTGTGTCGGGCAGGCGCTGGAGGGCCTAGAACCTCTACAGCCTCTTGTAGAGCAGTACCGACTACTCCAGGGCCATCTACTAGTACTACCGCTGACCTCCCTCCGCTGTCCGCGACCGAATCGTCCTAGGGCCTCGAGTCTCGCTCGCGTCACGCCGGTCTCGCCGCGAGCGCCCCTCCCCCCTCGCCCGCCTTTTCGGTCTGAGAAAAAACTCGTCTATTTAACTACAACGGCAGTCATGTAAATGTGAGGAAATGGGGACGAGTAAAAGTAAAAGGTACGGTACGTGACGACACCGTATACGGAGGACAGTCCTGGTTACAAGGGCGGAATAGATCTATCCTTTTGGAGACTTTCCCAACAACAACAGGTCAGCGAGTCAGTACAGACTGAGAAACGCTGGGGCACTTGACGTCGTGTGGTCCGAAGGGACAGGAAGTGATAGAGGGACTCAAACAAGTCTAAGTACAGGTAGCGTTCCCCTAAGGCGGTCGATCAAGGACTCGACCACGGGACCACACAAAGTACATCCCCTCATACCTCTTGCGATAGGGGAAGTCAAGACATAACCATTAGGTACGTAGTCCTTTTCTCCCTGGTCGGAAGAAAAGGACCTCAAACGTCCGTGAATGTTCTCTCTACCACCATATACCTCGGTAAAAAGTTCCTCGGGTACCATATCAGTCCGTTACTCACCTTCTGTCGTCGGGCTGGAGGGGACTGGAAATAAGTAAGTTGTTTACAAACAACCGAGGACCCACGGAGAGGAAAAGACACACGTCGAAAGACAGGTCTTCCTGACTGTTTGGACACCCTGTAATATCATGTAATGACCTCTCGTGTCCTCCCGTATAGCAGGCTCGACTCCATCCTCAAGGTACCCCCCTTCACTGTGGACTCCTCTCATTGATCCACTTCTCCGATGTCCATAAGATCTTCTTCTTCTAGTACGGTTGTTCCTAAGTCTCCGTTTTTCAACACTGAGATTAACAACAACAAATCAACAATTCAGTACAGACTGAGAAACGTTTGGGTACCTGACGTCGGGTAGTCCGGAAGGACAGTGAGTAATAGAGGGACTTAGACAGGTTCAAGTACAGGTAACTCAACCATTACGGTAGGTTGGTAAAGTAGGAGACAGCAAGGGAAGAGGAGGACGGGAGTTAGAAACGGTCGAAGTCCCAGGAAAGGTTATTCAGCCGGGAAACGTAGTCCACCAGTTTCACAACGTCAAAGTCGAAGTCGTAGTCATGAAGGTTTCATAAACCCTAACTGAAGGAAATCTTAACCGACCAAACTAGAAGAACGATAGGTTCCCTGAGTGTTCTAAGAAGAGGTCATGGTGTCAAGCTTTCGTAGTTTTACGGTCTCCCTTATGAGGTACTTCTTCCCTGACGACACATTCGACCTCCTCGATTCTTAGACATAGATTCATTGGTGTCAGTAGTGATTTCTCGGAATCCCCTCCTCCACACTCTCATTTCATTTCTCCGGACTTCCCCGGTCTAGCAGTTGACAGAACACAAGATGACATTCTTCTTCGTTTAGACGGTAGTTCTAACGGCCCTCTTTATAGTCATTGGAGTCCATACGTCTACTGTGGTGGGAATACCGTCTTTCACTTCTTCTCGATTACTGGGAGAACTACTCTCACTTTCTCCTCTCACTTTTTCAACCGAATTTTGAGTTGTAAGTCTTTTGATTCTAGTACCATAGGCCAGGGTAGTGAAGTATCCTTTATCTACCCCATTGTCACCTTTGTCACCGTCTGAAAAATACCCCCCGAGGTTTTAGTGACGTCTACCACTGACGTCAGTACTTTAATTTTGTGTGAATGAGGAACCTTCTTTTCAATACTGGTTGGATCTGTCGTATAATTTTTCGTCTCTGTAATCAAACAGTTGTTTCCAGGTAGATCCGTTCAGATACCAAAAAGGTTATCAGTACGTACCTACACTCTCAACCTGATATTTCTTTCGACTCGCGACTTCTTAACTANCTTTCGACTCGCGGCTTCTTAACTACGAAAACTTGACACCACAACCTCTTCTGAGAACTCTCAGGGGACCTGACGTTCCTCCAGGTTGTTCGGGTAGGACTTCCTTTAGTCAGGACTTATAAGTAACCTTCCTGACTACAACTTCGACTTTGAGGTTATGAAACCGGTGGACTACACTTCTCGACTGAGTAAACTTTTCTGGTACTACGACCGTTTCTAACTTCCACCCTCCTCTTCCCCTGCTATTTCCTACTCTACCGACCTACCGTCGTGACTGAACTACCTGTATTCAAACTCATTTGAGACCTGCAACCACTACCTGTCCCTCCGGAACGTACGACGTCAGGTACCCCAGCGTTTAACACCCTGTGCTGACTCTCTGACTTGACTTGATGACATTCTTCCCGCCTGATCGGGAGTCCCGTGACTATTCTTGAGTCTCCCAAAATCCCTCTCCTACTTCACCAGGGAGACCAATACCACGTCCTCTATTTCACCCGTACTCACTCTGACCGTCGTCCTTCTGGTTAATCCTCCGTTACCCTTATTAAGACGGAAACTTCCCTTCGAAAATGTGTCTCAGTAAACGACGTACCACCAACACTGAGAGAGTCCCTTCTAGAACCCTTCTAAACAAAGGAGGAGCCGGTCACAAGGTGCCGATTATCAAGACGGTAACGTTTGAAAGGTGTCGACCGATGACTGACCCCAGTTTGTACTACCACTTAGATAGTATAGACCTTAGGAGTGACCGACCTATACCTTTTAGAGTCTTGAACTTTGAGTGGAGTTACAGATTCCGGACAGGTCTCCTTAACAATGTCTAGACATTTATACTTTTGAACCCGAAACAATGACAAAGTGACTAGACAAGGGAGAGGATCGGGGTATGCGAGAGCGTTGGTACATTTTAAGATTGTAGACAGTAAGTTCACGGCAAAAGAAGTACATTAAAAAGGACCTGAGGTTTGTTCTCAATTGACAGGTCTTTTCGAGATATGTAGGAGTACAAGTGACGCTAGAATAAATGTTTTTGGAAAATAAAAATAAAAAATTTAAAAATAAATATAAAATTAAAAATAAAAATGAAATAAAACGAAATGTTATGACATAACCAAGACGGTATGTAACTGTACTTAGGTGGTACCCACATGTACTCAAGGGTTAGGACTTGGGGGGAGGGTGGAGGGTGGGGTATAGTAGAGAGACCTAGTAGGGGCACGTGGTCGGGTTTCGTAGGACATAGGACATAACTTGTATCTGACTGCTAAGCAAAGAATGTATTATCATATGTACAAAGTTACGGTAAGAGGGTTTAGTAGGGTGGGAGAGGGAGAGGGTGTCTCAGGTTTTCAGGCAAGATATGTAGACACAGAGAAAACGACAGAACGTATGTCCCAATAGCAATGGTAGAAAGATTTAAGGTATATATACACAATCATATGACATAACCACAAAAAGAAAGACCGAATGAAGTGAGACATATTATCCGAGGTCAAAGTAGGTGGAGTAATCTTGACTAAGTTTACATAAGAAAAATTACCGACTCATTATGAGGTAACACATATACATGGTGTCGAAAGAATAGGTAAGTAGACGACTACCTGTAGATCCAACGAAGGTACAGGACCGATAATATTTGTCACGACGCTACTTGTGACCCCATGTGCACAGAGAAAGTTAAGACCAAAGGAGCCACACATACGGGTCGTCACCCTAACGACCCAGTATTCCATCAAGATAAACGTTAAAAAATTCCTTAGAGGTGTGACAAGAGGTATCACCGACATGATCAAACGTAAGGGTGGTTGTCACATCCTCCCAAGGGAAAAGAGGTGTGGGAGAGGTCGTAAATAACGAACGTCTAAAAACCTAGCGTCGGTAAGACTGACCACACTTCACCATGGAGTAACACCAAAACTAAACGTAAAGAGATTATTACTCACTACAACTCGTAGAAAAGTACACAAACAATCGGTAGGCATACAGAAGAAACCTCTTTACAGATAAATCAAGAAACCGGGTAAAAAACTAACCCAGCAAATAAAAAGACCTTAACTCGACGTATTCAACGAACATATAAAAACTCTAATCAACAAACAGTCAACGAAGTAAACGATAATAAAAGAGGGTAAGTCTTCCGACAGAAAAGTGGAACGAATATAAAAGGAAACAACACGTCTTCGAAAATTAAAATTAATCTAGGGTAAACAAATAAAAACGAAAATAAAGGTCTTAAGACCCTCCACCTAGTATCTCCTAGGACGACACTAAATACAGACTCTCACAAAACGGATACAAGAGGAGATCCTCAAAATATCAAAGACCAGAATGTAAATCTAGAAATTAGGTAAAACTCAAATAAAAACACATACCACAATCTTTCACTAGATCAAAGTAAGAAAATGTTCACCAACTGGTCAAAAGGGTCGTGGTGAACAATTTCTCTAACAGAAATGAGGTAACATATAAGAACGGAGGAAACAGTTTCTATTCCACAGGTAAACACACACCTAAATAGAGGCCCGAAAGATAAAACAAGGTAACTAGATATAAAGACAGAAACACAGTCATGGTATGATAGAACTACTGACACCGAAACATCATCTCGGACTTCAGTCCGTTCAAATAAGGAGGTCAAGGTAAGAAGAAAGAGTTCTAACGAAACCGATAAGCTCCAAAAAACATAAAGGTATGTTTAACCCTTTAATAAACAAGATCGAGACACTTTTTATAGTGACCATCGAACTATCCCTAACGTAACTTAGACATCTAACGAAACCCATCATATGAGTAAAAGTGATATAACTAAGAAGGTTAGGTACTTGTACCATATAAAGAGGTAGTATAATCACAGGAGAAACTAAAGAAAGTAGTCACAAAATATTAAAAGATATATATCCAGAAATCAAAGAAATTCATCTATATAAGGATTCATAAAATAAGAAAAGCAACGTTACCACTTACCTTAAGAAAGGAATCAAAGAAAAAGATGAAAGAGTAATAATCACATATCCTTACGTTCCCTAAAGACACACAACGAAAATATAGGACGGTGAAATGATATAAGTAACTAATCGAGATCATTAAAAGACCACCTCAGAAATCCCAAAAGATACATCTCCTAGTACAGTAGACGTTTGTCACTCTCAAAATGAAGAAGAAAAGGTTAAACCCAAGGAAAATATTTCTATATCCGAAGGGACCACCGAGTCTCCAATTTCGCAGACGGACCTTACTCCCTCTGGACCCAAACTAGGGACCCAACCCTTCTAGGGGACCTCTTCCTTTACCGTTGGGTGAGGTCATGAGAACGGACCTCTTAGGGAACCTCCCTCCTCGGACCATCCGATATCAGGTACCCCAGTGTTTCTCAACCTGTGCTGACTCGTTGAAGTGAAATATTTCTATATCTTCGTTGGCTTTACAGGTAACTACCTATTTACCTTTTTCTTTTACGATATATAATATTATATATATTACCCTATATTAAATCGACAATTTTTCTTCCTTTAGAACCCTGAAGGGACCACTAGGTCATCAATCCTGAATCACGAAAGTGACGGAACTTTCGGGTCTAAGTCAGGGACCACCTCCTTGATTCTAGGATGTTTGACACACCGTACCAGTTTTTATTGGGAGGGGACTTTGTTGTGTTTTTTGGAGTTTGGTATACTTTGGTTCAAGTATGTATTGTTTCTTTTCTAACCACCAACGGTCTCCGTCTTCAACCTCCTACTCACCTTCACTTCTGTTAGTTTTCCATGTGTAAAGGGTCAGTATTTTATTTATTCGGTACCCCTAACTTAATATCGGACCGAAGGGACCACCGAGTCTCCAATTTCGCAGACGGACGTTACGTCCTCTGGACCCAAACTAGGGACCCAACCCTTCTAGGGGACCTCTTCCTTTACCGTTGGGTGAGGTCATAAGAACGTACCTCTTAGGGTACCTGTCTCCTCGGACCACCCGTTGTCAGGTACCCCAGTGTTTCTCAGTCTGTGGTGACTCACTAAAGTGAAAGTGAAAGAATTGGTATCAATTATTATGACATAAAGTATAAACTTTCAACAATTTCTCTTACTTAGTATTTTCGACAGTAGCGTCCCTTTTTTTAGACATTGTACCACTGGTATAATAGTTCTAAATAATACTTGCTAGTAAAACGTCATGTATGTGTACAACATCGTAATACCGCATGTGGACTTTGATTATACCACATACATATTTTTTCTTAATTGGAAAGAATAAAATTCTAAAGTTTCTTAAAACACACATGTCAATTTTGAGTTATTTAACCTCGTTCCTTCCTTTAATGTTTATTGTCTAGTCAATCTGATCCTGTGTCAGGATGGGGAGTGGGATCTATTTAGTGTTTAACAAGTTACCGACCCACGAAAGTACAAACACCACATAAGGTTGTTGAACCAATTCAAGGAGGATTCATCTACTCTACCGACCTACCGAAGTGGCTGAGTTACCTGTACTCAAACTCATTTGAGACCCTTCAACCATTACCTGTCCCTCCGGACCGCATGACGTCAGGTACTCCAATGTTTTCTCAGTCTGTGCTGACTCGCTGACTTGACTTGACTTCATCAACTGATATGGAGGTGAATGTGAATAAAACGGAATCGTTTTCAAATAAATTTTTTGTGAGTGTATCGTGAATTCCAGTCCGTGTTAGATTCGTGAAATGTTTATTCGGAGAAAAATTTTTTATAAATAAAAATAAATAAACCGACGTATCTCAGAATCAACACCGTGTACCCTTGATCAAGGGACTGGTCCCTAGTTTGGGTCGGGGGGACATAGAACTCGTGTCTCAAAATCGGTGACCTGGTGGTCCCTTAAGGGTGTTTATTCGGAGAATTCCTGAGACGTTACATCTTCGAGTAGAATAGTGGGGGTAGATCTCTACTCTTTTGATTCGGTGATTCCTCCCAAAGTGTCGATTATACATTCTTAAACTTGGGTCCTTCGGATCGAGATCCAAGACATGAGAGTCGGTGTTAACGCACATACACAGGAGAGAGGGACGGTCATCTAGAACCTTCGTGGTCCAAGACGTCTAACAAAAAAGGACTCAACACTGACATTCGATCCCTACACCGTCGTCTTCCCTTACGTTTATATTTTTCTGTATCAACACGAGAGACCCTCTTTTAGTCAACAAATAACTTGTATTGTTTGGTGTTTTGACACCGAATTTTGTCGTCGGAAAATGAATGAGTACTAAGGTTTTACACCCGACCTGAGTGAATGGGCAAACGTCAGTTCACTACCAAGTTGATCCTCATCTCCTATGCTCTACTGGAATGAGTTCAGATCTGAGAACCGACCAAATCGACCTTATCGACCTCCGATCAATCTGAAGAGAGGAGGACCAAAAAGTAAGAGTTCCTCCCTAAAGGAAAGTACTACAGAGTCTCGTCGTTTTTTTTTTTTTTTTCTTTCGTTTTCACCTTCGTCGTTCCGGAGAGTCTACGATTTGAACCTTGAGTGAGTTACAATGAATGTGACATGAAAAAACCAGGTTCGCTCAGTAGTCACACCGTCTACTAGTGTATTACGGAACTTAAATCCCAACACCCACCACTATTGAACCACCCACCAGGTGTCTCCTGCCTCTTCCTTTCTATCTGTAAGATCCGTCTATTGTATGATCAACGTGTTCATGTACCATTTTCTTTCGTACAACATGGACCCCTTATTGTTTATGAACTCTCACTAATCTCATTTTTCCCGTGAACTCCTTCTTTTTCCGATCCCTCCGACTTCCTCTCCTACCTTGGTCTAGTCCTGTACCGTACTCACGGTACAATTCTTCAAGGGTTACAATGGGAATCCCTGATCCCGTAATTCTTCAAAACAAACAAAGACTCTTTAAAACAAATCCCGTTCGTGTACTAATCCCGAAGGGAACACCGAGTCGACCATTTCTTAGACGGACACTACACCCTCTGGGCCCAAACTAGGGACCCAACCCTTCTAGGGGACCTTTTCCCTTTCCGATGGGTGAGGTCATAAGACCTCTTAAGGTACCTGACATACCAGGTAACTTAGTGTTTCTCAGCTTGTGCTGACTCACTGAAAGTGAAGTTCGTGGACTACACTCATAAACTTATAGTGAAACACTCTGGTACCCTTTCCCACTCTACCTTTAGTCCTTCTGGTCACTCTTCCGATAACACTTTATCGTCTATATTCTACTACTCCAGAGTACGTTGTTGCCGTGTCCCTCGTCTCTTCTCCTTTTCCCGAAGTCTTTGTAAATGTTCCGTTCTACTTATCCTATACCGTAAACTTCCTTCTTATACCTTACTAAGAGTTCAAACACTGAAACCGTTGACTCATCTATGTTCACTAACTCAAAATACTTTCTTTCACGAGTAAATTCGAAACCTAGTTAATTAAAACTCTACGGACATACCATTAGTTATTTTCACACCCCATCTGATCAACCTATATGTTTAAACTTAAGATCCTCTCTCCCGGCCCAATTTCTATATTTTAAGTAGTCGTTCGTCCACCGACATTCTTCGGTATCTAAAGGGTCTTCATACGTCTTACCATCTTATCTCCGACCACCCCCCACCCCATGAAGGGACTACCAGGTCTCAGATTCTGAGACACGTGGGTCACGTTGCCCGGCTTCAAACTAAGGACCAGTCCCTTAATCTAAGGGTGTACCACGTTGATTGTCAACCGTACGAAATTGATTTTTTTTTGTTTGGGACGTAAGACGTTGATTCTAGACCGTGTCGGTTTATTCATTCATTTATTTGTAATTTTTTTTTTTTCTTAGGTCCGACCCTTACTGGTTTTCTCTTCTTGATGTAAATTATTACTCTTCTCTTTCTCTTTCGGTATTTCCTCTAAAATTTTCTTGATAATTTTTGTCTTGATACTTCTGTCCTCCTTTTGGTCCTCCTCACCATGGGGTGCTCAGTTCCCTCTTTTCTTAAAGATACCATAAACCTTTTCACGAACACTCTAAACTGTTAATTCGTGACCACTGGTATGACTCTTGTCAAAATCCTCTCAATATTACGGTTATGGGGTTAACGATACCTAACTCCTTTGGATACTCTCGTACGAACATGTACTCTACTACCCGCTCCCCCTCAACGTCCTTCAATTTCTCAATCTCAAGGAAGTAGCTTTCACTCACTAGATGGCTCTCCCTTTACACACCCGAATTTCTCACGCTCCTCTTCCGAGTATTATCAACACGACTCTTTCTTTTAGAAACTTACGATGAAGGACGGTTCAAAGACGACTTTTAAGAAGAGTGAAAGCACTATTTGAAGTCCTTTTTAGGGAAGTGGAAAAGTAAACGAGAAGGGGAAGAGCGGAATTTTAGTGAAAATAACGTTAGACCGTAAACAGAGATAAACTGTTACTGAAAGTTTTTTAAATAGTGACTTAAAACACAAGGTGGATTACATGTGACACAGTAAGGTATAATAAGTAAGATTTCTTACTTACAAACGATAAGAGTTGTTGTATGAGAGACTAAAACAGATTTAATAAACAAAAAAAAAAAAGGTTGTCACTTTACCCTTATATTTAAGATTAAAGAGGGTTTGAGTCACTTTACAACCTCCTCAGCTCTTTCACTCCAACATTCCATGTATTTTGTAGAGACTCTATTCATCGATATTAATACAAAGGGATCATCCTAATAAAGTCCCTAATTCACTCTATTACATTGTTGTTGTTGTAAGAATTATTTATAAAGATTATTTATAGACCGTATAAAATTCGTTTAAGAAAAAATTTAAATAAAAAATAACTTTACATCAACTCAATGTTACAACATAATTAATGATCATTCCACAGTAGTGAGTCAGCACAGCCTGAGTACACTGGGGTACATCGGGTGGTCCGAGGAGGCAGGAACCCTAAAAGGTCCGTTCTCATGACCTCACCCCACGGTAACGGAAGAAGTCCCGTAGAAGGACTGGGTCCCTAACTTGGGTCCAGAGGACGTGACGTTCGTCTACGTTTCACTGAGTCAATACGTGTATATATGGATGGAAGAAAAAGTATAAGAAAAAATCATACAAAATAGTGTCCTATAACTTATATAAAGGGACACGATATGTCATCACGGAACAACAAACTATTTAAGAATTATTTATAGACCTACGACGATGACGATTCAGTGAAGTCAGCACAAGCTGAGACGCGTTGGGGTATCTGCCGTCGGGTGCTCCGAGGGGACAGGAACCCTAAGAGGTCCGCTCCTGTGACCTCACTCAACGATAAAGGAAGAAGTTACGTACTTTAACTATTCACTTTCACTTCAGCGAGTCAGCACAGGCTGAGACGCTGGGGTACCTGACGTCGGAAGGTCCGAGGAGACGGGCACCCTAAAAAGGTCCGTTCTCATGATCTCATCCACGGTAACGGAAGAGGCGTACCCTGTCCTTTACCATTTCTGACATAAAATCAAACTTTTAATCTTTTGATTTTAAGTCGTTCACTTTTTCTTCCAGGCCAATAAACCTCCACGCAGCCAGTGCCGACTCGCTGAAGTGAAAGTGAAAGTACGTAACCTCTGCCTTTACCGTTGGGTGAGGTCACAGGAACGGACCTTGTAGGGTCCCTGCCCCCTCGGACCGCCCGACGGCAGATACCCCAGCGTGTCTCAGCCTGTTCTGACTTCGCTGAATCGTCCTCGTCGTCCGTCCTTCTATAAACCACAAATACTTTACTATACAAACCTTTAACGAAGTTATATTAGAGGGTACAACCCCCACTCCATGTCCTTAACTGGTCAATAACTTCGACTTGTAACTAATAAGATTAAAACATGTGTAGACTTTAAAAGTATTCTTTTTTAATACTAATTAACGTACGTTGATATAAGTGTGTTATACGAACCATATATCTACTTTACATTACTTTTAAATCAAACATTGGCCAGTTCAACGAAAAACTCCTAACAGTGGCATGTGGCGTGAGTTGAGGGGTTTCATTCCCTCACTACGTTCCTTCTAAATTTCATCTTAAAAACTTAAATGTCGAAAGTATTATAGTATTCACCCACAGTAAAGTTATCGATTAGAAAAAGACAAGTCAATTGAAAAAAACCTTTGTAAGAGGAAAATAAATAAAAAGGAAAACCTACTCAAAGCACCGTGCGTCCTAGAAGAAAGGGGCTGATCCCTAGCTTGACTCGAGGGATGCCACCTTCGTGCCTCAGAATTAGTACCCTGAGTCCCTTCAGGGATCGATTGGATGACGTTAGTAATCTTTGACTTGATGTTCAGGGTTTTACGTGACGTGCTACCTGCAGTTGAGCTCCTGGGACGCAGAGGCTTGATCAACGGGAGCGGAAATGAACTTACCCTTATTAGGGTCGCTTTTAACTGCAGACACTGAGTCTCGTCTAAAAGCTCATAGGCATGCGGACCCAGCCAGCTCTCACGTCAAGCTCTCCCTGTCGCACCATGGAAGGGCTAGTCCGCAGCGGGGCCCGTCGGAGTGAGAGAAGACCCCGAAAGCACGCCGTCCTCCCGAGGCAATAACGCGGAGGTTCTACCGCTGCGACAACCGCCATTTAAGCCCATCCACGCCGGCCCCGTCTTACGTTTGACACCCGTCCCACGACTGGGCAGGAAATCCCTCTCTGGGTCCATCACTCAAAAGAGCCTCAGGTCCTGGGGTGAACACGTATTCACGGACGAACAGGAATCGAGGCCCCGACCTCAGGGCGGGGAGGGGTCAAACTTACCGCGCACAGCCGTGACGCCGAGAACGGGATCTTAACCTAGAATTCCGAGCTCTGTCCCTCCGAACCAGGTGACCTTGTCCTGCCCGTCAAGAGTATTGGTCCCGGATCAGATCACGGAAGGTGAGGGATAGGGTCATACACAGACGCCAGGCTTAAGGACGTCCTGAACGTTCAGAGAAAGTCACCCCGGTCCTCTGGTCTCTATAAAAAGTCGGTGCTCACGTCCGAATTTTACTTTTGAGGGTGGAGTTTTATCAGAGACCCCGGGGAGATCCAACCCACCCACCTACCCATCAAGATGTCTTTCGCTCCAGGGAACCAATACTTCGGACGTTAGGCCTTCCACCAGGTCTCCCGGCACTGAGGGCCGAACCGAAAACACCGGGCACGGACCTACAAGGACTTGGGAACCTCGTCATCTGGCAGCCCCTGCCCGTCTTAGATCTTCTCTCTCTTCTTTCAAACTTCCTGAGCCAAACCCAACAGAACAGTTAAGAGTCAGCCCGCGCATGGGGGGCGGTGGGGTGGGGGCACAGAGGTGGACCCGCAAACTTTCTCACCCACGTAAGACGAACAGTGTTAAGGACCCTACGTGACGACCGCGGATCGCCCGCCCGGTCCCTACGGTCTTCACGACACCGCGGGCCTTGCACGGACCATTTACTTCTTAAAGGACGAATCTTATGGAACTAATTCGGCACGACTCGAAGTACCCATCAATTCTCGTGTAGACACACCATTTACGAACATCCCATAAAGTGAGTTCTCCTGAGAAAAAGACCCGCGGAAAAGAAAGGCAGAGACATGGCAGAAAAGAACAACGAATATGTAAGAAAAGTACCCGAAGGGACCACCGAGGCGACCATTTCTTAGGCGGACGTTCGTCACACCCAAGCTAGGGACCCAACCCTTCTACGAGACCTCTTCCCTTGTCGATGGGTGAGGTCATAAGACCGGACCTCTTAAGGTACCTGACATATATCAAGCACCCCAACGTTTCTCAGCCTGTGACGACTCGGTGAAAGTGAAAAGTGAATGAGAAAAGTGTACTGACTATAAAAACTTTTGAACAGATTTAGACTGAAAGCATTTAGTTTGGGAAGGTCTTGGTGATACTATTTAATAAAACATTATTACTTAAGACAAATAACTCGTGGAGGAAAAGGGTCCGTGATCTGGATCTCAACACGAAAGTACATCAGGGAGAATATGTCGGGACCCCAACCATAATTTATGTAGTAAAATGTCTAAACCTCTATTCTCAGAATCTCACGAATTGATGAACTTCCAATATGTCGATTACTAAATTTCGGTCAGAAGGGGGACGGGGGTTGACCTTCGGTCAGAAACTATGAATTTAAAGATGCACTTGGATGAACACTTTTACAATCAGTGAGTCAGTACAGACTGAGACGTTGGGGACACCTGACGTCGGGTGGTCCGAAGAGACAGGTACCTTAAGAGGTCCGTTCTTATAACCTCACCCAACGGTAAGGGAAGAGGTTCCTTAGAAAGACTGGGTCCCTAACTTAGATCCAGAGGACGTAATGTCGTCTACAAAAGGTGCCAGACTCGGTGGTCCCTTCGGGATGAATTCGTTTTGGATTAAGTAAAGTAATGTATCATAAAAGTACATAGACTTACAATCGTCACTTCAATGAAAGGATTATAACGACAGGACAGGAGGGTGGGTCTATGTTTGAATTTTGTTCAGAACGTACAATATACACACCAATATATGAAAAGAAACCTCTTCCGTTACCGTTGGGTGAGGTCATGAGAACGGACCTTTTAGGGTACCTACCTCCTCGGACCATCCGACGTCAGGTACCCCAGCGATTCTCAGCCTGTGTTGACTCGCTGAAGTGAAAGTGAAAAGTGAAAGTACGTAACCTCTTCCTTTACCGTTGGGTGAGGTCACAAGAACTGACCTCTTAGGGTCCCTGTCCCCTCGGACCACCCGACGAGAGATACCCCAACGTGTCTCAGCTTGTGCTGACTTCACTGAACTGACTTCACTGAATCATCGTATGAAAAGAAATCATATATGAGTAACATTCAATGATAAGAATTTGTATTTAGTAACTTCCTTTTACGACAACGGTTGTCGACGTTTCTCATATGTAACATATTATTACAGAACACCGTCTTCACAAATTAACTGGTGCATCTTTCCTTTGTAAAAATTCTCGACTCAGTCCTCTCTAAAATATATATATATATATATATATGAATAAATAAATAAACTGATGTGACCCAGAATCAACACCGTACGCTCTAGAAATCAACACTGTACGCACTAGATCAAGGACTGGTCTGTAGTTTGGGCCGGGGGACGAAACCCTCACACCTCATAATCGGTGACTTGGTGGTCCCTTCAGGGTCCTCTTATGATTTTTCTTTTTTTTTCTACAGGTCCTTTCATTGGGTTTACGGGTAACTGTTCAATTACCCATTTATGACACCAGACATGTAGATATTACCTTACAATAAGTCGAAACTTTTCCTTTAGACAAGATACGATGTTGTACTTATTTGGAACTTCCGAAAGACGATTTACTTCATTCGGTCATTGTTTCTGTTTATGACATATTAAGATGAATACACTCCCTAACTTTCATCAGTGTGAGTACACTCCCTAACTTTCATCAGTGTGAGTGTCTTCGTTTTTTACAACCAACGGTCTCCGACTCCCCTCCCCCTTTACCCCCGAACAAATTGTCCATGTTTTAAAGTCAAAACGTTCTACTTTATCAAGGCCTCTAGACAATATGTTGTCATACTAACGGGAATTACGATGACTTGACGTATGAATTTTTGTAAATTCTACCTTTTAAGATACGATACACGAAAAATTAGTACCAAGTTCTTTTTTGAATTTGTAGAATCTTAACATCTTTCCCTTTTTTCATCTAACATCTCAAGTTTCTGGATATGAACTCAAAGTCGACTCACCAAATGATCATAACACTGGGTACAGTCGGACCGACTCATCTGGATATCCGAACACTCATTCGTCGGTAATTGTGACTGTTAGGAACCTCCCGACAGACCAGTGGGGACAGGACAAGTATCGTAACAGATAAAGTCTGGAAAAGGTGCGAGTAGTTTAGAAATTGGAGGTTGACTAGGGAATCAGAGGATCAGTGTGTCTTTCTTCGGTTTTCCGTACTTGAGGAAAAAGTGGGAATTTGGATGTTTCCATCCATATAGATGTGGGAACTCAGTCAAAGGGACAAAAGGACAGATTCCATCTAGGATGGGAAATGTCGGAATAGGGACAATGAGGGAGGAGAACAGCTAAACGGAAACACAGAACAAGGAAAAGAAAGGTGATTCACGGGAGAAAGAACTAAAGTACGGCGTGGGGTCAATGACAGGAGAACGAGGAGAAGTGTCAGTCTAGAAAGTTTGTAAGTAGTCACAAGTGACTGACAAAGGTATGGAAGAGGAGGAGGTGGGTGAGATCAGAGAACAACGACAAATCAGTGATTCAACGTACTCTGAGAAACACTGGGGTACCTGACATCGGGCGGTCCGAGGAGACAGGTGTCCCAAAGGGTCCGTTCTTATGACGTCACCCAACGGTAAAGGAAGAGGTCCCCTAGCAGGGTTACCTCCCTAACTTGGACGTAGAACACGGAACCGTCCGTCTAAGAAAGGACGACTCGGTGGTCCCTTCGGAGAGATCAGACAAGGGTAGGAGGATTTGCCGACAGTTGAAAATGTATGAAAAGTCAAAGTCATTCAGGTCGTCTGTACACTCTAGAAAAAGAGTGACTAGAAGTTCCCATTCTGGTTTTAGGAATCGTCCTCGATCAGTCGGGACGTACCACACGGTCAACGGGGGGAACATTTGGGAGAACCATGAGACCGAGAGAACCGCAAAAGTCGTCAAACTCTTACGTCGTAAAGGAGAACGGAACCCTTGGGTACACAACAGAAAAAAAGGACCTCACAATACAGATGGTGGAAGGTGAGGGGGAAAATAGGAAGCGTAAAGTCGGATTATTGGTAGAGAACGAGTCACGTAGGAACGGAAGGGACTAGAGGGACCGTTCCAGTGTAAGGAGACAACACCCCAGAAACGGGACCCACGAAGTGACAGTATCGGGATCGAGGTATAACCTCTAACGGGACTTCACACTGACACACCCTTTACACGAAGGGGTGATGTGACGCTCGAATACGTATGGATCAGGTACTACTTACTCACTTATCCACCCTAAAAACTAGACAATGACCTACGGAAGGGTATTTTCCTCCCTTCATCTTAAAAGAGATCTTAAGTGACTTGAATAAATTCGACATATATGACGCTTCTTAGCAAGTAGTCTCCAAGATAATTCATAATAAAAATGTCTGTCAGATAAAAACAATCGAAAAACAGTCTAAAATTTTTATGAACACCATTCCACTGAAAGTGTAAACGGATGTTCAGTCAAAAGAAAAAAAATTTAATACATAAAGAAAATTAAACCGACGAAACCCAGAATCAACGGTTTACACTCTGAGTCAAGGGACCGGTTCCTTACTTGGACCCGGGGGACGGAACCCTCGTGACTCGGCATGGGTGACTTGGTGATCCTTCAAGGATGTTCAGTCAAAACTATTGAAAGGAAGTATGGGACACGGTTAGTCCTCGGTCAAGACTGAGATGGTTGTCGAGAGTGGAAAGACAAAAGGACGGGAGCAGGACGAATTCCAAGGTAGTGGAGTGCTCATTGAATGGGTGGCTAGTAGGAACCCAGGACTGCGAAGTATAAGATCAATCAGACAGGTAGTGTGGTAACAGGTCCAAATAAAACAGAAGACCCCGAAGGGTACACCGAGTCACCATTTCTTAGACGGACGGTCACGTCCTCTACGTCCAAGTCAGGGACTCAACCGTTCTAGGGAACCTCTTCCTTTACCGTTGGTGAGGTCATAAGAACGGACCTCTTATGGTACCTATCTCCCTATATCAGGTGGTCCAGAGCTTCTTAGTCTGTGCTCACTCACTGACTCCTACGTACGTAAAACAGTAGATGATGAACTTTGAACGGGTAAATGATTACCCTTTTCAAGGTAGAACCGGTCCTTCTGTTCCGAGTTTGGACGAGACAGGAGTCGTCGACCTTTCTCGGTTTCTTTATTAGAGATCCCTTCAGTCCATCGGTGGTAGGTCGACCGGGGAGTATCCGTCAGTGGTCCTAGGTCCCAGCCCAGGAGTAGAATCGTCCGGACCGCGACACTATAAACAATCATCATAGGTCTCAGCTCATCTACGGTCATTAAATAATAGAGATGAGTGGGATTCTGTCTATACATTTGGTCATACAGTTAATTAACTAGAAATCACCCTTCATGTAGACGCACCCAGGAGTAAAATAAGACCTTTCAAATATACTGTACGACATAAAAGGTAGTCTTCTACCCGTTCAAATCTCAGTTCTACCCTTTTCGTTTCGACCCTCAAGCCACTAACAAGAGACACATTCCAACTCTGTTCACTAGGGGTAAGCGAGTGTAGGGGTATCGTTTCTGGACTGTGTGTTGAAGGAGGGACGGGTAGTGTAGTTCAATCTACGAAGGAAAACATAGAAGAGTATCCTGAGATGAAGAAGTAGTATGGAAAGTAATCTGACAATCAACACAAAACTTAAGAGTAAATTACGGACAGAAAGAGTAGTCACATATTCAAGATATTCGGGTCCCTAGGACAGACAAGACGAATGACATATCAGGGACCGTGTACCTTCCAGGAGTCATGTTACTTACTTACGAGATCGAACTGACCAAATCAGACAGGAACAGAACGTGTAGCCCGAAGGGAACACCGAATCGACCATTTCTTAGGTGGACGTTACGTCTTCTGGACCCAAGTTAGGGACCCAACCCTTCTAGGGGATCTCTTCCCTTACGATGAGTGAGGTCATAAGACCGGACCTCTTAAGGTACCTGACATATCAGGTATCCCAGTGTCTCAACCTGTACTGAAACGTTGAAAATGAAAGAACGTGTAGGGAAATTCTTTCAAACGTGTCATGAAACAACGGAAGACTGTTGTGACAAGTATTCTAACATTACGTGAATCAATCCAATGTCAATAGAACGTACAGAAAGACTGACAGGACCACTGAAATCACCCTAAACACAAAAGAATCTATAGTCAATTTGTACAAACGTCGGGTGAGAAGTGCTAAACTCGATATCAATCACGTAGTCAACTCACTCACTAACCAAAACCAATCAAAGGGAAAGTCTCAGAAATAATTGTATATCCCCATGATACAGACTAACAAACGTTTGTCTTTGAAACCCGAAGACACAGTAAAAAAAGTTTGGCATGAATCATCGTGTATCGTTCTCGAGACATTCAGTAATGAAGAATAAGAATCATAGAAATGTTTCTTTTTACACTAGGAAATAATTTACTCAAATGTCTTCTTAAGACATAAAGACACGACAAAAAATTGTCGATCACAGGGTCGGTTTCATTTTATGAAAAAAAGTCGAAGATTCAAAATGTCTGAGACCAAGGAGGAGGAGGGTAAGGACGAAAAGGAGACCTACTATCTCTCCCTTCCTTTCCGTCAATGTAAATAACTCACTAACACTATACGGTCTGTGACACAACACACAAAATGAATCAAATAAGAATCAGCTAAGTTGGCATTCTTCGTCCACTACAGGGATAAAACATACATTCCTTTGACTTTAAGTCTCTCCAATCAAAGAGTGACGTACAGTGTATTGATTATTTCACTGTTTTGGTCCAAGGTGATTACGAAGTCAAATTTCAGTCCTAAATGAAATATAATTCCACCCATTTTACTACAAACACAATAACGAACACTTAAGATTATGAGAAAATATAATTACAAACCCAACATATATATTAAGGAATATAAATTTTCAAAGACACTCACACTGATTTTACGCATCTGTTATTGAAACGGAAGAAAAGGTTTACATACAAGATGAATTACGACTAAAATAAATAAAAAGGAAATTCGGCGATCAGACACCCCGGGAATGTTTCTGTAAACCGTCTGACACCCCTTACGAGAAACCTCTTCTGTTGGACTTCGTCAGGTAGAGGAACTGTACTAAAACTTCTTCGTGTTTGGACTGAAGTAGAGTAACAAGTTTTTGGGACATCCTCTAAAAGAAAAAAACGAAGAACTTAAACGAAAAAGGAAAGTTCTAACTTCCTCGTTCATTTAAGAATTACGTAAATTTACGTTATACAATGAACAAGATCAGACAACTAAGTTCAAAAAAGATTTCTACCTTTAAAGGATCCTCGTTAATAAGAAAGACAAAAGGTACCTTCAATTATATCGAAAATTAAGATCGATCGTCCATAGAACTATCATAAACTTATGCTAAAACCTTTCGGATGTATAAGGCCTTTATCTTCGGAAAAACCTTAAAGATTGAACGTCAATTAGGTAGATTCGAATCATTCGAACTAATAAAATAAATAAAGGTCCATGTGAAGTTGTAAAATTAAGAAATATTGCAACGCATTCAACACAATTGACTTACTCAATTAAGAATGTATAGCAATTAGTGACGTAGAACTGTATGAAAAGTCACTCCTCATCTAATGAAGTCGCACCCCCCAAGTATAAACCTTTGAGGAAAGGGACGACAAACTGTCAAAAGAAATATGTGATCGTTCCGGTAGATTCTCGATAAATACCCAAACAGAATGGTCTTTCTCGGGACCGGACCCTCGGTCAACTTGACTCAAGGTCAGAACCGAGAGGGTGACTTCTCAACACACTGGTATCCGTTCGGTGGACTGAAGAGACCAGTACTCAAGAAGGGAAGACGTTTATCTTTTCCACCTAATTTACTGATATACCGGAAAAAGTCACATCTTTATGGACTCTAAAATACCGGGTAGTTCATTAAGATATGATACAATACACAATTTATAAACGTCCATTTAGAAAAACGTTTATTTCTGATGTAAAATTTTATTGTATGATTGTTTGATAGTAATTAGGAGGATAAATTAAGTCGTTAAGTAAAGGTAAACGACAGAAGGTGAACTTCTAAGTAACGAAAATATGACGAATTTCTATACTAACCTTTCAAGGAATCTGTGAACTTTTCAACCTACGACAAAACACACTAAAGAGTTGGAAAGGCTCAACTCGTCTTTATCAATAACTCTTCCATGAGTCTCACATTTTTCAACTTTCCCTACATTTTACAATGGAGTATTTCAAGATTGACATCTAGTATACTATTCTTTATGACAAACAGAAGAATGGTCTGACGAAACACTTACTTGAAGAGATCCATTGTCAAAATGTGGAACAAAGGTACACGGTAAAAGTACTTTACTAGGATAAATAAATAAAAATGAGAACATCGGTTTTTTGCAAGTTGTTGTACTCTTCCAAGTCTTTCGGTCGTGTCTCCCTCAACGGTAAGTCCCAGTTGTCCCTTGGGCTGAAGAAGGGCTTGTCGAGTAATTTCTCCGCAAATAGGAGTCACTGGAAAAACTATAACCTCTTGACCGTCGACAACTTGAAGAAAACCGACCACTCAACTGTGAATTGGATACCATTCCGTCATGTATGCATATTTTAATAAGTGAACACTAAAGTTTATAATGTGGTAAATCTAAGGTGTTATCAAAGATTTCTACGTCAAATAAAGTATAGTGTCATAACGGAAAACAAATAGAAACTGATTACCCTTCCGAAATCAAATCACCAGTCTCAACAAATTCCTTTAAATTGACAAAATTCTATCTGAAAAAGAGACAGTAACTGAGCGTTTCTTATCGACTGACGTAGAGTCTGCAAAAATATCGTGTCTCGTAAAGAACAGTATGCTGCTCATTCTTCCATTCCAGTGACGAAAAAACCGCAAAGAGAAACTCCCCCACTAAGCCTGTTACTTATCCATTTCTTATAAGCACTGACTCACTTCAACGAGTCAGCCCAGACTGAGAAACACTGGGGTACCTGATATCGAACGGTCCGAGGAGGTAGGTACCTTAAGAGGTCCGTATTATGACCTCACCCAACAGTAAAGGAAGGGGTCCCCTAGAAGGGCTGGGTCCCTAACTTGGGTCCAGATGGAGTGATTTCCGTCTGAGATATGGTAGACTTGGTGTTCCCTTCAAGGATCCATTTCTTATTCTATTAAAGTTATTATGACTCAAGATCCTTCCTTTATTCCGTCGCCCTATCTCTACCCCCGACCATCTCCCTTGACATTCCTCACATGATTCCCTTCCGGAGAGACTCTGACCTCGTAAGCTAGACCTTGGATATACTACTGCTCTATGGTCTCAACAACTCCTTCCCACAAGGTCCCTAACGTCTCGTACTCCACTCTCGTTTCCGGACGGTTTCCTGTTTTTCTGGTGTCACCGGTCTTGTAGTACTTAATCCCGCTCTCGCTTTCTCCCGTTCCTGTAGTTTCCTCAGTCTAGTATCAGAACGTCCGACACTTTTAACATTCCTAAAATAAGGTTAACGTCACCCTTCAACAACCGTCCCCGAAATTCGTATTCTCAATATCTTAGACCTTTTTGACTTTAATAAACAGGACGACGATATATCTCTTTTCTAACTTTAAAGACATTTTATTCATCAAGTAAAGTTAGTATCGACCCCTCGGCACACTTCTTCGGTCCACTTGTAAAATTAACTTTCTGTCAGATTATACAGACTTCTATTGGTACGTCGACGGTCTTATTATAGACCGAAAACTGGATTCCAACGTAATTTTCTTCATTCTATAACTCTTACTGATTCCAGTAAAAGGGTAAGACACTACCTCTACAATTGACCCGTACGAGGTCAACACTCAAATTAAGTTTTGAAGTAAATGGTTTATAAAGAGGACACGTATAATACCCAGTCCGTGACACAATTCTAAGGTCTCTATATTTCTACTTATTTTGGAGTTGATCGAATATTCAGTAATATTGACTTCAATAAGTCAAGTCAAGTCAGAGACTATCAGATTATTGACTCTTTCTGTATCTTTGGTCATTAACACTGGGTAATTCACGTAAGTACGTTTCAAACCCCTACTGGGTCGTCCCTCTACAAATTTAACTGGAGTCCAACAACATCTCTTCAGGTGTCTTTAGTGCTCCGAACGTCACCAGCAACTTTCATTAATCCGTAGACAGTCCACCTCATCCACGAGTGAGCCTTCTGTTTCCTGTAGGTCTGTCTTCTTCAGCGGACATTCTTGACACTCCGTCACTCTACTTAAACCCCTTCTCTTCCCACCTCTCACACCCTCACTGACCCGGTTCCCGTCTTCCTTTGGTATCCTTTACTTTGACACCCGTCCCAACAAGTCTTTTCTGTTTCGTCTTAAAAGCGTCTCCCCTCATCACGTTTTCTCACTCATTTTCAACTTTGTATTCTTTTCCAATGAATTAAATGATCCCCTTCTTAGAATTTTTATAAACTTTCTAAAATAGACTTTCTCTTATTTTGTTACCTATCCACAAACTTCATCTCGGGGAATTTGGGACTCCATCCCGGGGAGGTCAAGCCAAGTCGAGTCAGTACAGGCCGAGAAATGCTGGGGTACTTAGCATCGTGCGGTCCGGAGGGACAGGTAGTGGTTGAGGGCCTCAAGTGAGTCTGAGTTCAGGTAGCTCAGCCACGACGGTAGGTCGATAGAGTAGGAGACAGCAGGGGAAGAGAAGGACGGGGGTCAAGGAGGGTCGTAGTCTCAGAAAAGGTCCCTCAGTTGAGAAGCGTACTCCACCGGTTTCATAACCTCAAAGTCGAAGTCGTAGTAAGGGAGGTTTCTTTAGGGTCCCGATTAGAGGAAGTCTTACCTGACCAACCTAGAGGAATGTCAGGTTCCCTGAGAGTTCTCAGAAGAGGTTGTGGCGTCAAGTTTTCGTAGTTAAGAAGCCGCGAGTCGGAAAAAGTATCAGGTTGAGAGTGTAGGTATGTACTGGGACTCTAAAGTATTAAAGAAACTTGACTCGTAACTATAGTACTAAAAACAACGTCGGATTTGTGTATGTACAAACGAAGGATTTAATAAAGAGTTGAAGGAAAAGGTCCTCTCGTGGTTGTCGGTGTAAAAGGACCGGAGTGGTCTCCTAATCATCGACAAGAAAATATGACCCTACCTTTCGCCACGTAACGTTTAAGGGACTTTCGGAACCATGTCAGGGCTGCTCCTTTCTGAACCTGGGAACTTGAGTCCAGACAAACGTAAGATCCTAAAGTCCCGAATTAATCTTTAACGAACTTCTTAATATTAAAATCTTTGTTTTGAAAGAGAAACCATACATATTAACTTCATTTCACATATTGTATTCAACTCATTATTTGGGAAGGAACAACACGGTCCTTATTGTGTTGTCAAATTTGGACGAAATAAAGTAAATGTTTACTTTATAATGAGTCAATAAATACCAATTTGCAAATGACTTTATGTCACTAGACTTTTCTTACTTTTCTCGATCCAATATTGATTAGGACCAACAAAGGTCAATAGGTTGTAATAACAGTTTTCTCATAAACGATATAGGTACACTACTCCTTCAAATTTACGATAGTAAGTAACATTGAACTAAAAAATAGTGTCAGGCCTCGACCAAAGATACTGGTGTGCCAAATGACTACTCGACTACCTCGTTCCTAACTGAATGTTTCAAGAATGAGACCACAGTGTCTAACTACAATTGTTACTCAAACTCTTTGACGTCGCACTCTCTCCAAACCCATCACTTTTTGTAGCCTTTCTCCATTCACAAGCTACGCAGTCAAGTATCAACAGACACAGTTTAGAACTTCCGTCTTTTCAGCACAGTTGGTCTTGTAAGAAGATTATGTACGCATCCTTTTAATTATTGTATAACTTCACACCAGTCAAGTACTTTGACTGAACGTGAACAAAGTTGGAGAAAGATCAGTGATACACGGTACGATCGTGAAAAAGATCTTACTCCGGAAATTCTTTAACCAATAGGACATCTCCTTTGACCTCAATCCTAAACAAGTCTTAACGTCTCAACTCTAAAATCCCAGTGAATACCTGAGTCTATGTAAATAAATCAAGTGGAAATATTATCTACTAACTGTGAAACCTTATTCTAGTCCGAAGTATCATTAAGTAAATATTACTATTAGTAAGTGGAAGTGGAAATAAAGATCCAAAGACTAGAATAGTTCCTCACGTCCGTCAGAGACCGTCTTTCGGAAAAGCGGACCCGAACGGTCAGTGGAAATCCGTTTCTACTGTGAGAGGAGGAATAACCTGTAAACCTTTCTCACTGCCAACTCCGGTTACCGAGCAACCTACGTCACTTGGACCCAGAAGAATACCGCGAAAACATGACGAAGCTATCGTCGAAATATCTTCTTTCGTGTCTCCTTGCACTACCATCACTTGAAACATAGGTAATTATGGAAATAAAATTTTTTAGTCTAAATTAACACCTCTACTGTAAATTCTTTCCACTGTCAGATTGTTGATTTTATATTTAACATATCAAATAAGGAAACACACATTAAGTAGGTATAAACTTATAAATCTATATTCTAGTGTAACACTTTCATTAAAGTTGGGACAAACTACAAAGAAAATAGCAAACCCTAAAACTTTATCTTCTCACCGATTTCCTAAACGTCACACACAAACACTTAATACGTACGTATTGCACGAACAATAAATAAGTGCAAAATTTGGAAAGTAAGATGTCCTCCTACTGATATTAAAAATCATTGTATAGGAGAAACTACAACAAAAGACACTTCATCCATCTTAAAGAGAACAATTGGAACATTTGTCCGAAGAGACCACCGAGTCGTCATTTCTTAGGTAAACCGTTACGTCCTATATGTGCAAACTAGGGACCCAACTCTTCTAGGGGACCTCTTCCTTTACCGTTGGGTGAGATCATAAGAACGAACCCTTTAGGGTACCTCTCTCCTCGAACCGTCCGACGTCAGGTACCCCAGTGTTTTCTCAGTCTGTACTGAATCGCTGATTTGTTGAATTTGTTGGAATATTTGTCAA
This sequence comes from Capra ibex, assembly GCA_006410555.1. Classification (NCBI taxonomy): domain Eukaryota; kingdom Metazoa; phylum Chordata; class Mammalia; order Artiodactyla; family Bovidae; genus Capra; species Capra ibex. The sequence goes on along the minus strand of SJYO01052474.1, from coordinate 14,414,464 downwards.
TAACGAATCTCGACTCCTAGAATTCTTACTAAGACTGTTTCCTTCTAATAACGATAAATTACAGTACGCACGTACCATTCAGCGAAGTCAGTGCAGAGAAACACTGGGAAAACTGACGGTCCGAGGAGGTGGGTACCCTGAGAGATCCGTTCTTATGACCTCACCCAACGGTATGGGAGGTCTCCTAGAAGGGTTTGGTCCCTAACTTGGACGAAGAGAATACAGAAGACGGAACCGTCCGTCCAAGAAATGGTGATCGCGGTGGACCCTTCGGGTAAATTACAGTGTTTATAAACATTAATAAGGTTGTCAATAGGGGACAGACGAGAAATAACATAGTAGGGTCAGACGAAAGCAATCCATACACTTCTCGTGTCTGTCAAGGGTAAGCAGAAACCTCCAGTAGGGATCGGCAATCCTTTCCGAATTCATTGTGTCGATAGGGCATGGAGGTCAGTCAACAGCCGACTATGTAGTACAGTGTAGTGTTCGTCGTGGACACGAAGTAACAATTCAGTGAGTCAGCGCAGGCTGAGAACGCTGGGGTACCTGACGTCGCGCGGTCCGAAGGGACAGGAAGTGGTAGAGGACCTCGAACAAGTCTGAGTACAGGTAACTGGACACGATGAGTATCCTTACGACGGTCAATTACGTAACCAGTCTAAAGGACATAACTGATTTTACTTCGTGTCTTAATTCAGATCTACAACCGACACAATTACCTTCAAACATTCGACCTTGAAACTTTACGATTTATCTTACTTACGGACCCTTCAAAGTATCCGAACTATAAGTAAATCCCATGAATAAAACTAATAGAGTAGAATTAATGAACAACTTTAGAAAACAATTGCCCTCATCACTTAATGATTAAGTACATATTATCATCTGTATTTGAAATTTTTATGTCTTTTAATTTCTTTCACAAGAAGGACCAAATTCCAACCTTGGTGACTTGATCAATAAGTGTCTTACTGTAGTTTTGTTTTATATTCTTTTGTTACTTCATTTTATTTTAAGTATCCACTAGTCACTACAAAGGGTGATAAAATCTAAACCCTGGAACACGAAAAAACTTCAGGGAATCATAATAACTTTTATGGAATTAATAAACCAACAAAGTAAATACAATATTAGTCTGATCTACGTACAAACGTTAACCGTACGAAACAAAACTAATCCCAAAAGAAAAATTATAAAATTTAAGTCCGATAATATATAGAGTATTTTCATAACAAGAAATTAGAAATTGGAACTAAATATAAAACCTTAAACACGTGTCTTTTTTTACTCACCGACAAATTGAAAAAAGTTTAAACAATCATCTTGTGAATTTGTTTTTTTTGGTGACTTTCATTACTTTGATTTTAAATCCTAATAACAGTAAAGAAAGTAAAAATCAAACACATTTCAAAAACGTTATCACATGAATAAAGTTTCTAATTACAAGTCAATCAGAAAAAAATATCCCTAAGAGACTGAAAGAATAAGAATCTATAGTAAGGATATGTAGTTTTCACCTTTAAAAGAGATAAAAAACCATATCACAGATAAAAACAAAAGTCTATACTAAGTAGTTGAAGGTGACAACTGTCTCTCTGTTATGTAACGTTGCTAAGTGAGAGCGGAAGTTCTGAGCGTCGGAACCTTCGACGGTCCCGACGTTCGGTGTCACTCTGAACGGACCCGGGACCGGAACTCCCCCTATAGGGTCGACGGACTACACTGTCCATTTGGTGAACATCCAGTAAAAGAATACTCTTTGCTGCATAGACGTAAATGATAAAGTCTTTTCCACACTGTAAACTGTACAGATTTGTACTCGGCTCCCTCTATGAATCTCAACACCACTTACTTAGAAAAGGAAAAAAAGAACAGAGAGTTTTCTTTGATAAGTTTTTAAAAAAAGGGAAAGAACATCGATCACTATTAAGAGAAAATCGAATAAAAAAGGAATTTTCAAACTTTAAACTTTTACTGTCACATTGTATGTATATACATAAAATTGAAAAAGAAGAACCCAAACAAGTGTCTGTAAAAAGAGTGTAACACAGTCTAATTTTTGATTGTACTAAAATTTTACGTCACATAATCCTCCACAAACCAAGTCAGTCATTACCTACACCTTAAGACTGAAGATTGTTAAAAGATGACATCGTATAGGAGAAGACGACACATACAAGTAGTATGTGCACCAAATAGTAGTATGATCACCAAATGACATTGTCCTACTCTTTATTCGAAAACAACAATAAACTTCGGGGACTTTAACAGTGAAGACATCCAAAAATACCATTTAAACCTTTCCAAAATAATTTTAAATGTCAGGTACCCGAAGGGTCCACCGTGTCACCATTTCTTAGACGAACAGTCACGTCCTCTGTGTCCTCTGTACCTAAGCTACACACCCAACCCTTCTAGGAGACCTCCTCCGTTACCGTTGGGTGAGGACATGAGAACGGACCTCTTAGGGTCCCTGTCTCCTCCGACCACCCTCCCGATATCAGGGACCTCAGCGTTTTCACCCTTTGCTCACTCACTGACTCGTACATGCAGTCAAAAGATCAACATCTCACAGTCGTCTAAGACCATAGAATAGTTAACACACTGACGTCTTGTAAAACGAGTGATCAGAGTACAACAAGGGTCCACCCGACACCTTTCGAAAAAGACACAATGTCTAAAAAGAAACCGACTCACAAAAAATATAATTTCGACTATATTCCGATTAATCTACAAATGTAAGTACATGTTTAAGACAAAAAATTGAAACGGAGAAGTAAATACTCAGAATAAAGTCATGAAAACCCCGTATTTTACTGGGATACATGGAAATTTATCGAAACACTATCAATTAATTTAAGTATATGACATTTAATGACATGGTAACGGGATTAGAACTCTCCGTGTATCTTATACGACATGAAGTAATGACTTATCATCTATTCTTATCAGATCCTTACACCTGGACCAAAGTTCGGGATCTGGAAACCGACGAATTAGAGAAACCAAAACGTACGAGTATAGGAAAGAATTAGAAACTTTAATCCCTGTAAGATTACACCGGTGGAGTACGCTTCTCAACTGAGTAACCTTTTCTGAGACTACGACCCTCCCAAACCCCCGTCCTCTTCTTCCCCTGCTGTCTCCTACTCTACCGACCTACCGTAGTGGTTGAGCTACCTGCACTCAGACTCACTTGAGGCCCTCAACCACTACCTGTCCCTCCGGACCGTACGACGCTAAGTACCCCAGCGTTTCTCAACCTGTACTGACTCGTTGACTTGACTGACTTACTTGTAAAAAAAAAAAAACTTACTTGTAAAATTTATGTTTAAAAAAAGACAATTAAATATAAAATTTTTAATGATCTTTTTTACTTATTGAATAGAATATAACGTCTTTACCACTAAAGAACTTTATTAGGTCTGTTCAAAATGGTTCTAGACTTAAAACTTCTTAACCAAAGATGAAAAATAATATCTGTAGACATTTAAAATAGTTTACACAAATAATGTAATAAAATATAAAACTCAAAATAATTTGATTTTAAAAACATATGACAAAACTTTGTAATTTTGAGTAAAATGTAATACTATAATCACATGAAATAATGGATTCATCAGAAATTTTTCATCAAGAATTAAGATCATAAAGAATTAAGATCATAAAGACTTAAGTTCACTTCTGAACCTTGATTAATAATAACAATAATATATAAATTAATTGGTAAAGTCATTAATAATCATCATCATTATTTATTAATCCTTTGACAAAACAAGAGTTCCTCAAACATATTATACCCATCTATATGTCCGAAATAAAGTTTTACGGTTTGTCAGGTATTTGTTTTTTTCTTTTTTTGTTGGTTATAGTAAAGGACACCAACTCTTATAGGACCAAATATAGATAAGGTTCCGTAACTTTTACATGGAATTCATTGTCTAATATACACCAGAGATACTGTCACTTTGTCTTATTCGACAAATTGTCAATAAAAGGTTTCGGTCTAATAGTGTTTTAATGGTCGTCAAAATTTCAAACTTTCTTCACTTGTCGTTACATCAAAGGCTACTTTCCACGTCGTAGTGGGAACTATATGAAAATGACTTTTTTACCTTACATTAATTAATTCGACGAATTCTAGTTTGAATAGTCAAACATTGGTCTCCTTTTCCTTATATCATTGATATGGTGACCCTACGTTACGATTTGGTGTACCACCTTTTACGATGTCATATTCTGAATCAAAAAAAGTAGTCTTATTTCCCGTTCTCTTTTTACTTTTTCTACATTCTCCTCGGATGTCTATATAGTCAATTAACGTCACACATCTGGAATAAACCTATGTCTAAGATTGTTTGTTTAACGGGACTTCTCTTCTTCGTCTTTCTGTTTTGATTTTAGAAAATATTGTAAATACCCTGTCAACACTTAAACTGGTGACTGACCTCAAAACCATAACTTAATACACCGTTTTATGATTACCGTAATGTATACACCAATTAAAAAAAAGGAAAAAAAAAATTCACGGTAAAACTCAACATATGAATCTTCACATCACAATTTAACAGACCATAAACGAAGTCAGAATTAATTCACGTCTCCTTCTTACGTACCTCTAGATTTACTCATTTCAATTGGCATTTCCCCATTATAACATCGATCCACAACCCCTACACCTCCAAGCAATATGAACAAAAGAGAAAAAAGTGAATAGACAAATTTCAAAAGGTTCATGTTTCGAATTTTTATAATGTTTATCTGGTGAAACAAAAATCCAATTCTAAATAAATCCAAAAGTCACAAACGATGAACAAATGGTCTAATTATCTCAACGAATTCACCGGTACAAAAACTAAAAGTGAACAGTTGACTTCTGAAAACGACTTACTAGGTCAAGTAAAGTAACTCTAATTTCGGAACCGTAGTAAATTTGAACAATTGTAAAACTATTATCGAAAGACTGATGTAAACACAATGTAGTATGTAGACAATTCACAAATAAAAAATAAAATTAGTGAGAATTACAATGACACTTCTCGTCTACCAAAAAGATTACGTGTAAAAACCATCAAGAAACCCCAAATAATTAGTTAATGTCAATGTGTGACAAAACAAAGCACACATTGAGTTTTATATGTGTTTGCTTTCCAACTCTTCTCTAGACTTAAAACTTAATAGTTATCTCATAATACTCCATAATATTAGATCATTGAAAAGGAGGTACACGATAAAAAGATTTATGTAAAGATCGAGACCGACTTAAGTGTCTTCGTCTACTTCGTTACCGTCTCGAGCGTTAAAGACTGTTGCAAAAGGAGAAGGAGTGGCTTAGACATCACCACAGTCTTTTGAAAATAGTCCTTCTTAAAATGTAAGCATCTTAGGTGTTAGAGTAATGTCTAAAGAACCGTGAATACGGTTACTTCCATTCACATTATTACATCCCACTCATTCTCACCATCTTCTATTATATTCTGAGTAATTGACTCCTGTTTGATTTTCTTTCATTATAAACTGTAACTCTCACCAAATATTACTCTTTCATCATTCGTTCACTTTTACGAAGACACCCCTCTTTTAATAATTGAGGTACGATAGGACTCCTTAGTCACAATTCCAACGGAATAAATTACGAAAAATATGTACTAAACTTTGTACGTATCACCTCTTAGAGGTCAAAATATCTATTAACAAATTTGTGAATTAATATCACACATTGACCTGGAGGTGTATCTATGTCTATTACCCAAATTCTTTGATTACGTTTCCAATCAAAAAGAAAAAGAAATTAAAAAAAAAAAATTTATTATCCCGGGTCCCCGGGACGGGTGGAGATCACACTCTAATGTATATTTATTTCACGACCTCGATATCGAAACAAGGTCTTTCCCTAAGAATCTCGGTAAAGTCTGTCAAGGAAGTATCATATAAAGAAACACGGTAAAACACGGTTCCTTCAACACCGTCATTCATTTTCTCTCTCAGGTCAAGGTCCAGTCAGAGATCCAGCACAGGTTGAGAAACACTGGGGTACTTAGCGTCGTACGGTCCGGAGGGACAGGTAGTGGTTGGGGGCCTCAAATGAGTTTGAGTACAGGTATCTCAGCCACTACGGTAGGTCGGTAGAGGAGACATCAGGGGAAGAGAAGGACGGGGGTTAGGGAGGGGTCGTAGTCCCAGAAAAGGTCACTCAGTTGAGAAACGTACTCCACCGGTTTCATAACCTCAAAGTCGAAATAGTAGTCAGGAAGGTTACTTGTGGGTCCTGACTAGAAATCTCACCTGACCAACCTAGAGGAACGTCAGGTTCCCTGAGAGTTGTCAGAAGAGGTTGTGGTGTTAAGTTTTCGTAGTGAAGAAGCCGGGAGTCGAAAGAAGTGTCAGGTTGAGAGTGTAGGTATGTACTAGTGACCTTTTTGGTATCGGAACTGATCTGCCTGGAAACAACCGTTTCATTACAGAGACGAAAACTTATACGATAGATCCAACCAGTATTGAAAGGAAGGTTCCTCATTCGCAGAAAATTAAAGTACCGACGTCAGTGGTAGACGTCACTAAAACCTCGGGGGTTTTTATTTTAGAGTGACAAAGGTGACAAAGGGGTAGATAAACGGTACTTCACTACCCTGGTCTACGGTACTAGAATCAATGGACTTACAACTCGAAATTCGGTTGAAAAAGTGAGAGGAGAAAGTGAAGGTAGTTCTCCGAGATATCAAGGAGAAATGAAAGACGGTATTCCCACCACAGTAGACGTATAGACTCCAATCATTTCAGGATATTTTGACGAGACATACACACACACACACGTACGTACGTACTCTTTTGTGGACTTCACAGATGTGAACATTATGACTACACCTCAAGACCATGCTATGTAGAATTTTTTGTGTTCACCTTTTTTATGGACCTTACCATCGTTTGTTTCTCAATTCACGAACGACGACGACGATTCAGCGAAGTCAGCACAGGTTGTACACGCTGGGGTATCTGCCGTCGGGTGGTCCGAGGGGGCAGGGACCCAAAGAGGTCCGTTCTTGTGACCCCACCCAACGGTAAAGGAAGAGGTTACGTACTTTCACTTTTCACTTTCACTTCAACGAGTCAGCAACCTGACGTCGGATGGTCCGAGGAGGTAGGTACCCTAAAAGGTCCGTTCTCATGACCTCACCCCACAGTCACGGAAGAGGTCAAGTCACGAATGAGTACGATATTACTTAGTTCACAAGTAACTCAAAGAGGACACAAGGTGCATTGATACGATCCTTAACACTTCTTCTGTTTATTCATCCTCTGAGTAACGGACGGTCGTTTTTTACATATATAACAGATCAACCTCTTTATTCTATGTGTGTCTTTTTATATATATCATTATCCTTCATTTGCTTCCACTTCTGTCATTTAACGACACGGAAAAAATCCGATTCCCATCGAGCGAATCTGATCTTATCAGGTCCTCTTAAATTGTCTATTGAAGTCTGGAGTAGCCGGAACTTCCTGTACTATCTGATTGTACGATCTTTAAACCTCATCTTTCTTCAAAAAAGTAAAATACAAACACCTTTACTTCGAAATCTTTTCCAATTCCGAAATTGAAAAAGGATTAATAATCAGATCTGATTATAACTGACATCATAACCATAACCATCAATGATTCATCACGATCCTTACGATTTATAGGACATTACAAGTCTTAGTAAGTTGGGTCACTTCTTCACGGGACGGGTTTTACAGTCATTAACTCTTTGTGACATCAATTTAATAGATATCATCTTTAACGTAACTCAAAATTCTAGAATCTTTAGTATCTATCATTATAACATTATTTTAAGGACCATATAAGTAAAGGTGTTGATTTCACCTCAACTATAAATTTGTTATAAAAAGAAAATACATTATTGAATCAACGGACTAAAAGACAAAGTAATAACAATTGGGTATATTATTTAAATGATACTTTACGGACATTATTTAAAGTATCCACTTCGTCAACTCCTTAGCCCGGCTACTTCTACGAGCTTACTAAGTGTACTCACACGTCTACCCCTTGCTAGGGGGGTAAAGCGAATCTTCCCTAGACCTTGTGAATTACGAGAACCATTCAAAATAAAACCTAGTAGTAGAGGGAAAGAGGTAATGAAAAGGGAATTGAAACCTTTTAAAGTCAAAAAAGGGATGGAAACCTTTCAAAGTCCGGATTATAGAATTTGTACGTCCACTTAAGTCATTTTACGTTGAAAAATAAATTTTCATCAAAAACTCAATGTCTGTAAAAGTGTGTCAAAAACAAATGTGAAACGTCTAGCCACTCGATATATTTTTCTTAGGAAAGTTAAACCTTGAACGCGATCTTATGACCACAGGCAGTCTCGGAGAAGTCTGAAGATGATAGGACCCAAGAATAGAACCCCACCGAGTAGTCGCTGGGGGAGTTGCGGTCCACTCGAGAACCAAAAGGACGAAAAATGGAACCTTTAGTATCTTTGTACTTCTTACCATAAAAGGAGTACAATAACGACAAGTACGTTTTACTTGTGAACATTGGAAATCCGCAAATATGAATAAATTCCTTTACCTTTGAGAATTTAACTAGACTAGTAAAGTTTCAAAGATGTCAGTCGGAAAATAATCTATGATCGATACATAACTTAGTAATCTACATCTTTTGACAGGTCAAAGTAACATCAGTGATTTATTCACTGATTAATTTTAATTATAAATAATCGAATAAGACAAGAGATATCTGTATTGTTACTTATAGGTAGAAAGAATCGTTCAACCCATTCTATCCTCTCCATGCCTGTGATTTACTTTTTCCGAATCCTCAATATTAATTACGGTTTTACGGATACTCAGTCATCTATTACATCCTTTTTCAAGTAAGAGATAGGATATAATTGAAAATTTTATACAATACGTAATCGTTTATTCTCCCTAGTGATATAGACAGAAGTAGAAAAACGTCAAAAGATAAAATTTACCAAAGTACGGTACATGATATAAAAGTAAAAACGATTCTCAGTTTCCAGTCCTACGGAGAAAAATTTGACATAAAGAATATAAATAACAAAGTGAAAAAAGGAGTGATATAAAGTCCCTTCCTAAATAATTTTAAAAAATCTCTAATTTCATTAAAGGTAATACTTCTAAAAGTCTGTATACCCTCTTATTAATGTCACTTGTGGGTCATAGAATTAAATTATCGACAATTGTAGAACGACACAAATGAAGACGAGAACAATAAAGATGACGAAAAAAAAAAAAACGACCCAATAAAATTTCATTTAATACTGAAATTTTATACTGAAAAAGTGAAGAGTGACCGATTCAATTATAGAGAACTTTTATTCCTATAAAAAGATATACTAGTATTCTAGTAACAATTTGCGTTGTATAAATTGTTTTTAAAGGTCTCTAGATATTGTAAAAACCAAGCCCAAGGTTGATTAATCAGATTCATTATATAAATCAACAACTATTATCTAAATTCCGAATTCGTCCTCTTTTCTCTTTGGATTCTTCACCTGAATCTCTTGTCCTCATATCTTTGTATATAGCCGTTCTATTTTACCATACAAATCCAATGATAGTTTTTAAGAAGGTCCAAGGATCTAGAAGCATGAGTCAAAATGACCCCAATCCTTGAGACCCAAGATTCATATAGAAACTTAAACGACCAATTAAAATCTACTCATTTAAGAAGTTAACAAAATGTATAAATCTTATACTCATCAGCGAGCACAAATACCGTGGATCTACATGCAACCCAAGTGTTTCTATAACACATCAACACAATTCAATGATTACTATTTGAACCTTTACGTCAAAAAGTATTTATCTTAAGGTCTAATAAGACAGAACCCCCTTCAATTTACTCTCATGAATCAAAACCAAGTATACATCAGAAATAACCGATCAGGTACAACCGAATTTCAATTCGATACGAAATACATTTGACAACCGAAAAAGGATAAAGTCCAACAGAATAGTTTCAAACAATCCGTTTACCCGCTGGACAACGGAGGTTGATAAATATAAGGAATGAACTTCTACGACGTTCCTAACCGGTTACCCGGGGTCACACGGGTGATGACAAAGTCGGACGAGTTTCAGTTACCCTCGTCAGTACCATTCTTTTTAGGTCTACAAAAGATTCAAACAGTACTGTAAGTCATAGGAAGATGGATAATTTCGTATAACCAATAAACACGACCCAAGATGACCCGCATATGTAATATAAATATTGTCTCTTCGTGTGACGACCGAAATACATACTACTACGAAACTAGTACCAGAGTTTCTCCCCTCTCACAATGGTAAAGGAAATATTTTATGTCATGTCAAATTCTTTACTCCCAATTATACGTAAAAGTTCTTGTGTAGACCACGAGTTTCGTTCCACATATGGGAAGGGTGTATTTAAACTAAAGAAATCAAGAGAAGTCTTCAGGAACAAAAGATTTAAAGACAAGAATCTAAAAGAGAGTCAAAAAGGGGTCAAAGCAGTAAATTAAAAGTCTAAACTCAGACCAATATGGTTTTTTTCACACGTAGGGAGTATCGAGTCAGCCATTTCTTAGACGGACGTCACGTCCTCTGGACCCAAGCGAAGAACCCAACCCCTCTAGAGGACCTCTTCCTTTACCGTTCGGTCAGGTCATAAGAACGGACCTCTTAGGGTCCCTGGCTCCTCGACCACCAGAGATCGGGTACCCCAACGTTCTCATCCTGTGCTGAATCACTGATTTGGTGGCTGGTGTGGTTTCTATCACGTTTTCCCTTCTCTTTTTATAAATAATCTGTAGACAGTCCATCTAATGAAAGTAAAAATGTAAACTCCTTTGTCCAAATCGTTTCACTTCCTTAAATTCCAGTGTTCCGTATCCGTTCGGTATTAACTCTGGATGGACTGAGGTTCTGACCCCAAAACTGGTAAAACAATTCCGAAGAAACAGAACAGACGATCCGGAAATGAGAGTCACGAATCATACATTATCTCATGACATTAGACGTTTAGTTCTAACATCAATAGAGAGAGAAACCCTTAAATTAAATTCGAGTTGTAAACCCTTGACGAGTACCCTTTTCGTCGGGACTTATCAGTCTACTGTTGTACCTCTTTGCAGGACCCAATCTTCATCCATTGACTGTAGGTCCCGAAGGATCCACTGAGTCGTCATTTCTTAGACGGAGGGTCACGTTCTCCACGTCTTTTACACCCAAGCTAGGGACCTAGTCCTTCTAGGGGATCTCCTCCTTTACCTTAGGTGACATCATAAGAACGGACCCTGTAGGGTACCTGTCTCCTCGGACCACCCGACGTCAGGCACGCCAACGGCTCGCAACCGGTACCGACTCGTGTGCGTCCCGTCCCGTGGACCGCAGGTCTCATTAAATGGAAACATGAACGTACCCGTGGTGGGTACAGAATCAGGGTCCCTCTTTAATTAGGTCTCAAGATCAAATGTCTCCCAAAGATTGTCTAAAAGTTGTGTGTTGTATAGATCCTATTTCCGTTTGTTTTACACAACAAAATGCAAATAAAAGAGGGAGGTAAAGGTTCGTTCATGAATCTGTCAAAACTTTCCTTTAAGACACGACAAAGAAATGTCACCTTTTATAAGTCCCTCGTCCACCGTCAGGACAAAGGACCCTTGTAAAGAAAGTGAGGGACTACGAAATGGTGCTCGTGGAGGCCTTTCTAGAAGGCTCACGTCTATCACAGGTTATGGCAGTGGAGGGAAGCGCACCATAGTGGGTCTTCCTCGTTCTACCCAACTAACGAAAAGACGTCGACTGTAGATGGTAGTAATGAACCCATCCATTGGGTGGACGTCGTACACTCATGTCCCATTAAAATAAACATAAGATTGTGTCACCGTAAAATTCCTCGGGGGTTCAAAAGAATATTACGAATTTCGAATATTCGCTATTTAAATCGTAAATATAAACCGTAAGACAAGAAGATTCAGGAAACAAAAAAGTAGAAATTTCCGACACCATAAGGGACGAATGACGGTCTTCGCACATACTTTTATTATCGGTTTAACACAACAAACATAAAAAACTACAACTTAACATGCTTGATAAATATATAAAACCCATAATTGGGGAATGACCAGTAAAGTAAATGTTTATAAAAGAGGGTAAGACATATATCCAACAGAAGTAAAACAATCACCAAATGAAACGACACGATTTCGAAAATTCAAATTAATCCAGGGTAAACAAGAAGACCAACAAAGACAATAAGTGATCACGTTTCGATTCAAGGAAACAGACTGTAAGAGAGTCTTCTTGTCCTTATCACAGAAGATTGAAATAACCAAAAAGGTCATTACGATTTGTAATAAGTTTCAGTTTTGTATTTCAAACATTAATAAATGACAACTTAATTTAACCTCACTATGAACCATGAGACACACACACACACACACACACACATAAAGATAAAAAGAAGAGTCTTTTCCTGTTCGATAAAAAGAGTAAATATATACTGTAACAAGGTCTTTCCTAAATTCTACGGATCCATTCTAAATACGGGACCTTCTGACAAATAGAGACAAACATATATAACAAAAGATCAGAATCTCGACATTAAGTCATTTCCGATAAAGAAAGGAGGTAAGAAATATGATTGACTTGAACACTAGACTAAACTAGATGACCATCTCAAGTCCGTAAGCGAGACAAAATCATACACAATTAACTCGGACACTTATGAGTCACATTCACAATCGTTAAATCTACTAAAATGACCAGCAAAAAGAATCGAAAATTTGTACGCTTCGGACAGAACAAGAAAAACATAAGTTAAGTGTCTCACTTTTACGAGCAAACCGTGAGACACTCGTAGGCGTCACCTGCGGGCACCACCACTAGGACCCTGAGGACGTCACGTCGTAGGGAGGACATGATTTCCGGCTTGATGACTTCTGTGAACGTCGCAAGCCTTTTAGAGGACTTTAACGACGAAGAGAGACCGTCAGTAATCTTATGTGAGTCCATCATGACACACGAGAGAATAAATGTAATGATGTCAAACCTTCACTCAAAACTATGATAACTTGTTCGTTCACGTAGATAAACTTTGAATTTCATATGGCACTTGAAGGACTTATCTTTCAATACTAAAACCATGATTTGTATTGAAGTCTTTGATTGTCTGAACCTAGAAAGAGAACCTAGTCAACTGTTGAAGTGGTCCAATGATCTCTGACGTAAAAAGAATTCTGAAACAATAAGTCATACACATTCTAATTATTTACCTGTCTTAAGGAGTTCAGACAGAAACCCATGATCGGACGCTATTCGGAAGTCTTCAGTGGACATGAGTAATTTACACCTCCTACGGATCAAAAGAAAAATTGACGAAGGAAGACACTGGGAAGGACAGAATATTGTCAGCTCATTTTACAGAATAGTTAAGAATAAAGAAATCTATATTCGGGATAACCTTAAAAATACAGTTCTACCTGAATAAGATATTTACTACCTCATTGTTTCCTTTTATTCTTACACAAGATATCTCTATAAAGATCCTTTTACCAATCCACCTTGTACGTAAACAGAAGTTTTATTATACTCTATTCCCTCTGACTAAGACTGTGTAACCATCTTCGATGACAAAACCTCGTCATAAGATCAACTAAAGATTGTATACACAGAACTTCTACAATTACTATGAAATATTTTTACTTTTACTTCTTTCAACTATACACGACCCTTCGACCCGGTGAAAAGAAAATCATAACTATGAAGTAAAAAAAGTAAGTCTTCGTACACTCATGAATAATAACAGGATTCACGAAGTCAAGTCAAGTCAGTAAGTCGACACAGGCTGAGAAACACTGGAGTACCTGATATCGTACGGTCCGGAGGGACAGGTAGTGGTTGAGGGTCTCAAATGAGTTTGAGTACAGTTACTCCTTACGAGGATTGTAACGTAAGAAGAAGAAACTTCTATGACGTCTGGCAAGCCCAAGGTTCGGTCTCCGTTCGATAACCATAACTCCATTTTCAAAGGAAAATCAAATTTAAGACATCAGTACGTAAGTGTACTAATTTTCTGATTCTTTTTATATAAGAATGACATAATACAAAGACATCAAAAGTTTAAACTACACAAAAGTAAACTCCCAAAAGACACAACTTTACGTCTACTTTGAAATACTTTCTCTAGTTTTGTGAAAACCAAAGTCTCGACCTTTTCATACAATCACCGTCGGTAGTTCTGACTTTCAAACCAAACTTGACTTAAATTAAACCGATGAACCCAGTCGACACTTCATGCTTAAATGACTTCAAAGGAAAAAAGAGAGATTCGGGGGAAGGAGAAAAAAATTTTCTTTGTAAATTCTATAGACAAAAATTGAAAACATAGAAATGGAGATTTATTTTTTTAACATTACAGAAACACCCAGAAACTCACACTATAATATGGTCATTATTACTCAATTTCAGACTTTTCACCAAACGTGAAATTTCGATCACCAAAATACAATGACTTAAAGGAAGTAAAAAGAAACCTTCCACCTTGATTTACTTTATCTTAGGGCCACACTTCTTATGGGAAACTGAGCACGGAAAACGGTCAATTAATCATAGGACCACCTCTCGAGGAAAGGAAGATTAAACCCACGACCCGACGCCGGGGGGCCAAAACTGGGAATAAACGTCAAGGACGCTCTAAGGCACAAAGAGGCTAAAGCATGGTCCCGAATGGCCTCTCGTCGACTTTTCCAATACAAGTCTCTTTTTGAAAACAAAGAAATAAATAAAATAACGAAGAAAAAGAAAATAATCTCCATACTCCACGATATTTAAGTAAAATCGAAAACTTTCATTTTAAATATCAGAATTTGACTGTATAGGTACCAGACGAACCAAATTTACATAATTTTTTATGTAAGTTCGTAATTTTGGTTTCATCACTAGTCATTAAATTAACTGAATATTGTCTCTTCGTGTGACGACCGAAATACATGTTACTACGAAACTAGTACCAGAGTTTCTCCCCTCTCACAATGATAAACGAAATATTTTATGTCATGTCAAATTCTTTACCCCCAGTTATACGTAAAAGTTCTTGTGTAGACCACGAGTTTCGTCCTACACATGGAAACGGTGCATTCAAACTAAAGAAAACAAATAGGAGTCTTCAGGAACAAAACATTTAAAGACAAGAATCAAAAAGACAGTTGAAAAGGGGTCAAAGGAGTAAATTAAAAGTCTAAACTCAGACCAATATGGTTTTTTTTTACACACGTAGGGAGTATCGAGTCGGTCATTTCTTAGACGGACGTCACGTCCTCTGGGTTCGAACCAGGAACCCAACCCTTCTAGAGGACCTCTTCCTTTACCGTTCGGTCAGGTCATAAGAACGGACCTCTTAGGGTACCTGTCTCCTCGGACCACCCGATGTCAGGTACCCCAACGTTCTCATCCTGTACTGAAATGACTTGGTGGTTGACAGTGGTGGTTAAATTGACTAAACTTCAGTATCAGTAATTTAGGAATTAACTTGTTTAAAACTGGTTTTAACTTGGTTTTTACTATATGGGAACCGTCAACCTTTGTGTGATAGGAAATAACCCTACAAATCCAATCTCTAACTTTATTCAAAATTGAATGTGTGGTTAATCATAACCAATCATTCATCGTGAAGACCCAACCGAATCACCCTTCCGTAAAACACCAAGTACTCTATATGTTCGGAACCTCTCTCCGGCTCCCTTGTGACTGCAAGTGTGAGTATAAACGAGACCAACATCATGTGAGTGTTGACCCGAAAACATATACAGTAGAATACATTAATATTATGATTACGCTCCGTCCATGATAATTATAAGGGTAAAATGTCTACCTCCGAATCGTTTCAAGTCCTTGAACGGATTCCAGGTCCTGGTCCTAAACTTGGATCCTGAGACTAAGGTCTAGGTTCGAGTATTGGTGATTCGATACATTCTCTGGGAAAGTCCAAGACTGCATTAAGTGAAATCAGATATTATGACAAATAGCCAAGTGTCTTATGGGAGCGTCTGTCTTATGGAATATCCCTGTAAAGATCAAATAAAAATATCAAACGGCAAAAACTTGGACAACCCAAATAAACAACATAATTACTAATATTTTATTAAATCAAGTACGATGAAACCCTTTAATCCTTTTAATCCTTTTATGTCTTTTTATACACTTCTTTAATGTAGTGGGTATTAGAACAATGGCTTCCTTCCCCATTGACGAAAATAAGAAAAAGGAAACGTATAGATGAATTTAACTCCATTAATCACTGTAATCGAATATAGGGAAAAACTGGTGATTTGTATCATAATACTCCTAAAAAAAGTACGATAATTTCTAACAAACTCTTCTCAGAAAAATTATTGACGTATTAGTAATGAACACAGAGTGTGTGTGTCGAATAAAAAGTAACGGTATAAAAACCTGTATCAAACAAAGATTATAAATCAGGGTCTATCGACTTCAAATAAAAAACAGTCAACCAGATATTCAAAACGAAGAGTACACCAATTTTTAGTTATGGTTGTCTCCATATACAAAATGATTTCCGGATCATAATGGAGAAACCTACTTTCGTAATTATCGTCAGTACGGAATAATTATTTTCAGTAAAATCTACCTATTACCTACGATTGTCAACGTCAGAGAAGTTGTTTTACAAGACTATGAAAAACCGTAAAGAAAATTTATAGAATGAACGAAAAAGAAATTTTCCAGTCATACTGGATTCCCAAATCTCGAAATCAGTCGATGAGAAAAAGACACGAATAATAAAAAGGGGGTACGTAAAAATATAAAGATCGTGACGACGAGAAGGTCGATGGTTACTAAAGGATCGTATAATGGGATTCTTTTAAAGGGAGTTAAAACACTTATATAAAGTGATCTTTCAGAAAAAATCCAAATTAAATATAACAACATAAAATCTTGTGATCGAACAGTGTTTTTGTCACGAAGCCAAATTCTATTTATTTATATTCGTCACAAACTCCGTCGTATATATAAATCATTAGGATTTCAGGTTATAGTACACCACTATTTGTAAAAAATAAATTTATTTAATAAAACTTTTTAAATCTTTTATCTCTTTTTACTCATTAATTTTATTAAATTTTAATTCTAACAGCATCAGGATCAAAATTTCTAGTCGAAACTATTTTAATATAAGTAACCTTTATTACTGATTTCATTAGTAAAATTTTTGGTGGTAGATGTCAGTGATCTGAGTCGGAATAATTTTAAAATACATCATCTATAAAAACTTGTCAAATTAAAATGACAGACATGTCAATACAGACATGTCACATAAAAGAGAAACCGTATTTATAAAAAGGAACCACAATGTATCGAAAATTTTCGTAAAATTTGTTTCTCCACTTCTACTCCAGTAAACCTCCTTCGGATGGTCACTAAGAATTGAAACCGATCTCGGCACTTGTGACGAGACCCTTAATCTTCACACCCCGACCCGGAGGTCGTGCAACCAACGGTTCGAAATACCAGAGCCCTTTAGTCAGTCACGAGACTCGAAGTGAACGAAGTGGACGTTTTATTCTCAACTACTCTACAAAAGAGTCTAGAACGGGTCGACTCTAGGAATCTCTTTGAATTACAAACTACGAAAACCTCTTCACAAGTTTACACTACCAAAAGTAATATTCAACTTGATCTAAATACTTGATTTAAATAAATATTTAAAATTAAATATTTACCTTAGGACATACCTATCTATAACCCACGAAATCTAAACAACTGTTTCGAGTTTATAGACGACATCTTTACAAAGAAAAAATCTTTACAAAGAAAATGATTAAGAAAATATGGACAAAATGGAACTTTTTGATCGGTCAGGTGACAGGAAATCGTTTTGTTTCGTCTTACTTAACCCGAAAGACATAACGAAGCTTATTTGTTTCATCTTTTCCCCGAAGTGTGTAAAAGACCTTCTTTCACTCTCTCTACTTTTTGAATGGGTCAGACAGTGGAACTCGACAATAACAATGACTTTATAAACACAGAAAGACATCACCCTTCAACGACTCCAACAAAACCTCCACAAAATATTTAACGAGTCTCTAATACTTGGAGTTGAACTTCTAAAACACCTAGTCAAACACCTTGATGTTCCATTAAATTAAGACAGTGAAAGTTTGTTTCACAGTCGACAAATATGTGGACAAATATTAAATATTTAATGATATGTATTCTACATTTAACGAAGACCAATATTTGATTTAATATTAAAATATACAAAACAATGTAACAAAATCAGTAAAACTAACAAGATTCGTTCTCTTTTATTTCATTTTAAAGTGACTTACATTCTCATTCCTGTAACGGATGTCTAATTACTCAATGTATAGTCACATGGCACACTTGGTTGATGATACACGTCTAGTCGGGAAAACCTTTATTGGTAACATATATCAAACACAATGACAGAGATTTAACTTCGAACGAAGTAAACAAATCTATGATAAATTAAATGTTTAGAGTACATAGTATTTTTTCCCACACTGTTTTTGTGATTAAGTGGTAGAGAACCTGATACAATACAAGATAAATCCTCTTCTTTATTATCGGATATTCGGCGGTCCTAAATCAGACTACATAGTGGAAGACTTACTCAGTGGCTACAACCTCGAACGGGAATCAAATGACCTCCTTCCACAATTTGTCGAACTATGGATACGAGGAAAGGGACCATACACGGACTTACAGAAATATCGAACTTTTGTCAAAACGACAAAAACAGCACACATTTAACTTCGAAACTTCATCTACTGGAGACTTGAAGAAAAGTGGTATTCTAAAAAAGACATAGATGTCACAACAAAATCACTCAGTATGGTACTTTCATTTAATTTTCACTCTCGTCTGAGAGTAATATTGACAGAATAACGCCCCAGAAACTATCCATTAGTATCAAGAGAAGATGTTGACATTGTAGAGATTTAATTGTCATGAAAAACAAAACAAAAGAGGCAACATAAACATTTTCGTGAATGATATCCACACCATATACTAGTTATTTAAAGTAAATGATAATGATACAATAATAATAAATAAATAAATTCACGAATGATACGTGAACCGTTAAAATTTTCGAGTAATGTACATAATTATATAAATTGGACATACTTTCCGGATACACCATCTACTATAATAAAGGTAAATTACTTATTCCTTTAACTACGTACTTCCCCAAAGTGTAGAAAGAGGTCCCAGTTCCGATACTAAACTCGAATCCACTAAACTGAGGTCTCGGGTACTCAACATTCAACTCTCCACCGTGATATACATCGGGAACAAATATAAAAAACGGAGAAATAACAGGTTTAAAAGGTGCCACCAATACATAATAAGATTTAGTCGAAGAGTCGGAGTCGTGGTGGCCGTAAAAACCGTCTTATTAAGAAACTGCACCTCCGACAGGACACACAACATCTGGAGATGGGTGATCTACGGATATGATGTAGGGAACGACACTATTAGTTTTCAGAGGTCTATAACGGTCTACAGGAGACCCCGGTCTGAGTGAGGGTAGACTCTTGAGACGAGATTTATTAATTCCTTTCTTACGTCCTTTTTAATGACTCTTTGGTAACGTAATTTGATTAGACTCAGTGTTTTCAATATCACTGAACAGACTCACTCGTCAAGATACTACAATTGACGATTTCCAAACTTTTGATCTCCTGAAAAACTTAGACCTTGAATGGGAAAAAGAACAAAAGGACTCTTAACTAAGACTCAAAGATTCTAAGTACATCTTGAGGGATTGAAACTAAAACGAGACATCCCTTCTTCGTGGAGCTCTTTCGTCACGTCGTAACGGAACGTGAAGAGTTAGAATGAGACGTCTTCCTTTTGGAGAAGTACCTAGACGATTCTCTCTCAGTCGACCGAGACTAGCAGAGAGGAAATCTTGTCGATAACGTTCCTTAGTTAGGGTCTTGGTTCTTCCGCCTATTGCACCACTTGTAGCGGTCCACTCAAGGCACACATCCATCTCTTTACCACTACACTTAGTCTACCGTAAGATTGAAACTACAGGTTTAGACTAGTCTAGGCATTCCGTAGTGCATTCGTAAAAAAACCAGAGTAAAATAATAACAGAAGAAAATACAGAGACTAAAATTACTGAGATTTGGAACATTAAAGAAAAAAGAAGACTAAATAAAACACGGGATTTATAAAGGTTTATATTTTACTGTAGAATTATAACAGAGGACATCCCTTCAACCTACAAACCCCTAATATCCCGACCCCTCGTTTGAAAAGGAACACACACAAACTCGGAGACCAGCAAACGACCGTTACGTCACAAGACATTTACCACCCGTGTAGTAGGGTCAGAGACGGAAGTCGAAATGTAGTACCGTAAGAGGGACACACACACCGACACAGATGAACAGGGAAAAAATATTCCGATAGTCAGCAACTTAATCCCGAGAGGAGTTACCAGAGTAGAAATGAACCAATTAATATAGAAGTTTCTGAGACAAAGGTTTATTCTAGTAAAACCCAAACCGATAGTTGTACACTTAAAACCCCTTTGTACTAAGTTAGGTATTGTTCCAACGAGTCAGTGAAGTCAGTACAGACTGGGAAACACTGAGACTTGACATCGGACGCTCCGAGGAGACAGGTACCCTAAGAGGTCCGTTCTTATAACCTCACCCGACGGTACGGGAGGAGGTCCCCAAGAAGGGTTGGGTCCCTGACTTGGGTCCAGAGGACACAGAGGACGTAACGTCCGTCTAAGAAATGGTGACTCGGTGGTCACTTCGGGGGTATTGTCCAATGTAGATCAATAACTATCTTCCCCTTTGGAAACAGACTGAATGGTTTTCACGTCATACCCATCCTCTCGGGACCAACACTTACAAGACATAACTCATACATATATCATTCTTCGTTTTTAAAGTAGTGTAACAAGGAGTTTACAAAAGAACAAAATTTCTATGGACATAGTACCGTTATGATTAGGTCTTAACCGAAAACTTTCACGGTTCTAGGAGACGACATAGAGAACGTTAAGGTTATAAGTCTATTTTAACCAACCTCTAAAGTGTGTACTGGTCCATTGACTAAAACAATAACGAAAAGAATAATAAAAAAACCATGTAGGTCTTATGTAGAATAAGAACATACACCCTTCTAAGACTCTCATTCATATAAACATATACTACCTACTTTCGGATGGGTACATGACCCGACACTAAACACAAACCGCTACTATGGTAAGGGTCCCTATGAGAATTATACATATGACATCACACGTCAATATGAGAAATAATATCACACATTGACATACCGGATTACTCTGGCAAATTACTCGAAGGTCTTCGTGCAATTTCCCGACTACCCAAACATTCACGTGGAAGACAAACAAAAAACGTAGGAAACAAAGTGAGGAGGCGTCACCGGAGACACGACTCACTCGGAGACGCCAAAACTAAAGTGACGACACTCAACAGACGAAGACACCAAAACAACAACAAGAAACGACAACAACAAATCGACGATTGAGTACAGGTTCAGAAACACTGGGACACCTGACATCGTACGGACTGAGGAGACATGTATCCTAAAGGGTCCGTTCTTATAACCTCACTCAACGGTAAAGAAAGAGGTCCCCTAGAGGGTGATGTGTCCCCACCTTGGACACAGAGGACGTAACCGTCAGTCTAAGTAATGGTGACTCGATGGTCCCTTCGGAGACACCGAAAAACCACTGGGTGTTAGCACAGTGAAGTAAACTATGTGACGTCTCACAAAACGACGACGACGATTCAACGAAGTCAGCGCAGGCTGACACGCTGGGGTGTCGTCGTCGTCGTCGTCGTCGTCGTGTCACAACATCTACAAAAGAAGAAAGTCAGATCAAGAGAAAGATAAGTGACTTATCGATATTAACCTCTTAGACAATAAAAAGAAAGAGAAATATCTGTAAGGAGGGGAACACATAAAGTACGACTTTAGTGACGCGATCGATCAACTTCTTATAATAACCCAAAACCATAAAACTTTGTCCCTAAGAAGACCGTAAAACCCACCTGTATAGAAGTAAAATCACATTGACAGAGAGTTTAACATCCTGAAAATCGTAGGGACCAGGGAACGGTGACAGAAACTCATCGTCAGGGACCGGATTTCTGAGTTTTACGAGAGTATATTAAGATTCCCGGAAAATCTCACCGTCATGGTGGGTCCAACTCTTGGTGATAAATATCATTTAAAGTCTACAGATCAGACCAAAAACTTACTTCAAGTACTTGGGTGTATTAATTAATCTTCTAAAACCTACGTCTAAAAGTCAAGTGACCACAAGCTCAAACTTAATAATGGTCAAAATCATAGGACGATCTCAAGAATTCCCGAAGGGTCCACCGAGTCACCCTTCCTTATACGGACGGTTCGTCCTCTGTACCCAAGTTAGGGACCCCTCTTAGGGTACCTGTCTCTTCGGACCTCCCGATATCAGATACTCTGACGTTTCTCAACCTGTACTGAATCGCATGTGTGTGTGTGTGTATGTATCTCAAGAATTTCCTCTATCTCATCATAGATTAGAGAGTCGGGTCTTTATATTTTGACCACATTCATTATGTAAAGATTTCTCTTTTTTACTCTTAAATAAAATATAAAATCAATTCTAGTTATCGTATCTCATATATTACTTCTCCAATACTTTATCGTTAAATTACAATAACAAAAATTTTTGATCAAAGTAAGAAACCCTTTCTTTTAATTACTTCGTTCAAAATTTCCGTCATTTGAAATTCAAAAACAAAGAATTTAGTAAACAGAAATGAATAAAAACCGAAACGACCCAAAAGAGACGAAACACACCCGAAAGAGATCAACGCCTCTCTTCCCCGATGAGAAGTAACACTACGTGTCCGAAGAGTAACGCCACCGAAGAGAACCACACCTCGTGACCGACACCCACGTGTCCGATGTCATCAGCGTCGTACACCCGAGTCCTCAACACCACACGTCCGAGGTCATCAACGGTGAGTACCCGGAATCTCGCCCAAGTCATCGACACCGTGTGTCCGAGTCAACGAGGTACCGAACACCCTAGAAGGGCCCGGTCCTTAGCTTGGACACACGGGCCGTAACCGTCTGTCTAAGAATGGGTGACGAGATGGTCACTTCAGGAGAAATCAATGAAGATATCGTTCGATTTACCGTGAGTCAATTCCTTGACTCAAAATATAATTAATTTTTACACCGATTTTGGATTATGAAAGGAACCTCGTCTAAACGGAAAACAGAAATATCGGTTCGTAAATATTAATATATAGTATAAATAGTATCAAAGAGATTATGAATCCTGGAAAATTATTTAACAGTAAAATTTTAGAAATATACTAAAGTCTCACATTCAGTCTTCGACTACCGACCAAAACATCTCACAAACCTATCACTTCTATGTCTTCTTAAACATGCAGATCTTCTCCCATACAGAATCTAATTGCACATAAAAAATAAAATATATTTATTTTTGTGACAACTTACAGATCACCACTGTTCCCTTAAAACTCTTAAACGATCGCATTGTCATTTATTCTAAAAACCCTTTGGAGAATTTAGACTTGAATTACATTATCGATTAGTTCATTTGATTTCGATTTCTTTTGTAGACTCCAAACTCTATGTTCAAAATATAAAAAGTCAAACTGGGTACCATTGCAAAATAACGAAACAATAAAGGTGTAAATCCGAGTCTTGAACTTTTCTTTAATCGACCTTAGGCAGTACTTTGTTCTTAGGTGTAGAACTTAGAAGAGTAATGGAGAGACCTTGCGTTAGGTGGGTTAGAACGAGAGATGGACGACCCGAAACTTAATTTCTTTGGACAGTCATGGTGTTTGGACGTTCTGGGTCCATAGCGGTGTTCTGTGTGTCGGTAAAAAAAAAGTATAAACAGCGATTTACCAATACATAACTTAAGATTCGAGTACCCTATTAAGTGACTTTCTTTATTACATACTTTTTAATGCACTGTCCAACTAAAAACCCCCTAAATCTACTTCAGACCTGTTTAATTCGGAACCTTTTAATCATACATTGTTTAAAAGACATAGTCACAAATTTTATAAATGTCATCTCACATACACATGTTTTGAAATTCAAAATATTTACATAAGATTCCAAAAATTACGGTTTTAAACTTTTCTCTTCGATTTAAAAGAAAACCAAAGTACGTCCTCACAATCCAACAGGAGCCTGAACGGAAGTGCGGTAGAACTTGTAGGACCTCTTCCCTTGACTTCCCTCTTGGCCGGGTGACCGTCACTTCCTTAGGGGAGTTGAGCGACTCGACACAATGGTCCATACGTCTCCCGACCTGAAACATCGTGGACACTCGTCTTCGAATACGTGCTTAGGAAGCGTCTATACGTTCATGGTGTCATCCTGATTCAACTTTACTCAAGTAGATCGCCAAACTGGTCAGAAAGTAAATACCCATTTTAGGTTTTTCGCGTTTGAGTTCTAGAATATCTAGATATTCTAGGACATGCAACTAGAGAACTTTTTATTCCCTACCTAAATCTGCGTGACTATGTCTTTAAAAGGTTCCTACGACACAAAGTCCAACAAAGACAAACCACCTCTCTCATCACCTAATCCCAGTCTTCTGGAGACCAAGGATAGAGACGGGGAATTGATCGATTCAGTGGAACCCAGACGGTCCTTTGAAGAGAGTCAAAATTTTAGACACTTTACCCGATAACACTCTGAAATTACTCTTACGTTCTTACATTCACTTTCATGAAAAATTCTTGGTACTCGTAATATGTATGTCGATATACATTCCACCATCCATCAGTTTAATTACATTCAAATTGAAATCACTCTTGACAACAAAGTGAACACAAAATAAGAAAATAAAGAACAAAAGAAATATAGTATTCATAAAATCCTTGATCTGAAATATTCTATGTTGATGAAAGAGTTAAATTCACTGTGGGACTAAGAGTAAAAGTACCATTCTTTACATAGTAATTGAAGATCATTGGACCTCTAAAATCAATAAGAAGACAAAAAGAAAAACAATAAGAAATGACAGAAGAAGATAGGAGACAGAGAGGTTTGAAGTGAAGAGTCATGATGTCGAGCCAGAAGGACACTGAGGGAATTACTCCCTTGTTTGAACTACATATAAAATCGTATCACAATGACTAAAACTACATGAATCCATCTTCTTTAACTATTCCAATTAGTAGACCCAATTTCCTTAATCCGTCCACATTCTTCACTCATTTTGGTCTAAATTCTGTTTATCCACCCCTCTCCTAGACCCCCTCTCCTCTTAGGTCGTCTGACCTCTGGTAGATGGGACGATGAGTCGGGGATGAGTAAAGATGGGACAACCTAATGTGTGGGACCAAACAGTCTAGGAGACGAAAGGATTTGTGATATGGTCGGTTTGTTTAGTACAGATTTGGTTGTCTAAACAGTCAAATTATGTATACAAGACACTGAGTTTTACACGTGGTGTAATCGTCGCAGTGGAGGACCCTCGAACAATTACGTCTTAAAGTCCGGGGTGAGGTCGGGAAGACCCAGTCTTAGACGTAAAAATTGTTCTTCGTGAAGAGACAACAATTGCTTTCTCCGTAGGAAATGGAGATCCAAATATGAAGTGACACAAAGTCTTTTTTTAACTTGGAGATTCTTCTCGAATAAATTTTTATTTAGATTGCTACACTTTCCCTTTGTGAGACCCGAAATGACTGCAGAAGTAGTAGGTCGTCGTGTCCCGGCAGACTCCCTTCTCGACTGGGCTCGGAACACAGAAACGACAGAAGAGAACTTGTCACGTCTCAAAAGGATGAACCAGAACCTTTGATCCTTCCCACAGTCCGTTTGGGGACATCTCATCGAACAGTACGAAAACCTTAAGTGAAAAAAACAGGAAGAGGGAGCTCGTCATAATTGGAGGGGGTGTAGAACCTCGTAGACAAGAAGATAGGAGAATTGAATGGTAGATTATACTTATTGAACTAAAACAAAACTCTTCAAGTCATAAATATCACAGTTTTTGTTATATTATAGTTTCGAGAAACTTTCTGTTCGTATACAGATGTTCATAAATTCGAAATGGAACACAAGGGAAGGACAGAAAAGGAACATATATAATTTATATATAAATGTTAAAACGCAGGAAGGGAGGGGGGCTCCCTCCCCTCTTTGAAAGATACACGATGTTATATTTAATGTGAATCCAACAACGGTCAAAAAATGAGACGAAATGAGTCACTGAAATCAATACGAAACAACAAAACATAAAAAGAATTCTGACACAAAGATCTAGATATAACTTAAATGTAAGTCAATAATGATTAAAATATTTCAGCGTCTCTTGCGACTTAACCACTTATGACTTGGTAACGAGAAACCCTTATGTATCCTAATTTAAACGTGTCCCCTAAGAAGTCAAGTCAAGTCAAGTGAACGAGTCAGCACAGGCTGAGAAACGTTAGGGTACTTAGTGTCGTACGGTCCGGAGGGAAAAGGTAGTGGTTGAGGGTTGAGTGTAGGTAGTTCAGCCACTACGGTAGGTCGGTAGAGTAGGAGCCAGTAGGGGAAGAGGAGGACGGGGGGTTAGGGAGGGTCGTAGTCTCAGAAAAGGTCACTCAGTTGAGAAGAGTACTCCAGCGGTTTCATGACCTCAAAGTCGAAATCGTAGTAAGGAAGGTTTCTTTAGGGTCCCGACTAGAGGAAATCTTACCTGACCAGCCTAGAGGAACGTCAGGTTCCCTGAGAGTTCTCAGAAGAGGTTGTGGTGTCAAGTTTTCGTAGTTAAGAAGCGGCGAGTCGAAAGAAGTGTCAGGTTGAGAGTGTAGGTATGTACTGGTGTCCTTTTTGGTATCGGAACTGATATACCTGGAATCAGCCGTTTCATTACAGAGACGAAAACTTATACGATAGATCCAACCAGTATTGAAAGGAAGGTTCCTCATTCGTAGAAAATTAAAGTACCGACGTCAGTGGTAGACGTCACTAACACCTCGGGTTTTTTTCAGACTGTGACAAAGGTGACAAAGGGGTAGATAAAGGGTACTTCACTACCGTGGTCTACGGTACTAGAAGTAAAAGACTTACAACTCGAAATTCGGTTGAAAAAGTGATAGGAGAAAGTGAAAGTAGTTCTCCGAAAAATCAAGAAGAAGTGAAAGACGGTATTTCCACCACAGTAGACGTATAGACTCGAATAACTATAAAGAGGGTCATTAGAACTAAGGTCGAACACGAAGAAGGTCGGGTCGCAAAGAGTACTACATGAGACGTATCTTCAATTTATTCGTCCCACTGTTATATGTCGGAACTGCGTGAGGAAAAGAATAAACTTTGGTCAGACAACAAGGTACAGGTCAAGATTGACAACGGAGGACTGGACGTATGTCTAAGAGTTCTCCGTCCAGTCCACCAGACCATAAGGGTAGAGAGAGTCTCAAAAGGTGTCAAATAACACTAGGTGTGTCAGTTTCGGAAACCGTATCAGAATCTAGGGTTATTAATATAGTTGATTAATTGTATATTGGAACCAAAAATCTTCAATGAAGACTCATTAAACGACGATTATTATCAATTTTATGATTTTGAATAAAAATTTGATGTACATATATACAATTATATAAATCCCACTAAAATTTCTAATCAGGATATTCTTACAACAATCGTAAGAGGTCAACCTAAAAACATATAAAACTCAATCCTACGATTCTTGACGAACAATGAGACGTAAAAACAAAATATATATGTAATACAAATAGGAAAAACGAAATCAACAAATACCAAGAATCAAAGGTGAATTATCTAAATTCAAGTTGGAAAAATAAATTTAGACATTATATTTTTCGATTAAACCCCTAAAAGAATACAATGACATTAAGACATCCACTAAATGGTCAATACACGTACGAGACTATGCAGACCAGGATGATACTCCATGAACTCTTGGTCGGTCCTGAAGAATAAAAGAGTTAACGTCGTAAACGGTAAAAGATTGTTTCCATCCTGTAAAAAGAGGGAATGATAATTTTGTTTATATATTTCAGACACAACTCACTAAAATTAAAATATTGTAAAACCCCATCGTAAACTGTTCAGGTTCAGATACGAATTTGGTCATTACTATTTCTTCAATTAGGTTCGGATACGGGGTTGGTCATTACGACTTCTTCGACTTCAACTTGTCAAGATTCTTCTGGATGTTCTGGAAGATCTTGATTGTGGGGGTTTTCTACAGGAAAAGTAATATCCCCTGACCTTACGTTTTCATCCTTCAGTTCTTTGTGGACCTCATTGTCCGTATAAACCTCATGTCTTACTTCGTGCCGTTTCCGATTATCTTAAAACGGTTCTCTTGTGCGACCAGTTGTGGGAGAAGGTTGTTGTGTTCTCATCTGAGATGTTTACCTGTAGTGGTCTACCAGTTGTGACTTTAGTCTAACTAATATAAGATACGTCGGTTTCCACCTCTTCGAGATATGTGAGTCGTTTTTGTTCCGACCCTCGATTGACAACGAGTCTAGTACTTGAGGAATAACGGTTTAAGTCTGAATTGAACTTCTTTCATCCCTTTTGGTGATCTGGTAAGTCCATACTGGATTTAGTTTAGGGAACGATAATTTGTCACCTTCACTCTTTATCTAAATTCCCTGATCTATACTATTTGTCTCACGGACTTCTTGATACCTGACTCCAAGCACTGTAACATGTCCTCCTCCCCTAGTTCTGGTAGGGGTTCTTTTTCTTTACGTTTTTCCGTTTTAACAACAGACTCCTCCGGAGTGTTTATCGACTATTTTCTTCTATTCGATTTCCGTTTCCTCTTTCCCTTTCTATGGGTAAACTTATTCTTATCGGAAGGTGTCACTAGTCACGTTTCTTTATCTCCTTTTGTTATCTTCCCCTTTCTGATCTCTAGAGAAGTTCTTTTAATCTGTATGGTTCCCTTGTAAAGTACGTTTCTACCCGAGTTATTTCCTGTAGACCATACCTGGATTGTCTTCGTCTTCTATAATTCTTCTCCATTGTTCTTATGCGTCTTCTTAATATGTTTTTTCTAGAAATACTGGGTCTATTATTGCTACCACACTAGTGAGTGGATCTCGGTCTAGGACCTTACACTTCAGTTCACCCGGAATCTTTCGTAGTGATGCTTGTTTCGATCACCTCCACTACCTTAAGGGCAACTTGATAAAGTTTAGGACTTTCTACTACGACACTTTCACGACGTGAGTTATACGGTCGTTTAAACCTTTTGAGTCGTCACCGGTGTCCTGACCTTTTCCAGTCAAAAGTAAGGTTAGGGTTTCTTTCCGTTATGGTTTCTTACGAGTTTGATGATGTGTTAATATGAGTAGAGTGATTGTACGATCGTTTCATTACGAGTTTTAAGAGGTTCGGTCCGAAGTGGTCACACACTTGGCACTTGAGGGTCTACAAGTTCGACTAAAATCTTTTCCGTCTTCTTGGTCTCTAATTTAAAGCTAACCTAGTACCTTTTTCGTTCTCTCAGGATCTTTTTGTAGATGAAGACGAAATAACTGATACGGTTTCGGAAACTGTCACACCTCATGTTTTTTGATACCTTTTAAGACTTTCTCTACCCTTATGGTCTGAAAGACTGGACGGAGAACTCTTTGGATATACGTCCAGTCCTTCGTTGTCAATCTTAACCTGTACCTTGTTGTGTGACCAAGGTTTAGTCTTTTCCTCATGTAGTTCCGACATATGACAGTGGGACGAATAAATTGAATATACGTCTCACATAGGACACCTTACGACCCGACCTACTTCGTGTTCGACCTTAATTCTAACGACCCTCCTTATAACCATTGGAGTCTATACGTCTACTGTGGTGGAAATAGCGTCTTTCGTTTCTTCTTGATTCCTCGGAGAACTACTGTCATAGTTCTCCTCTCACTTTTTCAACCGAATTCTGAGTTGTAAGTCTTTTGATTCTATTACCGTAGGCCAGGGCAGTGAAGTACCGTTTATCTACCCCTTTCTCACCTTTGTCACAGTCTGAAATAAAACCCCCCGAGGTGTTAGTGACGTCTACCACTGACGTCGGTACTTTAATTTTCTGAAAATGAGGAACCTTCTTTTCAATACTGGTTGGATCTGTCGTATAATTTTTCGTCTCTGTAATGAAACGGTCGTTTCCAGACAGATCAGTTTCGATACCAAAAAGGTCATCAGTACATACCTACACTCTCAACCTGATATTTCCTTCGACTCACGGTTTCTTAACTACGAAAATTTGACACCACAACCTCTTCTGAGAACTATCAGGGAACCTGACAGTCCTCTAAGTCGGTCAGGTATGATTTCCTTTAATCAGGACTTATAAGTAACCTTCCTGACTACGACTTCGACTTCGAGGTCATGAAACCAATGGACTACGTTTCTTGACTGAGTGACCCTTTCTGGGACTACGACCCTTTCTAACTTTCACCCTCCTCTTCCCCTGTTATCTCCTACTCTACCAACTTACCATAGTGGTTGAGTCACCTGTACTCAAACCCATTTAAGGACCTCAACCACTCCCTGTCCCTCCGGACCGTACGACGGTCCGGTACCCCACCGTTTCCCAACCTGAGCTGACTCGTTGACTTGACCCTATCGTCAAAATCGTAAACACCTTAAGACAGGAGTAAAATAATGAAACAAAGACACAAGGAAACAAAACAAAAACATTAAACACGAACTCTTTGAACTACAAAATTGACAGTCGTATTTTAATAAAAGTTTATCGGACAATTCCTACCTTAAAAATGGTAGTCTTAAAATTTTAACACAAATTCCCTATTCTTTTATAAATGCATTCGAAAGTCTCTAAAAAAAAAAAACTCACTTTAACAAAACATTTTTAGACACAAAATGAAACAAAGAACACATACTAGTCCAGAACTTTACTTTTTATCCTTCGATTAATACTATCTTTGATATGGAAATCAAATAACTGGACCAGTGTGTCAATAGGTCCGAAGGACACAAAATATCCCAAGATAAAATACATTAAAAGAAAAACTAGTTAAATATTGTCAAAAGAATCAAATATAATATAGATCGGTCACTAGTAAAATAACTCCAAAAAATTTTCAAATAAAACATAGTAGAAATACAAAATCCTTCAGATCCGAGTGTCTAAAGTATCATTCAACGGTAATGACCATTAACAGTTGAGACGAAACATTCCTAAAAAATCTTTCGAATATAAACAAATAAAAGCTGACACGACTCAGAAGTAACGACCCTCCCGAAAAAAGAGAGATCAACGCCACTCACCCCGGAAGAGTGATCCACCGAAGAGAACACCTTGTTCCCGAAATCCCACGGTCCTGAAGTCATCAACGTCGAGGTCCCGAGATCTCGTGTCCGAGTCATCGGCACCGCGTGTTCGTAACAACGAGGAGTCGTACACCCTGGAAGGGTCTAGTCCCCACCTTGGGCGCAGAGGACGTAACCGTCGTCCTAAGAAATGGTGGCTCAGCGATCCCTTCGGGGACGAAATGAAGAATCCCATACCACACTCTCTAACCCTTAATGGATTACCGTCTTCTCAAACTGAAGTAAAAGTATTAGTCATATACAATAAAAATTGGGGTTCTATAACAAATATTGTTCTAAAAATTCTTTGGGAAAAAATAAGGATTATCCTTTTTTCTTAAAGATAGAACGCATAGAACGACAGATGACAAATTTATAACTACATCGAAACGAACATTAATAATAATAATCGTCATCATCGTCACAAACATACAAATATTTTGAGTATTAAATTCTGAAGTTTCGGTCCGTATAATGTTATTATAACCTAAGTTTTTGAAAATAACATATTCACTAAGGGTCAGGATTGATATACAATCTGGTTTTGCCGTAACTATTAGAGTTCTATCGTCTTTTAAAACGTAAAATTTCAATACGTTTAATACATAAATAAAATCAAAAATTTTACATAAAAAAAGACTTTATTTTTAGTCTAAAATACTATCAGAAAAAAACAGTTCTATTTATCAACTTTTCATGAACCTAATAGAAAAATTCATAATTTAAGAGATAATTACAGTTTGATACTATCTAGGTCTTAAGAGATCTAGACACACTTCAATAAGATCGTTGTCTTTGAACTAAGAGAAAACAAGAAGTCAACGAAAACGAATGGAAAGTATCTGTATGTGACCGAATAAAAAAGAGAACCGTAGACCAAAAAAGAAAAAATTAGAATATCTCACCGTTTAATAATACCACGTATCAAAGTATTTAATAACTGATACAACGTACCCTTTTATGGCTACTCAATGTCTGATACAGACAAGACTAAAACACAGCATATGACCCTTTGATTTGTATATATAAATTTAAGGTCTTATACTTTATAGATACGACTTGGTCTACAGTACCGACTACTTCTGACGGAGTTATCTTGATTCCCATTGAAGAAACTTAGCGGTCGCGAGTGTGTGGGTCTCCGAGGAGGTGGAGGACGACCTACTGTACGGTCACTTTGGGATGAGTCCACTTGTAGACGTACAACCGTAAACACAACGGCACGACGACCGACCCGACACAGTTACGTTCACGTTTAGACTTAGAAGACCAATCAGACACTAACATCCGGTTCGTACAAGAAAGACGGAAATCTTAAAAAAGGGAAGTCTTGTGTTTTAATTTTCAGTGGGTAGTAACGGTAAAATAATAACAATTTTCGTAAGTGTAAAACGAGATAAGTATATGTGTTTATGTGTCACCTCAAACAGTGCGACTCGGTCGTACTGGGTTCTATAAGATTATACACAAAATGTACGTTTAATTCGTGTCTGAAAAGATTAGTAGAGTGTCCGTACTAACCTGGGACGGAGAAAATCTCAAGACTAATACGAAAAATGTACACACTTCACCTAGACTATCTTTGTCTTTCTTAATCTACTTACAACAACTATTCAAGAGTAGTAGAAACGTAAAATTAATAGGTAAACGTTCCCCGAGAAACTGGATCTTTGTTACTGTATCTTTATATTATTGGACTATAAACAATAAAGGTTTATTTAAAACACTTACACAAGAAAAAGACTAGAAAATAATGACTACGAGGTTGTCTACCCCTTCCTCCGTACCTTCTACTTTTATCCAGACAGAGACCCAAGGACGTGAAACTGTGAAGATGTTTTCCATTTCGAGAAACTTAGACATTATTTAAACATTCATTCACAATCAGTGAGTCAGCACGGACTGAGAAACGTTGGGGCACCTGACGTCGGGTGGTCCGAGGAGACAGGTACTCTAAAAGGTCCGTTCCTATGACCTCACCCAACGGTAAAGGAAGAGATCCCCTAAAAGGGTTGGGTCCCTAGCTTGGGTCCAGAGGACGTGACGTCCGTTTAAGAAATGGCTGACTCGATGTTCCCTTCGATCTATACATATATAATTTAACGAATTTTAAAATCCTCCATTAATTACGGACATAGACGTTTAAGACTTGACTACAACTTTTCGATACACTTTTAATAAACAGTTGTTTTTTTAGAAAAATATCGTTCTACTATCGTACCCTTTTTGTAAAAACGTTTACTTACACAATCTTTATTTTAGGTTAAATCTAAAGTTATGTCAGAAGTTAAAGGTCTGACTCCGGGAAAGACTTGTATCTATATCATGACAGAAACTCTCACTCGACTCATGACACCAAACGAAAAGAGAAGTTACAGGGTCGATTTCATTTTGCTGAAAAGTAAAAAAGATCATGCAGCGTTTTAAGAGTTATAAGAGCTGAGGTAACTGAAGTCAGTCCTCTAGGGACTCGGAAACGTCAACCTAAAGAAACTAGCCCGGGTCTAACTTGTTCAATAACGATTGACACTTGTGTTCTTAAATGCCCCTGTTTGTCAGACGTTACAGTTCCACTCGTAACGAAATCTCACACACTTCATAGTTCACCAAGTGTCAGAAACTCAGTAATCCTTTTTTATTGAAAAAAAAAAAAAAGATTACCTCCACAACCAAATAATCTGACACCAAATGTGAAAAGTTCGTCGTCACTTTCTTTTGACTTATCGGGCGTGATTAAAATAGACAATCCAAAGGGTAGAGGAAGCACAATCATCAGTACGGTGGGTCGACAGTGAGTCCCACCAAAATTAATAAATTGAGAGATGGTCCATCCACCATTACTGGACTGATCATCCTTCTTCTATAGGACACGTAAACCTGGTTGAAAGGACGGTGTCTCCGAGAAACCATGATGAGAGACTTTGAAAGGGGAGATCCCGTCAAATTTCATTGACGATCCAATAACAACATGGTCACAGCCCTTACTAGAATAAAAAGAGGGAAGAGAGTTATTACATCGAAGAAGTGTCTCAAGAACACCGGCTTCACTTGCGGGAAGTCCCATACCGTCGGTATCCTGTTTCTGGAGAGGACTACCTACATTCGGGACGACTGTGGAAAATTGAGGAATTCGATGAATTTAGCGGTCAATCTACTGTTTTGTCGCTTGACTGAAGATTAAAGTAATAATCCTTTGTTGAATTTTTAATTTTCAGTGAGCAGTAACGGTAAAATAATAACAATTTTCATAAGTGTAAAACGAGATAAGTATATGTGTTTATGTGTCACCTCAAACAGTGCGACTCGGTCGTACTAGGTTCTATAAGATTATACACAAAATGTACGTTTAATTCGTGTTTGAAAAGATTAGTAGAGTGTCCGTACTAACCTAGGACGGAGAAAATCTCAAGACTAATGCGAAAAATGTCAACTCTTCACCTAGACTATCTTTACCTCAGAAAGTGAAAACTGAAACATTACAATTTTCGACTTGACTTCAATTACAGAACTACGGTCTTATTTTTAGTATAGGAAAGACGATTCGATCAACTCCTAAATGTTGGAAAAGTATAACACATTATCTAAAATGAACAAGGGTCAGTCACTCCCTTCTCAGTAGTGTTTACCCCTCTATACCCAGTCTCTAACTCACCCTTCCTGGTGTATACACCTTTGTGTCGACCGATCCGGTTTCGGTCTCCGTTTGTTTATCTTCTGTGTAGCTCTTTTACACGACAGTTTGAACCCAAAATCCCTCGAGATCACATTGTCTCAGCCTCTTCCGTTACCGTTGGGTGAGGTCATGAGAACGGACCTTTTAGGGTACCTACCTCCTCGGACCACCCGATGTAAAGTACCCCAACGATGTTCAGTCTGTGTTGACTCGCTGAAGTAAAAGTGAAGAGTGAAAGTACGTAACCTCTTCCTTTACCGTTGGGTGAGGTCACAAGAACGGACCTCTTAGGGTCCCTGCCCCCTCGGACCATCCGACGGTAGATAACCCAGCGTGTCTCAGCCTGTGCTGACTTCGTTGAATCGTCGTCGTCGTCGTCACAATGTCTCATTCATATTATCTGTCAACTTTCTTCTTTCTTCTACCCCACTTTTTGAGTAAAGGTGGGTGTAGTGGAGACGGTGGGTAGAATTTGTATGTACGTGTGTGTGTCTCGAAATAATAAAAAAATACTTTTTATTATAAGACCGGTGGTCACATTGTATTTTTCAATTAGACGACAAATCGTTCGTACACCTTCGAAAGGTCTCCCATGACATTTACAAAAGTCTAATTGACTGTCCCAATTTTTATCGCCAGATAACCATTCTGAAGTAAACAGATTCACAATTGGAACGTGAAGTTAAAGACGCCGACATCCTTTAGTCGTGGTATGAGGTCATGCACCATCCTTCTTTGTTTAACAACGTCACAGAAGTACGTTTTGCCGTACGGGACCTCAGTACCGCCGTCGACCATCTTTAATAGGACTGTCGGACAGGGGTCCTAGAGTAGGTTCGTCTCCTAGCGGTTGACTAATAAGCACTAGAAAATGTTCTACACGTACTATTCCACTGTACAAAGGATTTAATGACATACGACGACTTGTTCAAAACTAGGGTAAATTTATATATCAAACGGGGTGGACAAAAGGGTAAAATCTACACCTCAGTTATCTCAACTCGTTACGGTCACAATGACATGTTATTACCGAGAGTTGGTCTCACACACAGTCTT
The DNA here is from genome assembly GCA_006410555.1 of Capra ibex. Taxonomy (NCBI): domain Eukaryota; kingdom Metazoa; phylum Chordata; class Mammalia; order Artiodactyla; family Bovidae; genus Capra; species Capra ibex. The sequence continues at coordinate 14,378,343 of SJYO01052474.1, read as the reverse complement.
AAGGGATCCCTCGAAAAATTTTTTAGATGTAATGTCTAGGGATGGGATCTGGATAATTTACCCTCCAAGATCACCCCTCCGGTAATACAATTAAAGGTAATTTTTGGAGATCCCTTAAGACGATCCCGAGGGAAGACCAATTCTTGTAAAATGAGTCGTAGGATAAATTTAAAGAAAGATACATAATCGAAAATAGAAACTTATCCTGTTAAGGCAAAAATTTTAGAACCCATCGACTTTTCGACACACACACTCTGTACAATTACTGACATCGACTTTCGTCCCGGGAGTGACACCAAACAGAAAGACGAAATTCTAGGACCTACTACTTCGTCGCGTCCTTAATTACGGGCACCATCGTCCACGACACAAGTGGGACTGGCGAGTGGATTCGGTTCGGCAAGCGTGTCTCGTCTTCGTTGGGAATCAGAACCCTGGACCTCTCCAGGTAACACGAAAGTGAGAACTATCGAGAAAGTGGAGTGGAGGCGGGTGTCTCTTGGGTCACCACCCCAAACGAAGATAACCTCTAAGAAGTGAAGTGTAGTATAACTTCTTTGACAATCTGAAGTAAAACTTCTGTCCAAAAAGAAACAAACAAACAAATTTAAAAGATGTTTAATACTGAAGACATAAACAAAATTGAAATTAAACTTTTTTCTAAAAATGAGACGACATAGAAGGATCCACCACCTAAGGTCGCTCATTCCTGTGTGGACATACCGAGGGACGAAATAATGAACGTCTAACGGGTCTCCGGCCTACTCGGTCTATGGAATCTTCACCCATTCACGATTAGAAAAGACACAAATCTCTAACCAATGAAGTTTAAAAAAAAAAACAAAATAGTGGAAAAGTGGAAAACCGATTCGTTTCGATATTATTTACTCAGAAATTTCTTAGTAATTTCATGAATGATATTTCAGTTTCCTTTTACAAATCAAAACATTTTAACACCGTTATCCTCGAAGGGACAACCAGATCACCGATTCTGAGACGTGACGGTTATATCCCCCGGGTCCAAACTAGGGACCAGTCCCTCGATCTCGGGTGTACGACGTCGATTTCCCGGACACGTGACGTCGGTTCTGGACCCCGTCGGTTCAATTTTTTCTTCCCTTTTTTCACTGTCCTCATGTTTTCATTACATTCGTGTTTGGAAGTTTATGCTGAAATCGAATGTATAAAAACATTGAGGACGAGTGAAGACCAGGGTAATTGTCATGTACAGAAAATTTTATCGACAGTAAGGCGTCATATCTTCAGTTCAGTCAAGTTAGTGAGTCAGCACAGACTTAGAAACACTGGGGTACCTGACGTCGTGTGGTCCGGAGGGACAGGTAATGGCTGAGGACCTCAAGTGGGTTTGAGTAGAGGTAACTCAGTCACTACGGTAGGTTGGTAGAGTAGGAGACAGCAGGGGAAGAGGAGGGCGGAAGTCAGAAAGGGTCGTAGTCCCCGAAAAGGTCACTCAGTCAAGAAGCGTAGTCCACCGGTCTCATAACCTGAAACTCGAAGTCGTAGTCAGGAAGGTTACTTATAAGTCCTGACTAAGGGAAATCCTACCTGACCAACCTAGAGGAACGTCAGGTTCCCTAAGAGTTCTCAGAAGAGGTTGTGGTGTCAAGTTTTCGTAGTTAAGAAGTCACGACTCGAAAGAAATATCAGGTCGAGAGTGTAGGTATGTACTGGTGTCCTTTTTGGTATACGACAGATCTAACCAGTATCGAAAAAGAAGGTTCCTCGTTCACAGAAAATTAAAGTACCGATGTCAGTGGTAGACGTTACTAAAGTCTCGGGGTTTTTTATTTCAGAGTGGCAAAGGGATAGATAAACGGTACTGCACCACCCTGGTCTACGGTACTAGAATCAAAAGACTTACAACTCAAAATTCCGTTGAAAAAGTGAGAGGAGAAAGTGAAAGTAGTTCTCCGAGAAATCAAATCATATCTTCATTGTAAATAAATTAGTAAACGGAGTAAGTATTCATCAATTTAACAAAGATTAAAAAATGATAATGTTTTTACGACGTAACTTATAAGAAAATATACTGATATATAAAGAGTTCTTCCTATGAACTATCACCTTAAAGGTATACTTTCTCCTACGTGTAAAAATAAAGTTGTCTAAGATGGCTTACCGAAAGATGGTCAAATTTGAGAGTGGTTATCGTATGTATTCAGAAGAACATGAATTCCACTTCCAAAAGAACTCATTTACAGTGCCTCATCTTAAAGAACCAGTCTTCCAGATGCATAAACTTTATTACTATCTCCGAAACATTTGATATCAAACACATACACACACACACACACACAAATAAAAAAAGAAAAAACTGGTACGACGAGTGAACACCGTAGAATCAGGGGACTGGTCCCTAACTTGAACCCGGAAACTGTCACTCTTGTACCTAAGGATTGGTGATCTCGTGGTGTCTTAAGGATATATTAATCGTAAAATTTCATTCTCATTAATATATATAAGAAACTAACGGTACAAACCTTTTACAAAAATTGACAAGTTTTGTCACTATAAATTCTTGAACAGTATCCGTGGAAGAATATTGGAAGTATTTATAATTAAAACATATGTCTAAGAATTTTTGTGAAAATAAGAATATGTGAGACACATATTCTGAGTCTAATAGAGTATAATAAGAAATGACCGATATAAAAAACATATTATAGGAATTTTCCATCATTATCGGTTTAGTACGTAAATACCCTTACAGGATGACCGTATTTATTACGTGTTTTCATCAAAATCCAGTAATTTTTACTATGAAGTCTCTTTCAAAAACTTGTTTATCCTCGAAAAATTCTCACTATTAGACGGTCGTATGGAGGGCGTAAAAGGAGAACTGAATGTTTTTAAAATTGTAACCTAAATCAACTTAACCGTTTTTAGTAGTGACTTGGTGATCCACCTCGAAATATTGTACGAAATATTCTTCAATAATGGTTCTACACCATTTTCATCACACTGGTATTTTCCTTTAAGAGGAAACAAAAATTAAAAGTTTACTAGATAAAAACCTCGTCAAAATAGGGAATTAATCAAAAAAGAATCAGTATTAATGACGAATAAAACTGAACTAAATCCATCGTTTCATAAAAGATCTATGATAATGAAAATTAAAAGTTTAATCTTTATAATTTAAACTTTTGAGAATCGTATGTAACAACACGTTCTGTGACATGTATGGAAGACAACAAAATTTTGGTTTTCACTTAAAATTACAAATGTATGAATCAAAAAGTATGGTGAAAATGAAATAAAAATGTATTGGTATATATAACTTATGACCCGTCTGTAAAAGGGACAAACCATTTTATCCTTAGACTGAATCTCTCCAATTCACTGAATCAACATACACTGTAGACTCTTAATCTTAAGTCAAAAGAGTTAAACATTGTCTTAAGAGGACTGGAACCCTGTAGTGTAGAAGTAGAAAAATAAAATAGAAAAACATTAGACATCAAAAAGGAATGAGATTAAACCATCTTTTACAGTGGTTATATAAACATTGAATATAGTACGCACTGATTAAAGATTATTCATTTCTTGTAGATGTTTAGTTATTGGGTCGTCTTTTTACTCGTCTTCTATACTCGTCTGACAAATTCCTTTTGCTTTAAGTTTCCAGAGAATTTGAATGTCAATTCAAAAACTTTTAGGAATACCCACCTACGATAGCGGAACTCGACGGTTACGACATGCAGACCCCTCCTTGGTTTCATATACAAAAAACTGTTTTAATAAAACTCTTACAATACACAAAGGGATTAATTCTTGTCACATCAACTTTAGACTGTAACGAAAACGTATACATTAAGGACCCCCAATCGACTGTCGATAATAACAGTATTTATAGAGAGACGTAAGAAAAGTGAAAAATAAAAGAGAGAAAAGATGGTCACTGGTGATCTTTGTTTTTCACCTATTAGACTGGTCTCGAATTTACAAATTATACTTGGTGCTAATAATATAAGAACTAAAAAATTAACTTGACAAAGAATATAAGATCATAATATTTTTATAAAGTGTAAATTTTTATCTAACTATTACTGTTTCTATATATAAAAGTCGTATAAAAATTAGTCTAATTACAAAAGTGATCTTCAACTATTTCGGTTGGATATTTCAATACAACTGTCGAGTCACACCTCCACGTAGGAGAAATCAAAGTAAAGACTCTAATCGGGACAAACTGACAAAACAAGATTAAAGGTATTTTACCTAAAATAACGAAATTTGGTCTAAGTAAAAATTGAAAAATAAAAGATCCTCGAATCGTAAGTTGAAATTAAATATTAACTAACTACTCGACATACCTTCTACAGTCAAACTTAAGAAGTAAAATTTTAACAAAAGCGTTATAATTCATCAAAATTATACAAAAAGAGTATACAAGATAAAAGAAGATTTAACCGAAAAGAAAAAGAAATCAAAACTGTTCAACTATCATAAGTCATTTATTCTTACTTTTTAATATTATTCTTACTACTTAAAAGACGAGACGAGTATTAAGAAAACCCGATAACACTGAAAACTAGTCTAAAAAGAACAACACGAAACAAATACTTTAATATTATAGGTCAGTAGATAAATTTCCTCTGATCTTTTCTACTAGATAACGACAATGATTTAAAAACTCTTAGCATAGTACTCTAAAAGTAAAATACCAGATCCACAATTATACGAGATCTTAGTATCATGTTCATGTGGATACTAAAATCAGTACTTCATCACCCTGACTTTCCTAAGGTATCTCGTAGCACGGACAACAACTGAGACAAGAAAACGTAGGTTGAGGTTATTCACTGAATTTTTATGGATGATGTCGACAACACATCATCCACGTTTGAAAAACGAATTACACTTAAATCTACATGTAAAGAGTGGTCAGGAAAACAAAATGTTGGCCTCAGTCTAGAATCCTGGAATCTTGGACTGATTTTTATTAGTCCATAAATTTTTTATCGTAAATCGAAAAGAAAAAATAAATTTTTATTCACAACTAACTTCCTTTAAATCCTGTACGATTATTTACTTTCCTTCTCCTTTCAGTGTGTGAGGTGGGAAGGTTCTATTGACAGTCCTGTAAAACCAATATCGGTTGGCAGAAAAACATAACCAAACATAGAAGGAAAAAGAAAGATGGATCATATAATACTCGAAAGGGAGAGAGCCAATTATTGTAAAATTACGAAGATATCTAAAACGGTGAATACCTATACATCGTTTACGGGATGGGTAAAAATCTAGGAATCGAATAAAGATCAAAAGTGTTATGTTTGTTTTTAATCATTAGTAAACCACCAAATAATAAAATTCAACAAGGTCTTTCGTATTAACCCAAGAACGAAAGTATTTTAGAATATAGGATCATCTTTACCGTCATATGCACGAATACTTTGTCATTCGGAATTTAACCTACTATATTTCACCTACGGACGTTTGAAAAAGACATTTCCTGGTCTATCATTGATAAAATCCGAAACGTTCGGTATACGAGAGACGACATTTAGGAATTGAGACGGTAATATCATGTTTTCGTTGGTCTCTGTATACGATACAATGTAACTTTAAAATAAATGTTTTTGTCCACCCTCTAGTGTAAAGCGGGTGCCCGGAATCAAACGGTTGGGGTTAATATTTAATGTTCAAAATGTCCCAAATTCTCCTCTTTCCTTTAGTTCCTAAAACGACCTGAAAAGACCAACCCAACGTAAATGGATTCTTATTTACCCCCCGAAAAGTCATTCCGGGTTTGATCCTTCCTCATTTCTTAGTCCGGTATTCGTCCCCTCTCCCAACTATCGTCTAATTCGGTTAGACTCTACCATCCTGGTATAATAATTGCTGGAACTTTTACTTTGATATCACAATCTCGATCATCTTAATTCGTTATCTGTAAATTGTAAAAACTCATTGAACTATTCTTCAAGCATCAAATCCTTTTATACACACCGTCACTAAATATACCATACAACCTTCTTCCCTGTCTAACTCATCTTCTTTAGTAAAACCACTAAAGATTACTTAATTAAATAGGAGAATTTTCTATTCCTAAAATTTCTTTCCGGAAAAATTTTTTTGATACAAGGTAATACTAAATAGTATCCTATAACTTATATTAAGAGAACTCAATATGTCATCCTGAAACAACAATAGTCTAAAAAAAATAAAGATCCATCACGACAGTTATTCATTATAACCTTGAGACTCTAGACAAGTGTCAAACTTTAGTTTATAAAGAACCTATGAATTGACCAGAAGAAGTTAGGGAACAAAAAGTCTAAAGTGACACTCCGGGGTTCCAAGAACGTCCCCAAGGAGTCCCCAAAACCCCTTCTTAGAGATCTCACTATGCGGTCGTAGAGAAATGGGAGTAAAGTCAGTCTTACAAACTCGATTTCTTAAGTACCGATTTTTCGTAATGTGGACATTTCGATACCGAAAGTCTGAACGGGTTTAAGAACTGAGTGTATTAAAACACCGTCAAAACACACATCTTGTCCTCTTCGACATAGAGGAGTCTAATCCAAGGACTCTTCGGTGAGTGGTACCTTGTTGGGGGACTCCCGTAGACTACCGGAGAGACCTCGTCTCAAAGATTTGAAAGGAAATTCGGCAGTTAGTCAGTTACTAAGTATAAACTCGAAGAGGAGTACACGATTCATCTGTCCTGTGTTAGGGTAACAATTATTCGAATGCAAGCTACACCAGCTACACCCCTCTGTCCCTTGTTCGTACCTTTAGGTAGAGGGGGAGTTTATTGTAATAAAATCATTTAAATCGTTTATTCATGACACCTCTTTTATTTTATCATGACACTATACAACACACCCCCTACCCCCTCCTCCCTCATAACCTACATAGACCCCTTCACTATAACTTATCTCCGACCTCACCACTTCTGTCCTCCATCGGTTCGATGCTAGACCCCTTCTTATACCTCTTGTCAATCACGTCTCTAGGACTCTGACTTCATTCACGACTCAAACTCCCTGTCTTGCCGATCACACCACCATCACATCTTCACCTCTTACCTTCCTCCACTTTATCTTTTGATCTACCCTAGTCTACTGGATTCCTTCAATGTACTAACTCTTCTAAATATTAGAGTATGGGAGGAAACTGTGATAACCTTTACTTTATACTGATTTTATTTTGATTTCATCACTACTTTTATAAAATCCCTTTTCATAGTAATTTTGAGACTTCTAAACGGACGACGTCTGAAATATCACTTTATATCTGGTGTAACACCGTAATAAATAAAAAGTACTAATACAGACGAAACAAAATAAGAGGTAAGACTCGTGGGACAGAATTCTTAAAAAGGAGTCAAACTTTTGACTACGGTAGTAGGATCAACCCCTTTTAGTATTCTAATCAAAGTCGATATAACGAAATACATCATATAAATACTTTGAAAAAAGATTTTCTAAAAGTCTTTAGATACATTTCAAATATTAGGATAGAAATTAATAGTAACATGAAACTTAATTTAAACTCAACAGAAGTATTACTTATATGGAAAAGGAAAAATCATTCATAAAGTTAATTTTTCATATTTTCTTATTTTATAGACGAAAAACCTTCACCTAGAAACAGACGAAACATGGACTAGGAAACATCGGTTTAAGAGTATCTAGAGTCATTTTTTATTTTGGTCTAGTCAATCGTCTTGTTTATGTCCTTAACCAAGACGACCTCGGAGATTAAGTAAAACTAAAGAAATTCCTATCAAAGAGGAAAAGGATTATCGTAACAATAGAGTCACATGCACGTACCTCATCACGTAACACAGGAACTTTAAATGGACGGGTCTGAGTAACCAACTACCCGGAAACACGTGTCCGTAATTACCTTTACATATTCCATATTAATAAGTCAATCGTTCGATAAAAAAACGACCTCACAAAGTATACAGAAGAGAACATTGGGAAATCGGTTCTTTTGGTACACCCTTTCCGACTGACGGGGACTTCTACACAAATCATTTAATGTCGCTCTTTTGTATCGGTAGTAGCTCTCGATACCACGGCGGGAGTACCTTCACCAGACAGCTCTACGAACACTACCAGTACTCTAACCTTCCCATGTCATTGAGGACGAGTCATAACATGAACCTGTCTATAAAACTGAAACATAATTCCGTATTTAACCTAGTTGAAAAGTTCACCTACAATATATGACCCTTAATAAAAAATATTATATAAAATCACTTAAAAGAATAAATGAGATTGAACCTTAAATATAAAACAAATAAGTATACAAAGTAAGTGAATGTAAGTATTAGGAATAATCAAGTCTGACCCGGGAGTCTTATTAGAAAAACGACTAAAACTCTAAACGGAATGTGACCATCTTTGTCGTCTCCACGACCAATTATTTCTAGGAACTTATTCTCTTACCCCTATTTATCGAAAATATAACTTATATAGAAAGAGACGAAAAAACTCTTCATAAATGTAAATGAATGTAAATACATAGAAATTTTACAAAACAGTATGACCACTATTATATAACTCTTCTATTAAAGGATGACTACCTTTTAGTGCATCGTAAACTTAGTACATCACACGAGAATTAATACAATTTTTTGTCATAAACCCTTCTTTATCCGGTTTCACCAGAACAAATAGTCTATGACATAAAAGGTATAAAAACAAAAAACAAAAAAACACAAAAGATGTCACTCGTACATTGTGAAGTGTCGTCCCCTTTTTACGATAAAAATTTTTAGTTAAAGGAGGAAAGGAGGTTGTTCATTACAAATCTAAGACAATTTTATACAAATTACGACAATAAAATTACAATCTAAAACAAAGTCTTTACATCGAAATGGGACTTGTAAAAGCAAAATAATTATTTAGTTCTAAGACCTATGTATCGAAAGTTGAAGAGTTTTTTCTTCCTCTCCCAACATAACGTACGTTGTCAAGAGGAACATTCTTTTGAAAATTTACAAAGGTCCATTTCCCTCAATGACGACAACTGAACCATCGGTAGAGGTGTAAAACCTGAAACTAAATAAGAAGGAAGTCTACGACCGCGACCGAGAGGAACTAGCTTAACAGAGACACCTATTCGTCGTCGTCACCGAGGATATAGACAGATTGTCACCGATAGACTTCCACGAACACCTGTCGAACCATCTTCTACTGGCATGAAACGTTTCGGATGAGTGAGGTGTCGGAGGGGAAAATTTTCGGGAAATATGAATACTTAGGTTTTACCATTCCGAAATACAAGTGAACTCCAATCTAGTCGTCCAGTAAAGGACAACTTCAATTTCGATATAATTTCTTTTACTTACACCGGATGCAAAGATTATAAAAATAGTATGTACGCATTAAAGACTCCTCAAAATTCAAACCCATGTACACGATCCTTACGTAGAAGACTCGCACGTCTCAACTCAACTTTGCCAGGATACTTCCGACTGACCCACGACTCTGACGACGAGTGAGTGACAACGACCACTACGGTCTCGGTACACTGTGAGTCACGAGGGACTCCTCCGGTCACTCGTACGTACAGGAAGGGCTTCTTTCAGTCGGACACGGACAACGGACTACCTCAAGGTGACATGCACACGACCGAGATGAAATTCGTGTCCTAAAAAGTCAGAGGATATATATAAATTAAAGGAAAGGAGGTTTAGAACAAAATCAAAGACAAAGGAGGACGAATTCTTATGGTGCTTACAGCGTTATCCTCTTCGTGATTTTAGAATCTAACAAGTAATTGAGACAAAAGGGAGGGAGGAAGTAAATAAGTTGTTAATAAACCATTTATAGACAATACACGGTCCATAACACACTCCATCATCTCTATGTAGACACTCGTTTTGTCGGAAAGGACGGGAGGTATTCGGGTACACTACTAAAATGAACTTACGCATTGGGTACGTTCCGGACACACCGTGAAGTCTATGCGACATGGTAAATAAGGAGTACTTCTAGAATACCACTTTCACTTTCAGCGAGCGAGTGCACGTTGAGAAACATTTGGGTGCCTGACATGTCAGATACCTTAAGAGGTCCGGTCTTATGACCTCACCCATCGGAAAGGGAAAAGGTCCCCTAGAAGGGTCCCTAGCTTGGGTCCAGAGGACGTAACGTCCGCCCAAGAAATGGTCGACTCGGTGTTCCCTTCGGTATCCCCATATTACACGGGGAAGGATCGATCAGTGGTCACTAATGTCTAATCTTTACACGATACTACCCCTGTACAGACCACCAGGTCACCAACTCTCAAAGGGAAGATCGCGTCTCTCACACCCCTTGATTCTAGGGTGTACAGAGTCCCACACCGGTTCTTAATTTATTTTTGTTGTAACATTTAGTTGATATGAAGTCGAATTCTTTACACGATACTCTTTCGGAGTAAAAATATACTCTGGGCACTGACTTTAGAGACATGACTACTTAAAACAAGATATTGAAGAATCCGTAAAGAGTGTTCTCACCGGTTCTAAGTCGTCCCACGAAATCTCGACGACTCCAGACCGCACTAACACTCCGACCGTGTCACGGTTCAGATACTGTACGCGGGTCTTTACCTGGGTGTCCCCATTCACAGACATAGTAAACCGAAAAAAATTCAATGGTCATTTCCAAATAATTCCTTTTTCTAAAAGTTCGTATTAAAACGGGAAATATTAAGACAAACTAATCGTGAGAGTAGAATTACCAAAACAAACCAGTATGGGGCGACGGTAAACTACGATTATTTACTTTCAAGGACCAGTCCCACTTTCACTCATCTCTGTACAGACGGACGAGTCAGCACAGACTGAGAAACACTGGGGTATCCGACATCGGGGCTCCGAGACGACAGGTGCCCTAAGGGGTCCGTTCTTATGACCTCACCCAACGGTACGCGAGGAGGTCCCCTAGAAGGACTGGGTTCCTAACTTGTACACATAGAATGTAAGGGCTGTTCGTCCAAGAAATGGTGATCGTAGCGGACCCTCCGCTCACGAAAAATAAAATCTCGTCACTACATTCTCCTTCTACCCTCTCGTAAAACAATCATCTACAATGAAAGGGTTTGAAATAACAAGACAAATCACCTTCATATATAAAAGGTAAACAGAAAATTTCAGGACATTACTTTAATATTAAACACCACCTAAAAGAAAGGAACTACTGAACTCATTATAAAATACAAAAAGAGTAAAATTGTAAAACGGTCGACGAACGATTAAACTTTCGAAGTTTACTTTAATAAAATTCAAGGTTTGATCGTCTAAAGAGTCAACCCAAACTTACACCTACAAAAAAAGAAAAAACAGATGCACCGAGGCTGTAACAGTTCGGATATATATCGGATGGGTGGATGATAGTTTATTCTAATAAAGTCAAAATCATTAAAAAAAGTTTTCTAGGTAACGGTTTAACACACAAAACTCAAAAAGTCCAAATCGATATCTGTATAAAATGAAGCTCTTTTTAATTGTAGTGAAAGACTTCAAAATTTGTACGCTCAAAAATGAAAGTGGAATCCACTTCCCCTAATGCAATATAAGGAGGGAAGTACTACACAGTAATAACGGGTAGAAACCTTTCGGAAAGACAATAGAGAAAAATAAAGGTATAAGACGAAAGTAAGGGAAGAGTTGTCCGCTAGTAAAAAAAACCCAGGTTTTAAAATTTATCTTCATAAGTGTCATTCGTTTATCAAATAATTATGTCACCAAGACTCTGGATTTGAATTTCCAATTCAATAAAACGTTGAAGTAAAATCCAAAATTTTAGAACAAAATAAAATATATTATCTGTTACATCTAAGGAAAAACCGAAACACATGTACTCTCCCTTTAAAACCCCTTCGTTGAAAACACTGACAAAGAGTGAGTATCAAAGATACCGAATTCCCTTGTAAATCTCATCTTATTCATACAAACCCCTTAAAACAGAAGATTCTAAAAAAAGTTCTAAGTGTATTGACAGAAGTGACATGTACACCCTATGTCTCAGGAGCAATCATCGCAGTGTAGAATTAGTCAGTGACACCAATAAACGGTACCCAGCCAGTCCCTGACAACCCTACACGGAATTGAGAACCTGACAACGACAGAGGAACTGACCTATACTTAGTTCGCACAAACCGTACTCCCTGGGGGGTCACAAGTAGGGATGGGGTCCTCTGGCTATGGCGGTCTAAGAGGAAGGCCGGGAAGCGAACACGGTTCAGTAGGAATGCAGGTCGTACCGAGTCGTGAACGTCCGTCGTCCCGTCCATTCTCCTCGGGAATCACGTATTTTAGTATTCCATGTTTTCGAAATAAAATGTTTACGTCTTCCACCTGGCGAGTGTACTTAAAGGAATCCGGGGTACATGAAACGAGACTTGTAGTAACCAAATAAAAACATGAGAACAAACTTACTTTACAATATCGATTAATTATCTTATTACTCTACCCTTCGTTCCCCAGATTTAGTCAACAAAATATCTTCCTACGTCAATGACACTATCTTTATTCGACTGAAGATTTTACATTAAATTGGCGCATAAATAATCTCTTACGATATGTGAAAAAATCCGGAATGTCTTTTATGTTTTCTATCTACCATTACGATGTAAATCAACACTATAATAAAAATCACGAAAAGTCCCTTTAGAAGTTTTATACAAAGAAATAAATTATTACGTTATATGTTAAATCGCAAAGTGACCAATCAATCCGAATAGTAAGTACTCAGACGATAAAAAATAACATAACGAGACAAGAATGCTATGACAGTCTTTGACACAGGTAAATTATTAAATACCACTAAAATAGGCGAAAGGGACGGTAGTCAGAAATCCGAACGGAGTGGTTCTATCTTACGACGACAAAGATCACACCGTGGACTAAAATATGACGTAACCAGAACCACTGTAAGACAGGGAAAGTATACACCGGAAACTCAATCAAGAAATTGTACGTTTCTGAGACAGAAGATGAAATAACTGTAATTATAAAAAATCATCTACACTTTATTCTGGTCTGAATTGGGACTCGTATCGTCTTAATGGACTTATCGAAGAAACTTTTTATGTCTAATGACTCAATGTACAGGTTGTTACTACCCGACTCCGGTCCTTAGATATAACTTCTTCATTTCCCCGTGTTAAGGACTCTCTAAGTCTACAAGTCGGACAACACCACATCAGGGACGGAAACTCCGTAGACATTAGATCAACTCTTCTACAAACCCACACTTTTCTCATCTCAGGAGACACTGCTCTGTGACAACTTGCGATTCGACCTTCCCGTCTCAAACCTCCAGTTCCAAACAAAGCGGAAATAAAAGTGGAATAGCCTTCCTCTCAATCTGTTTTCGAAAATACACTAACAGGGGCACAGTATCGCGGTCGAACTCAAGTCCTTCAGTAAAAATATGTGTGAGTAAAATTTAAGTACAAGATCTAGGTAAATCTGTTTTTCAATTTTATACCCAGTCTATTATCAAAAGTACGTCAGTAAGGTTCAATAAAATATGAGAAGACGTCATCGAGAACACACAATTTAAAGATTTGAAACTTTATTAGGAATAAAACTCGAAAGAATACTTACAACCGAAGAACCTTTTTATTTGACACATTTACGTTTCCTATTGACAAGTAGATTATAAGAAGTAATGTAATTTAATAAACGCAGTCACAATAATTTGACTACCGATATTTAAATATTATATGAAAAGATGAGAGGGTAGAGACAAAAAAGGAAAAGGAGAGAAAGGAACCATCCACAACGTCAAAGAGTAAAGAGTAAGTCTATGGTATGTTCGTTAAGACGCGACAGTCCTGTAATCGGGTCCCAGAAACGTCCTTAACCGAGACGACTGCCCTTAATATTCATTTCGTCGTGAAGGACCACTCAACTAATACAACTTAAAAATTTGTTACCGAAATGTCTGTATGTGAATCATCTCACTCCAACAATAATGAAACGTCGATATATACTGAATAAACTCTAACCTTGATTGTTTCAATTGATGGAAAACACTTCAGTATACAAACATTTTTACCAAATACCAGTCATATTTTTTAAGTCTTTCAATTTCTTTTATTAATTGTGAGTTTAGGGTGATAGATCTTTAGCGGTCTACAATTGAAAACCATTCATCGAAAAATTGGTCACAGGATACACATACATACATAACCACCCACTCCCCCGTACCACCTTTCTTTGTCTGTATATCTCTATTATATACTTTTACCCTACGGAAAACATACGTCACAATCTTTCGTCGATAAATTAAAATGTATTTGAAATGTCTACTTTTTGATCAACTGTTCTTTGACTTCTGTAACTACTTAAGATCTGTCTGAAAAGAATTTATGTCCACATGTTCTCTACAATCAAGAATGTTCTCTATAATCAAGAATTTTCTAACGATACTAATTCTTTTCTAATACTATTTAATCATTCTATTAAACCAGTAAATTTTTTAAACAAAATGATGTATACTTAAAATCTGTCTTAGTTGATTGAGACACACTTTCTAATTCACACTCAATAAAATGTGAAGAAGGTGGGAGTACAATACAAATAAACATAAAAATGAAACGCTTCATTTATATTAAAAGTAAGTCAAGACCTTGGTATTATGGAAGTCGATAAATTAAAATGAACATATAAATGCACCTGAGTATCTTTACGTGGTCAAAACCAAAAAAAAAAGGGAGAATGTTGAAGTGGTAAAGACTCAAGAAAGAAAATTAAATAGAGAACCTTAAAAATTAAACATAACTCCAGGAGAGGGGGTTCTTTTTTATATATTATAAGGAACTTAAGAGATTACAAACACTCGTAGACTTCTGACGGAATAACTTACTGTCGTACCGGATTATAATTACTGTTATTGAGTATAAAAATTCGTAAATATACGACCCATCATAAAATCTGTGAATCGTACAGTTAACTAAATTAGTAGTGTTGTCAGAACTCTCAATCTTGGAAATAATAGGTGGAAAATATCCACTCCTTTGACTCCGTGTTTCTCCAAACGAAGAGGGTTCAGGGTACCTATTGCGACATCCCGAAAGGTCCTTGGCACCGGAGACTCGGACACGTGACTTGATGAGTCGACAAGATGGAGGTTAAAGTGCAACGACACCTCTTCGGACTCCGGTTGGGGACTAAGACGGCGTTACTGGGGCGTGTCTAAAAAAGAAAGACCTGTAAGTAGACACGGACTTGGGAAACACAACCCTCCTCCTCTCAAACCGTCCCGGCTCTCGTCACAAACAATTCCATGAGTCTCGGACACGAGTAAGACTCCTCTAGGATCCCAGTCGAGACGGAGTGGAACAGCACAAAATCAGGACACACGAATAATACCAGTAAAGGGGTCAAGTAAGGCCACCGGAACTTACTACGTTTCCGTCCGGTGGGAAGAACGGAAATGACATCAGGGTATCACGACATATCACCAAGAGAAGGATTACCGAAAATGAACCTAAAGAGGACTAATGAATTAAATGTAGTAGTCAGATTATACGAAGAAACATCTAACGTTCTCAAACAACCGAATAGGAGAAAGGGGGCATGACGAAGACTCCCGACCCTACGCCCAGTACGCTACTTAGTACAATGAATAAGGGGACCTTAAAAAAGTTAGAAAAAAAAGGGGAATTGGTGGTGGTAAGAAGTCATAAACACCATATTCAACCGAAGAAAGGAAAAAAACCACTCAAAGTAAATAAGCATCCAACTAACATCTTCCCTGTAAGACACTATGATGAAGTAAGACGGTAGAATTAGGTCTTCGGTACTCGGAAAATAGTCTATGAGACCGTTCCACTAAAAAACCTACTTAAACGGAAAGTAATGAAAAATTTTTATGAACTTTGTAAGACTTAAAACGACTATCACCGTAAACTGGGACAGTGGTATAATTTTAATGTAAGTCTTTTCGAGTCACATAACATTGTACGAGTACTATTTAAGTTTGTTTATTTTATCTCATTTTCGTGAGACTGTATTGGGACGAAGGACTTTCCTTGGTCAATAGTTAATTATGAAATAAAAACACTGTCAAAGAGACATATACCACATTTTTAAAAAAGGAGGGATGTTTTACTTTGGTATGATATGTGTGACGAGATATTGAGCGGGGGACACGGGTAATACAGAACCTCTAGAAAAAAGTAGTTGTATATGTCAAGGGTGGAGTGAGGAATTAACCGTCTTGTCAAAAGGCCAAGACTCCATAAATAGGTCTGGAGATACTGTACAACTGACAAAGGTCAGAAAAATTTTAAAAGTTTATCACACCGTAAATTATTGAAACATACACACACAAATGTATATGTAAAAACATATAAACTCGACCATCTGAACCATATATGATAAATTTTATTAAAATTTTCTATTACGGTTCATGGAGGATTAAAAAACTTTAGTAAAAACTTTTCTTAAATACGAGGACAATTGGGACGAGGGTCAAGTCGGGAACCAATGTATATACCAAAACATAATATGATGTCAAAGTAGGATACAAAAACAAATTTTACGATCAGGTCATGGTCTATGCAACATGGAAGAGTTGATGAATAGTCCTCCAATTAAAAAATAGACACTGGGTACCTATAAGACATTTCACAAAATCTCAACTCCCACTATGTATGCCAGGTGTCATGACTCCACGGGACATCGTCTTCAGAATTCTTAGACTCTTAACCTGAAGGCGTCACCAGGTCACCAATTCTGACACAATGGTGATGTCCCTGTGCCCAAACTAGGGGCCAACCCCTTCAAAACGTATGGAGCACCACGTCATTTTTTTTCCTTACATTTTTAACGAACAGAAATTTATCTCCGTCGTCCTCCTTACTTTCTTGACTCCTTGGCGTTCCGTCCAACTTCTCTATTCTTTTTAATTTCTCTTTGTCCTTTTTCGGTTTCAAGGTACTATCACAATTCACGTTTGAGACTGACAGTTCCTTAATTTTACCTTTTCCTACCGTATTCTTAGTCTTCGTTGTTTACATCTTTTTTATAAAGTTCTTAAACTATAATTACTCCAAAAACGAACTAAAACGAAACAAAACCGTATGTTCCCTCTGGACTCGTGTAAAAGTTTATCACTCCTTTTTAGGAGATACCGTCTCATTACAATCTTTCATTTATTTCACTAAACCCTCGTCTGAGGTTCACCTCCACCTCCCACCCTTCCCTAACCTAGATCACCTCGTCACCTCCCGTCGACTCCATCGTACTGTCGTGGACGGTCCCCTACGCTCACAGGAGACATCAAACACTACCCGAACCTTTAGATTTTTCTCCTCTCAAACAGTAATACTCCTTGTTTCCTATTCCAAGACCCCATGCACGATACCTCGCATACGAACCTTCATTCTTTACCCATTTTCCTAACACTTTTGTGTACCTTTCAATCCCACCGATCCTGTCCCAGTGGACCCAAGAGACATACCGACGTCATTACCTTGTTTCTTTATTTGGTTACCCTTATTACTGGGTACCCAAATGAACCTCCCGAGTAATCTTTATTCCCTTTAGGTACCATGATATTTCCAACTAGTCGAATTACATCCCTAAAACATCACCCGGGTTTGACTTTTTAACTTACCTTCGAAAAAAAGACATACACATTCAATATGAAACGAATTCCCTTCTCCTTTTTTTAGTTTACTACGTATCTTCTCAATTTTCTTTTTTCCTTACATAAAGTAAGAATCACAAAATATAAGACTTGACAAAATACTCTTTCATTAAATGACACCTCAAATCTTTTAAAACAAAATATAAATATTTATTTTTATCTAAAAAGAGTTTTCTGAAAAATTTTACGTGAAAACTTAGAGACTAGGTTAGATCTAAATAAAACGTATACTGACTTGCACACCACCATGTGAATTGTTAGACATTTCAACATTCCATAAAGAGTTTGGAGGAAGTACCGTCTCAGACAGATAAGTACGTAATTTCTTACACTTTCTCATTTTGATGAGAAGGATCAAAAAATTACAGATATAGAACAGTCAACGTTTCGATGTAAATTTTTGTAAGATTTAAAACATCCATATGATTCACTTGAACTACAACTACCTTTACTTCCTAGTGATTACCTCGATGTCCCTGTATAACCTTCTAAGGTCCATCGACTAAGAAATGAAAAAATAAAAAATTTATTTTTTTTTAACTAAGAATGTAGAAATTTCTCGTCATCATTTTGAACATTATTTTATGTTGTTAGGAGAGACTAGGAGGAATATGTCGAAGGAATTAAACCTATTTGGGTCGTTACCAAAATTAACTCAGAAAGTATAGCGATTTATTAAAACAAATACAACGATGATAAACTAAAAGGTTAAAATTCTTAGTAGATAACTGGAAGGTAGTTTCTCCTATTCTTAAATCTAGAGAAATGAGGACAAGAAGGGATACTATACACATAGAGAGTATTGTACGGGGGTGGGGGTTGAGTTGTTTAGTATAGTATTAAAACTAATCTAATTGTAAATCACAATATGATAATAATGACACATTTACAGTAAATATTTATTCGGTACCTACCTGGTATACAATGAAAAGATTTGTAATACAAAAGGAATCTCATTTATTAACAACGAAAAAAATAAACGAACCAAAAACATGAAGACTAAATAACAGTTTGAGAGGAGGTCAACAAATTAAAGGAAAATTATATAAATTTGTATCATCTATCGAATAGTTAAGTCATAAAATAGTGTCAGGAAGACCCTCGGAGGACCGGACGAAACTAGATCTGTCGAAGTGAAAACCCCCGGCGTCTCCTTAATATAAATATATCATCTTAAATATAAGGTAACAAAAATATGTCATTAACAGTATTGGTCAGGAGAAAAGTACTTGACAAAAAGTTCAAAGGTTTTCTTTTTACGATAGTAGTCGAAAAATCACATATGGAAAAATACATTATAATGACAATAGAGACCCTGGGTCCCATACATTCATGATGTAAAACTCAGTAACAGTTCTATCGTGAGGTCTTCCCGAACACAAGAGACATTGGTCTGGTTTTATGAGACCCAAAAAAGGGAGTCAGAAGATTTTATAATTAACTACCCGTACTTTTATAAAGACTACGTAGAAAGTATTCCACCGGAGACCTTCACACAACGACGCAGACAAAATAGATAGTCACATCGTTTGTCGGTCGACATTCAAAATTTTTATCTATGTCGACAAAACTGTTTTACTTAAATATAATGTCAGAGGAATCAGACAAAACGGAATAGGTTTGAATGAGATTGCACTCAAATTTCATCTATAATATATTACACATCCATATATACACATATATCCACACACACATATATATTATGGTCACAAAGTTTGTGTAAAAATAACACGTGAATGATACACGTCACCTCTTCCTTACCGTAGGGTGAGGTCATAAGAACGGACCTCTTAGGGTACCTGTCCCCTAGGACCACCCGATGTCAGGTACCCCAGTATTCTCAGTCTGTGCTGACTCGCTGACCCGTGTAAGACACACGTTTTGTGATATGATTCGGGAAATTTATATTAAGTCACAGAGTCCATTAGGTTTAGTATTAAAAGTTCCACTTTTAACGATAATAGTGAGATCTTTACACTCGTGTCTCCGAACTTCTTCAATTCATTGATCAGGGTCCTGTTTATCGTTTTTCAGTACACGGACGTTAACCTTGGGTGTAGAGACTAAGACCTGTATACCGGTTAAAACACTTCGAACAGGAAAGGACGACTCTTGACATCCTTGTTAACATAAGAGTCCACTTTTCATGGTTGTACAGTTTGTTTTACTGGAAACGTAAAATAGACGATTCCAGTGGAGACAAAAGGGTGGAGGAACTACTGTAGAGGTCTTCTTCGGTATCCTCAGTCTCGGAAATTTAAACTCGGAACCATCTGTTTTACTAGTACCTAGACGAAGACAAGTGGTAGAGTAAAACGAAGAGTCACAAAGAACTAACCACAAATAAATTACCCACAGATGATTCCTTAATAAACCATACTATGTTTTTTAAATCCCGTTTGTGAATCTGTGATCACTGACAACTGACGATTTTTTAATTATAAGAAAATTACTCAACAGACGGTTCATTTATGTAAACGTTTTTCTACTTAAAATCATAATAATTGAATATCAACTGGATCAACCTTCAGTCTTTAGTATTTGTAATTTCTCCTAAATTGAAAGGAGACTCGACTCAAAAAGAAATAGAGGGAGTTCTTTCTCTCCAGTGATTGAAATTTGTGTAGGTCGATCTACACTTGAAAACGAGTACAAAACAGAAAAGGAAGGAGTCGCGGTCACGAATCCTGATGATTCAGCGAAACCACCGAGGCTGTTTGACGCAGTCAAATTTAAAGTTCTACTATTACACCTCCCTCTATCTCACTCGTCCTTTCTACTCCAACTTGACCGATACGTCGTCCATTCTCCTCACCGTCAGTACATCGATAAGCAATTCCGAAAATGCAAAGACCTTTATAAACTCTTTTTGTTATGGGCACCTATTAAAATTTTGACTAAACACTGAAACAAAATTAAAATGTTTAACGAGAATTAAAACAAGAGGAAGTGTAGACCTAGAGGTACTCTACTCCGTAAACCCCTCGATTATAAAAACAATGACGAGAAGAGCGAAACGTCTAAACACGGTTACAGTACCTTATGACGGTCAGGGAGTACAATGTCTCAAGGGGATGGAAGGTCGTACGACACACAGAGAAGTGGGGATCGGAAAGTCTTTGGTAATTGTCTCTACCCGGGGCTGTTCCACTCGACGACGAAAGAAAGACATAAACTCCTTAATTCAACGATCCTAACACTCTTGGAAATAAACCGAGGTCATCCCACGTGGAAAAAAAAAAAAAAAATTTGGTCATTACCCTTAAAAATTTAGCTGAAGAAATTCTTCTTCAATATTCCTCCATGACAACAGTCTGGACACCTACGTTGACCTCTCGAACTTTCTTGTCTCTTTAAAATCTAAAAGACTCTTACTTAGACCTTCTCGGTACGTCCCTCTCATATCAAAATATATCACACACTCTGGGGTATCTCAGACCCTAACCTCTGATTCGATCGATCCACTCTTCATACTTTTATAACGTCTATCAAATATACAATTTAGTACAATTTGACGTAAAAATCATAGAGTCAACCTAAAACACACTATGGTTACATACCATACACGGTATGGTAGCGTGTCATTTTAAATCTATGAATTATCCGAGTACATCGGACACTAAAGGGATACTGGGTCATCCCTTCTACTCCTTAGATTCCGTCCTAATACCCAACCAATTTCGGCAAAAGGTACCCTGTGAGTTTCCGGTTTTCGGGAAAACCTAGAACCACCAACAAACACTACCTGACCACCATTAAAGTTCTTTGTAAGATAAACTCTAAAGACTCTTAGTAAAATCCCAAACAGAATGAGACAATATTTACAGGATCCATCACCCTAATTCTCTTAAAATAATTTCATAATAAATTTATGTTGTTTCAAGTGGGTAGAATCCACCTGGCAAACTCATTAAAAACATTAAAATACGTCACACCTTGATGACAGTGTCGATTTGATCTCTTATTAAGGGAGTAGGAAACTGCAAAGAAGAACAGGAAACGTAAACTAACAAAGGAAACTGGGAAACCAGTTCCACAGATAATAAAACGGAAAAGGTCTTAAAGTATATTTATCTTAGAATGTTGTACATCAGAAAAAACACAAAACTGTAAGTAAATCGAGTCACAAAAACTTTAGGTGAGCACACACGTAATGATAAAACAAGAAAAATAAAGACCGACCATAAGGTATACTTAAATAGATAGATGATCAACTATCTGAAAACCCAATAAAGGTCTACAAAGTGACAACACTTATTACGACGATACTTATAAACCTATATCTAGAATTAGACCTGCACAAAAGTATGGGGAACTAATCTACGGATCCTTACGTCAACGACCGAACACACTATACAAATTGATTCATTCTATGACGGTAAGACAAAATGTTTCACTTTTAGTAAAACATAAAGATGGTCGGCACATTTCTCAAGATCAACTAGGTGTTGGTTGAAAAATTCAAAGTCGACAACATGACCCACACAACACCATAGAGTAATACCAAAATTAAACGTAAAGGAACTACTGATCACTACTCGGACACAGATCCAGATCATGGTAAACGACTTTTATAAATAGAAAAATAAACGAATGAAACTATCGAAAACAGTCTTTAGTTAACTGGTATATTTAAACCTAAATAAAAAGAAGTCTGAAAAAATTCCTGATTATTCGTATAAGAAGAGACGGTTAAGATCTGTATATTTACCCATCCATAAGTCATCCAAGATCTTATCATTGTCTCTATGTCAAATTGGATCACCAATTGGATCCCAATTCTCGTGTCGGACGACTACTTGACGGACCTAAACTTAGGGTCAAGATGTTCACTGAATTCTTTTTACTGAATCGAGAAACACTGAGTCAAAGAAACAGATATTTCATCTTCATTATTGTTCCAGAGGAGATTACTTAATAACATTCTTAATTTACACAATTACTCATATTTCACGAAATCTTGTCACGGACTGTCGTGTTATAGTCACAATCGATAACAATAAAAATAATAACGAGATCATAACAATAGGAGACCATATAAATGACAAGGAACACTAGCTCCCTGGGAAAGGACATCGTCAAGATAAAGGAACTGGAGCAAGAGAAAGCACGTCTTAGATAAAGACATTAATTTATAGAGTACTCGGTAGGAGTGGACTACAGATTCAGACCACGGAGACTTATAAAAGATCTGACCTCGTTTAATAACATATTCTTAAGGACTTCTTTAGACTTTGTACGAGTCGTAATCTGGCAGCGTAGACACCTATCAAAGGATGGTTCAGCTCCAGAGTGTTTACAATAGGTCCCTGGTCGTAAGGATTAAAGTGATCCTCTTCCGAAAAACACTACTGGACCCAGTATCTCTACCAGTGTAGGAATGACTTCTGACCCTCTCCTCTGGACCGTTTAGTCTACTCAGATCCGTTTTAGGCAACTGTTTCCTGAGAAGAAAAAGGGAGGTACACTTCTTCCAGACACTCTAGGCTGAAACCTCGTTTCAAGTCCCTCTACCGTCACTTCCTTCGTTCACATCTAGAGAGGGAGTCATGAGTACATGGTTACCGTCAACCCCGGTAATTTGTTTCAAACAGAGGTTTAATTTGAACTTTAATGATTCCACAAAGAGTTTCTTTAGGGAAGCAACGTTCTCCTTTAACGAAATAAACATGGTGCGTTTCGTACAGATCTTATTATTGCAACGACGAGAGATCAAAAAGAAGGAAGATGTCTGTCAAAAAGGTCGTAGTGTAACAAGGAAAGGTGAAAGTAGTCTTTCACCAGGGCATTTTCCGTCTAGTAAAACAAAACGATCGGTTTACCTTGATAACACCACCTTCTTAATTTGAAATTTTTAAGACAGTAGACAAAAAATCGACACACAATCATAAGACGAACAGACAAACCTTCTTACTAAAACTCGACCCTTGAGTCGTTGGTCTTTCTACGTCTGACCTTTACTTAGGTATATTCATTTCGGTATCCCACTTCGTCCTGAATGAGTGGACCCCAGTCCTTTGTTTCGACATAGACACGTTTACCCCACCACCCCACCATCTCTCTACCCACATATCCGAATATCGAAGGTATCTCAAGAGTTTCTCCAGAAGTGGGTCATTTCCCATTCAAAAGAGTCACAGGTAGTCGGTCTGAATGAATAACAGAGTTCCGAGATCGGAATACATGGATGGAGTAATGTCATCGAGGATTGGTGTAGAAACTTGACAATCACCACACATTTTCATGAGGACCTAACAAAAATTATTATCGAATGTACGGAAATTTAAGGACCCGGAAGGAAAATTTTTTTTTTTTTTTGTCCAGTAAACTTTAAGTATATTTTACCGACATCCATCTTGTAACCAAAAAGAAAAAGAATAGTTGAGGTAATCTATGGGTTCGAGGTCACCAAGGTATGACCGTGGACGGACCAAACCCGTAATAGCAGATGGACGATTCTGTCTCGCGATTACTAAAGAAGTCGATAATGCTGTCAGTAGCTGCCTCACAGTTGTTCGATGTCTTGCAGCTCGTCGAAGGGGGTCTACTCTATTTTCTCCATACTTAGAATATTACCCGTTACCTCTGAAGACTCTTTGGTAACGAAAAGGACTATTCCGTCCTCTGGTCACAGTCTGACTATCCATTTCTACGACGTAGGTCACTCTGTTTTCCTTGAGGTGACTGAGAAGAGACCACCGAACTTCTTCTCAGGGAGTGGATTCAAGGTGTGAAGTATTCCCATCTTTGAACTGACTCACTGGTTGGCTTTCAACGTGGACAAGTTCTTTTGGTGGACGAATTTTCGTCAACCGGAAACTTATTTTAAACCATTAAATATGACATTTGTAGACACGACTCTTTGAATCCAAAGATAACGTCTACGAAAAAGTCAATCTTCACTAAAGGAATCCATTCTACAGAGACAGGGAGGTTGTTGAAGTCATAGACAATTCACTTAAAAAGTCTGTTTACCTTACCGGACAGTCTGAACTGGTGGAAGAGAGTTGCTGGGTCTTGGTAAGGGACCGTGAATGACATTGACTTCTCCGACTCAATGACCCGAACGAGGGATTCGTCGGGCGGAAGGAAAGGTAAACCGTGTCGACTTGACATTTTGTATACACCGGTCACGACTTCGGAGGACCGCAGGACACACCGTCGGACCAACAACTAGGTAAAACGGTAAGGACCAAGTGTGGTCCAAAAGATTTAATATCGTACAGTGGGTGGCCTGATCAGTCTCGGGTGAGGGAGAAACGTAGGAAGACTATTGAGATCCCTCGTAGTCTCAAGTACTACACGGGTCGGGACTCGAGGTGCACGGTGGACTTATGTACTCCGTCTATGACAACGACGAGGAGAAAGGCTCTACACCTTTGACTCCGTGACTTTCTCCCATACGACGACGACGACGACGACGACGACGATTCAGCGAAGTCAGCACAGGCTGAGACACGCTGGGGTGTCTGCCGTCGGGTCATCCGAGGAGACAGAGACCCTAAGAGGTCCGTTCTTATGGCCTCACCCAACGGTAAAGGAAGAGGTTACGTGCTTTCACTTTTCGCTTTCACTTCAGCGAGTCAGCACGGGTTGAGAATCGCTGGGGTACCTGACGTCGGATGGTCCGAGGAGGCAGGTACCCTAAAAGGTCCGTTCTCTTGACATCACCCCACAGTAACGGAAGAGGTCTTTCTCCCATATCAACTGAGTTTCGGTGTGTCGGTCGTTCATGTCTACCCTCGTCCACAATGACTCACCCGAGTCCACTAGAGGCTTCCACTCACCAAATGGGGGTCGTCGGGAAGGGGAAGCACACACCGAATGCCCACTGAGACCGTGAGCGTTCTTCCTCGACCCACAGTGTTGTCTCGTGCACCGTGAAGGGGTCGGGGAGGTGTCGTGAGGACGGCGGTGTGGGTCCCGGACGTCCAATTTAACTGGACAACACGAACTTCCATACGGTCTACCCCCTCCCTGGTCCCCTCAAAGACCAAATACTACAATGTAAACAATGCGACATGTTCAGAGTAGACATCAAAGAAGTCTTCCATGGGGTACCGACAATGTCTATAAGAGGTGCCGTCACACCGTAAACGACGAACTTTTACGTGACAAAGCAAAACAAAATAAAATTAAACTGTTCTTTAAGTCCCAACCAACCGGGTAGTTGTCTAACCTTTGTAGATAAACTCCCTGACCTGAAAAAGTTTTTCGGTGTCTACTTGTAAGTAAATACTTAAGTTGACGAAGAAACCGAGAACAAAATTTAATGATCGAAGGATTGATCTACGATTTGAGAATTAGACGTTCCGACAAAGTTAAGTGAACTTACAAAAAGTGTTATGAATAGTGTTTACTGACGGATATCATCTAAAAGCAATTTAAAAACAATGTTATACACAGTAAGAATTATGACACAAACTAAAAAAAAAAATTCAACACAGTCAGTCACTACGGACGACCACAACTATTTTAGAGATGACGGGTCTTTATACAAGATCGTTCTGCCGCAAACCACTTCGACTAGTTGTTAGCTCGATTTGACGAAAGGGAAACAAGAACATAGGAATTACGTCAGTAGCTCTGACGTCCCACGAACTTCCCACTGGAGATTCCCTTAGAAGTTTACATCCTTGAGAATAAGAGTGTCATAAACCCATAGTCTTGGTTTACCTTTCCCTGTAATAATGGTAATAAAAAAAGATCAACTTACGGCCTGTATAAAGATTTACCTTTTTTAAAAGAATAAGAAATCTCATTGATCATTAGGAGTATTATATACGTCTATGAAACACAGCTCTGTCCTCTATTCCTGTGACTTCCGAGATGATATGACGCGGGCTCCCAGACTAGAGGAAGGAGAGTCGTGTCGAACGACGAAAGACCTCTCTGGAATGTTGGTCGAACAATCTGACTTCGACACCCATGTAGTGACTTACCACGTCAGAGTCTTTGACCAAACTTTTAGTACACTACTCTAACAAAAGGAACTTAGACCGGAGAGGGGACATCAGTAGTATCTCTGGACGGACAAATAAGAGACCGCGGTAGACCTCATGATGAACAATGTGACGTGTGGGTGGCTAAGAGTCCTAAGGAATAAACGGAGGTCCAGGAATAAATTTTCGTCTTCCGATGTTCCATTTGAAATAAGACTTTTAATCACTTGGTGTCTACGGATGTCTGAAGTCGTTGAACGTTTTGATCAATGTGAATTGGCTACGGAAGAGACCAATGTTTCATACCTGATCCATTGATTCATTGATGAATCAATGATTCGTATCGATCAAAAAAATAAAGGGAGGACAGGTACCCTCTAACACGTCTCGTGTTCTCGTAGAATCTCCGACAGAAGTCGACGAGGAGTCGAAGAGCGTACCGACTGCGTCCAGGTCTCAGGAGACCAGGTCTCCTCACCTTTACCCAGTCGGAACCGATTTCCCCAGAAAACACTGACTACTCGTACATAACCTAGGGAATTCACCGTCCTTCGTCTTCCTTTCGAACTCTTGGGACCGAACCTTGTAGCTTTACGAAGGATCCCCGAAGGTAAATGACTTACGATTTTCTCTCAGGAGTCGAAACTGGATACGACCAGTGTCTGTGACACCAAGTAACAGTAACCCAAGAAGACAAGACACCTCCTCTGTGTGGACGTTTGGATCAAACTGGCACAGAAAATAGAGATCTAAGGAAGTGAAGCCTCTCGTTAGATCTAAAATCTTCACCCGATTGATGTCACTCGGTCGTACTATATCTGGTCCATTGCAAGACAAGAGTATGAGAACAAGAAAAAAACGTTCATGTTTCCCTTTCGGACCATACACTCATTCTATTATCAAAAGTGTCAACGTACGTTTCTCGACTAAACTTAAGACCCTATCGTTGGATTATCGACACACTGAGTCTCGTTGAATCGGAGACTCGGAGGTAAAGGAGTCGAGTCTTACCTTCACTATTAAGTTGGAACTTCACAAAACAGTCTTAATTTACTCCGGAAGTACACACTCTGTGGTCCCGTCACGGATCTTTCATCATTCTCAAGTCATTAATTATCCACAATACTAAACCTTTGAGGTATATAGTTGTCAATGACGTTAAATTTCGTTTAAATTTTGACATACATGAATGTGTTCTTCCTTTTTACAATGATAGTATGGTTATTTGAAGTTCCACCTTTTACACTTACAACTCAATTTGAGTAGACCGTAGACTCTTCCCTAGTGTAATGTTTTTAAGTTTCCATAAAATTTATCCTTTTGTTTCTTATTTTCTTTATAAAACCTGAAGAATTAGTACTTTACAGTGGCACAATGGAGATCGAAGTTCGACTGCGATAGTCGCGAAAACCTCTTAGTGACGTCTTCTTTGAAGACCTGTAACTTCCTAACATAAGTTTTCACGCTAGAGCTATATCAAAGTATGTTCGAGAACAGTCTGCGTAGGCTCCGGACGACTCCTATAGTGCCTTGACTCTCGGACACGAATATGAGAGGACTCCTTCTCTGTTTAACCCCTTTGGACAGAGGAAAAATATCAAAGGAAGATTTAATACTGGTCTTCTATAAAACGATAAAGAAAGAAATATATACCTGAAGAAAAGACATTTGAAGAAACGGACCACGGCACGAGTGATCAAATTTTTTTTGTTTTTTGTTTTTTGTTGAAAAATTTTTTTGTTTGTGCACCAGTCAGAGAACTTTAAAATAGATCTTTTACCAGTCGTAATAGTCCTTAAGTTGTTTGTCAGGAAGGGGTCACGACCAAAAAAGGGTCCCCATAATAAGACTTACGGTTTAATTTCCGTATCAGATTTTTTGGAGATAAAAAGGAAGGAAACATCGGTATAATGTGTAAAATACTATTACGAAAAAATTATCTTTTCATATGAGTTATGTCACACAATGTCTTTACAAAGTCTCAGTTCCGTAGGGAAATGATTTCCATAAAAAAAGAAAGGACGCACATTTACTACTTTATTAGTGAACGTAAATAAGGGATTTTATTAATACCTTAAAAAGTTTAATTAGTAAATGGACATAAAATGTGTATCAATTATCCCACTGACGACAATCGTAAGAATAAAGAACGAACCATCATAAATACACGTACACTGATGTAGTAGACTTTCAGGTACTGGGTGAAAGGTCAGTGGTCAATAAAGTCGGGTCATATATCTTCTCTGACGACTCTCCCCTTTCTCAGAACTGGGAGTTCATCACCGTCTTTTAATTATGAATTAAGACATTAAAAAAAAGAATTATTTTACAGGTACTGTAAAATCCGTAAAATTTTTCTGAAACAGTAAGAATATAAAACTTTAATTATATGACGGATTGTGACTGTTTGTAGTTAGAAATTGACGTTTCGTAGGACAATTATTTCTCGTAAAAATCTCCCTACACTTACTTATTCATTGACCAGGTTCTGTATCATTCGGACTGACGACGACGACGACGACGACGATTCAACGAAGTCAGTACAGGTTGAGACACGATGGGGTATCTACTGTCGGGTGGTCCGAGGAGACAGGGACCCTAAGAGGTCCGTTCTTATGACTTCACCCAACGGTAAAGGAAAAGGTCACGTACGTACGTACGATTCAGCGAAGTCAACACAGGTTGACACGTTGGCATACCTGTCGTAGGGTGGTCCAACGAAACAGGTGTCCTAAAAGATCCGTTCTTATGACCTCACCCAACGGTAAAGGAAGAGGTCATTCGGACTGACAACGAGGTGATTAGTCCGTATACCACTCGAAATAGTACAACGTGTGTCCGTACTTGTGTCTTTATAGTCCTTTCTCGGACTCCGTGTCTTAGTTTCGTAAAATATTTGGAGACTATACACTTCGTAAGGTATCCTGTCTAACCCTAAATGACTCGAAGTAATAAAACAAAATGGTGGTGAAGAAGGTTTTATTTATCGTCTTACCCCTAGTCTTCAACCCCGTCACCTCTTCACACACCTTTTCTTCGACCTTCTTGACGTCGACGTGACATATAACGAAATTTCCGACTGCTCTTTACGTCAAACACATTATTTATATTGTCCCTCTCCGATTGTGAACCCCGTGTGCAGACTGAGTCGTAACAAGGGACCCCGTGACCCTCTCTCCGACCACCTACAACGGACACGAGAAGTCGTTTCGCTTCCTCTATCTTTTTCTAAAATCTACCAACAAAAAAACACAAAACAAACAAACAAAATTCGTAAACCTCGCATCCAGTGGATAAGGAGTTAGGAAAAAACCTCGTGTCTAATAGATAAGAAGTTAAGAAATGGTCGACTCAGTGTTCCCTTCGGGTTCTTATGACCTCACCCATCGGATAGGGAGCCTCTTCCGTTACCGTGGGGTGAGGTCATGAGAACGGACCTTTTAGGGTACCTCCCTCCGACCACCCGACGTCAGGTACCCCAGCGATTCTCAGCCTGTGCTGACTCGTTGAAGTAAAAGTGAAAAGTGAAAGTAGGTAACCTCTTCCTTTACCGTTGGGTGAGGTCATAAGAACGGATCTCTTAGGGTCCCTACCCCCTCGGACCAGCCGACGGCAGACACCCCAGTGTGTGTCAGCCTGTGTTGACTTCACTGAATCGTCGTCGTCGTCGTCGGATAGGGAAGAGGTCCCCTAGAAGGGATGTCGTTGACTTGACCCAATAGGACGTAACGTCCGTCTAAGAAATGGTTGACTCGATAGTCCCTTCGGGTAATGAGTTGTTATGATCTGTTTATATCCTGGAATTACACAACGAGAATGACACAAGCAAACGCCCTTAATCTTTTAGTTTTCCTCCACTCATGCAAGAAGGATCAATAATCCCAAAATCAAAACTATTTGACACCAACAAATCAGTCATTTAACCAAACTGAGAAATGTCTGGGGTACCTGACATCGGACGGTCCCAGTAGACAGGTACCCTAAAGAGTCCGTTCTTATGACCCCGTCGAACAGTAAAGAAGGGGTGGGTCCCTAGTTCGAGCTCTGAGGACATAACCGTCCGTCAAAGAAATAGTGATCGCGGTGAACCCTTCAGGGTCACCTCATTCGGCGTTTTTGAGGTGTCCACTAAAAAACGAAACGGACACGCCTACCCTTGTTTCTGGAGGACACCAGGAAGATCCAGTCCCTTAAGTCTGACCAGAAACCCTACGGCCATTAGTATGTCTGATGACCCGGGGCTGGGTCCAGATATCTTCGCTATAAACTCCTGACCCGAGATCTTAGACAAGTTTCGAAGGTCGGACCGAACCCGGAACCCTGAACGAGGATGGTCCGGTGTCGCGCGAGAGAGGTCTGTCCGTCAAGTCCTCCACTAGGGGTCCGCGAGGTGATCCCCCGCGGTCCTATCGAAGGCCCACTTCGTTCCGCCCTCCGCGCCTCGCCCCGCACTTGGCCTTCAACCGACGCCCGCGGCGGGTAGCGCGGCCCCCTCCGTCCAGGGCTGCCGGGAGCCTCGACGTCGGCGACAAGCGCGTGATAAACGGCTGTGATACGAGGTCAAGAACCACTCACCTCGACGGCTCCTCGCTGGGCCTCGAACCGGGTCTCGAGAGCCCCGGAGGCCTGCGGGGGGCGGAGCACGGCCGGACCCCCCAGGACCCGCACCCAGGGCGTTTGGGGCCGCGGACGGGCAGCGGACAGGCCCACCCGACACCCACAAAAACGAGACGGAGTGAGTATAGGAAAGTGGTTGTAAAAAGACTGCGGTAAGTTCAGGGATTTTGAAAACTCCTCAGTCTCGTATCCACAAAAAAGTTCGACAACACACTACCCGGTCCGCACGAAACACACGCAAGGAGCACAAGTCCGAGGAATTACTGAAAAGCCGGGAGGGTGGGGGCTGAATTTGTGCATGGGGCAGGCGCCGAACGTCGGGACGACCAACGGTAGAAACTCTTGTGTCCTTCCGGTCCTTACTTGAGCTTTAAGCACTCGGCGGCCTCAATTCTCTGGCTCCCTCGGGAGGAGTCTGGAAAATATCGAAGGTCTGACTCCTACCGACCAACGACTGTATGCACTCAGTCCGGCACCACTTGTTCATTAAAAAGGTCTTACGAGTAAGACCCCTTTTTACTCACAATGGCACTCATTCGTTTAATAAAAAGTACCGAGAGGAATCAGTCTTTGTCCAAAAGACCGTTTCTAACAGAACAACTTCCAAAGTCCTCCTGAACGGTTAAAAGTCGGACTTTCAGAAAAAAGGGTCCGAAAACACGGAAGTTTTGAACTAAGAATTTGAGACTTACTATTCTCACCTCATAAAACTTTTGGAAGGTCCACCGAGTACCTTTGACTCATGAGATCCCTACTCCATGAAAGGGTTTACAATTGTAAGAAAAAAAAAAGGGGGTCGTACGACTTTGCTCTACGACAGGAAAACAAAATTAAGGTTCAAACCCTATTAACAAAAAATTAAAAAAGTTAAAAACAACCTCTTATTAATGTTACAACACAAGCAAGGTTAACAATATAAGAAATAGTTTCCCTAATTTCTTCTTTTTCACAGGGAGACAGGAAAAACTCTACCGTCAACTAAAAAGTTAGAATATCTGGTTTTCTCCCATAGGGACTGTCATTTGACGGATTGGTTCTGTACCGATGTGGAGACCTTCAAAGAGGTCACGGGACTGATCCTCAGTCATCTTTATTAATGACGGAATATCAACATCCTTCGAGAGTCCAATTTTTGTCATACCCGGGGTTTCACATTCCACCACGGTAACTCAGAGGATGAAGTCACCATCGAGTGACCATTGACCTTCCTGTACCTAAGTCTTTCTACCACGACCTTGTCCAAACCTTTCACTACCCTGTCAGTGTTCATTTATAGAACCTCCCGCATAACAGTGGTGGGTAAAACCTTGGGAGGTTCTACAAAGGTCGTCAACAGTAAAGGACCTTGTGGTAAACTCTTGGTGACGTGGACTAGCACAACGAATATAATTATACAAGAGAAGTAAGAAGGAAAGAGAAACTTAATGTCATAAACGGGTAATAGGTAGGGAGTGCACAACTTTGAATGACGACACCAGGACCGCGGAGAAAGACGGAACTAAAATGACGTCACCGGAGGACAGAACGTCGTACCACAGCGGTGCCAAACCAAATTCCTTTG
This sequence comes from Capra ibex, assembly GCA_006410555.1. Taxonomy (NCBI): domain Eukaryota; kingdom Metazoa; phylum Chordata; class Mammalia; order Artiodactyla; family Bovidae; genus Capra; species Capra ibex. The sequence goes on along the minus strand of SJYO01052474.1, from coordinate 14,345,587 downwards.
AAACTTCGGAAACCTCCCTTCGGACCACACTGCCCGAGACGACCACCGAACACACGCGACGGAAGACATGAAAGTACCCCACTGCGCAACCAAGAGAAGAGAGAGCGTCCTCGTCGGAGACAAGGAGAATGAGGAGGAGAAATTAGGCAGGACGGGGTCGAAAACCTAGGGCGCAGAGTCGCGAAAAGTCATAAGAATGGGTCACATGGTGGGCCCCTGAACAAAAAGACCTTCTTCGACGTGTCTCATGTCCACCGTTCGGGGCCCAGGACCGACGACGTTCCCGGGCCTCCTCGTCATAGAGCCGCGTGGTCGACCCTTTAACGGAATAGATTCGAGAGGGCAAACATGACCGACGACAAGGGAAGAAAACCAAAGACCCACAAAGAGTCCAGAGTCTGGAACTGAAAGAAAAAAAGTTGTGGGAATCCCCGCACAAGGAACAGTGCGACAACAGAAGTGAGGCAACTGGCGAAGGTTTTGATGGAACTCAGGAAACGAGACTCAAGTCAAGGGGCAGTAGCCGACGGAGGACTTGTAGAGAACAGGTTGGGAGAATCTGGGTTGTACACCCCCTGGGCAATGGAGAAAGGGAGGGGTGGAGCGTGAGGTGTGGATTGAAGAAAGAGGGGATCGGGACCGAAAGTAATTGAACTTTATAACTGTATTAGAGCTGAATCAAGAGAGGAAGTAAGAAGTAGAGTAAATGAACGACACAGACCGTGTAAATACACGACATATAAAAAACCCGTCCAATGAATTGACGAGACACGGAGTCAAAGGGGTTGTATTTCACCTGTCATTATCATGGACGAAATCGTCCCAACACTTCTTGTACTTAATTAAGGACTTTTCCTCAATTTTACGACGGAACGTGTATCATTCGTGAGTCATTCTCAATAAAAACGAAATTCGGTAGTGCAGAAGTAATGAATGGAATCCTGTTCAAGACAGAGACACAAAGGTAACGGTTCAAACATCTCGTCCAGAAGAAGGAAGGTAGGAACCTGACCGACGTGGTCGGATCATCAATACTCAATCTCTTCAATAAAATCTAAGAGATCAACTTATTCAGAATTCTGAATTCACGAATTCACAGACGAAGACTCCTTCGTAGGTCAAGTATAAGTCAGTGGAGGTCAATGTCGTCCGAGAGGCAAAAGAGTCCAAGAGAAAGTGAAAACCAGTCACAGAAGAATGGACCAAGATGAGAAACTACAATTTTTCGTCAAGATCAAGTGTACTGGAAAAAATGGACACATTCTCGTAATGGAACCACGACGAGAGAATTGAGGGACGAGGGTGGTCAGAACAGAAATCCGACAGACAGAGATAAAGGAGGTGAGAAAGAAGCACCAGTAGGAAGAGACTTATAAGACCAAAAACTTAAAAAAAAATTTTGTATCGTGAGGGTCATATTAGACTAGTCGACATCTTATCGTTCCGACAACGGAGACCAAGCAACACAAAGGGAACTGTGCGAACCAGAAGAGGACAGAGCGTCGACGGTCTCATCAGTCGGTCCTACCAGAATAAGTGCACGAGTCTTGGACACCAACCAGGGGTACAGGAAGGGGTAGTTCAGTATTGGTGAAAGTGAACTAAAAACTCCAAAGGAAAGGGTGGCGGGACGTCGTACGTAGGAGACTGCCAACGACCCGATTAGAGTGACGAAGGGGGGGCGGGGCGGTGGGTGGCGGTCGGCGAAGGACGACAGTGTAGTAGGGTGAAGGGGAAATAGGAGGAAAAACGGAAGTGTCGAGGAGAATCACCGGGTTGAGGACGGAAAAAGGTGTTCGGTAGGACTACTGAAATGAGAACTTTCGAATGCAACAACACGAGGTAGAAGAGTAAATAAATCCCAGAAAGTAGTCCCAAAAAAACAAACAAACAAAACAAAAATTAAAGAATCACTATCAGAACGAAAAGGATCCATGAAAAATCAAGACGGATCACAAACAAAAAAAAAAAAAAGTGAAAATGACACAAATCAGAACGGATCATACGGATCCACGAAAAATCAAAACAACAACCAAGTACACTGTAGGAAAAATAGTAATGTAATATTGACTCGTCTCCCGAACACACGGACGACATGTCTTTTTATTTGAGACTGTCGTCACAAACGACGTTTCATTCCTAACATAACGTTCCACGGTTCGTTCCCTCACCCTCTGTTCCGAGTGTAGACGAGGTCGAACCAGAAACTCTAACTCCGAAAATTTTCCCCTTCTTGTTTCTTCGACCCCAGTAACAGAACACTACAAAGACACTGGAAAGAATTACCATCAAAACCGTAGTCACAACAGGACCAAATGTCAAGACACCGGACACTGAGTCCTCAGACAATCGAGTAGAATAGGACCTCTTCCTTGGACTCAAACATATAATCACTACAATACGTGTTGTCGTCAAAACCACGTAATTACTACAAGAACTGTCATCGTGAAAACCATGTAATTACTATGATAAAATTTTTTAAAATAACTTCATGTCAACTAAATATTACACAATTAAAGACGACATGTCGTTTCACTAAGTCGGTATGTATATATGTGTATTTGTAAGGAAAAGTATGAGAAAAGGTAATACCAAACAGTGTTCCATGACTGACATCAAGGGACATTATATGTCATCCTGGCACAAAATAATTACTATCGTAATCGCCGTTGAAATCAGTAGATTGTGACCAACTAATCACAAGTAAATCGTGTCCCAACTCCAGTCTCCCCTGTTCTTTTACCCTTAAAGTGGTAACAACTTAATCAACAACGACTACATATCTTTACGATTACTAAGACCATATAACTAAAACATAGATCGTGGGAACAGATGGAAAATCGAGGTCATCAAACATCTAAGTGAAGCGTCACTGAACCTCTTCCGTCATGATACTTCCGCGAGTGTAGAGGTCCCTTCTGTTTATGCTGTCAAGACACAAGAGAAGGTCAAGAAGGAAGGGCGAGAGGACAAGAGTGAGAGTTCAGTCCTGAACATCGTCTTCATCTCACTTATAGGATCAAAACAAAGACGAAACTCACCTTTACGAAGAGTCCAAAATCATCCTACAAACATAAAGACTATAAAAGATTGTCTAAGTACCTTGAGAAAACTATCGAGTCAACCATTTCTTAGGTGGACGTCACGTCCTCTGGGGCCAAACTAAGGACCCAGCTCTTCTAGGTGACCTCTTCCCTATCCGATGGGTGAGGCCATAAGACCGGACCTCTTAAGGTACCTGACACATCAGACACCATAGCTTTTCTCAGTCTGTGCTGACTCGCTGAAAGTGAGTGAGTGAGTGAAGATAAAGAATCCGCAAAAATAACTCTATCCGTTATTTTAAAATAACACGAAAAAGGAGTAGACCACTAGTACCGAAAAGAGGAAATTATACAATTATACTAATCTAAAGATTGCGTTCTGTAAATTAGACACACCGGGTAAGTCTAGTAAACGATTACACGACACAAAGCAAATGACGTAGAACTACATGTGATAAAATAAAACAGAACAGAAAGATCTTATCTAGTATTTCAAGTGTCCTTCTCCTTTGTATGAAATGTCAATCTAGAGGGTTCGTCTACCATGAATCATGAAACCCTAACTAAAGTAAATAAATATTAATCTATAAGGAAAAAACGAACTAATGAGAACAGTCTATAAGTTTTCTATAAACTTATAAACTTAATCGAAGAAACTCTTATCCGTCTGGTCAAGATGGACTACGGGACGAAAAGTCTCACAATGACCGATTAAAGGTACTTGCAGGGACAAATTCAATAACCAAGTTAACTTCCTAATTATCGAAAAAAAAAACCAACAAAAAGAAATAAGTAAGAAATTCCTTTTCATAACTTATATTTTGGATGGAATGTGGAATTTTTACATAAAGATACATCACAATCATCTCCCCCTATCTTAAACTCAAAATAATAATGACTTCGTCAACAATTTGTATTAACTACTAATAGAGATGTGGTTCACAACTCACAAATTTTCTGATTCCGTGTTTTTTCTATTGAAAAAAGGGACGAAGGAACCTTGCCTCTCTAGGAGACTATCGAAGACATCGACTCTGATTCGAACTCTTCATGTTAACAGTCAAATGAAAAAATAATTACATTTTATTATATATGAAAACCAAAAGAACAGTCACACATCAAAAAAAGTAAACTCTGACACTTTGTAAAAATCCAAATACCCGAAGGGACTACCGAGTCTACCGTTTCGTAGACGGAGGTTACACCCTCTGGGCCCAAGCTAGGGACCCAGTCCTTCTAGGGGACCTCTTCCTTTACCGTTGGGTGAGGTCATGAGAACGGACCTTTTAGGGTACCTGACTCTTCGGACCATCCGATGTCAGGTACCCCAACGTTTCTCAGCCTGTGCTGACTCGTTGAAAGGGAAGGGAAACTTACGATCAATATAAACGATTTGTGTTAGTCTAATAAAAGTCTAAAACATTTAGGAAGAGCCGTTTATATTCTACCAAGTCTAAGATACAACATTGAACCAAATCCACACATGAAAAACTTTTACATTAAATTATCCAGAATAAAGTCTGTACAGTCCATCATAAGTAAGACCTAATAACGGTCATTGGTAAAGGTCTATTTTTAACATCGAAATAAATACCTCGATGTGTGTATCGTTGAAAAACAACCCCCGTCCTCAACTCGTCGTAACTCTCCTCAGTCTAACGAAGTTTCAACAGAGAGATGAAAAATTCTGAACCACGAAGAAATACAATTCTCTATGTCACAACATTGATTCGGGAAGTACACAGATATATAATTTTTTTTTAACTGTTCTGTTGTAAAAGTTATCTGGACAGTATATGTTTTGTTTCGGAATCAGATTACCAGGAGTAAAAAAGTAGACTGTAAAGGTAAGAAAAATTTGAAAACAGGTTAGACCTTTGGAGTTTCAACAGAAACCACAGGAGACAAAATAGGGTATCTCGACTATGAGATGGGCAAGAAAGACAAACAAAACCGACCCAACACAACGTACGTCCTAGAATCAGGGGGTTGGTCCCTAACTTGGGAACGGGGGGACATTCCCTTCCCACCTCAGGATTGGAGACCCGACGGCCCTTTCAGGGTTTAGAATGAAATAAGTAAAACATTATCAAAACTTTAGATCAAGGGTTTGGTATGTCAAGTGGGTAACTTTCACATCCTAAATCACTATACAAGTGTCTGAACACGTTCTTAGTGGTGATAGACTAAAAATATAGATTGGAATGAATAGAGGACTCTTTGGACATACGTCCAGTTCTTCGTTGTCAATTTTGGTCTGTACCTTGTTACCTGACCAAGGTTTAACCCTTTCCTCATTCAATTCCGACACATAACAGTGAGACGAATAAATTGAAAATAAGTCCTATGTAGTACGCTTTACGGTCCGACCTAGTTAGTGTTCGACCTTAGTTTTAACGACCCTCTTTATAGTTGTTGGAGTCTGTACGTCCACTATGGTGATTAACGTCCTTATCTCCTTGATTTTTTTCGGAGAACTATTCTCACTTTCTCCTCTCACTTTTTTCGACCGAATTTTGAGTTGTAAGTTTTTTTTTGATACCAGTACCGTAAAGTAAGACAGTGAAGTACCATTTATCTTCCCCTCTTGTACCTGCATCACTGTCTAAAATAAAGGCACCCGAGGTGCACTTCAATTTTCTGTGAACGAGGAACCTTTCTATAAATACCGTTTGGACACTTTCACTGTCAACAAGTAAACACAGGATGACAAACACTGGGGTACCTAATATGTCAGGTACCTTAAGAGGTCCGGTCTTATGACCTCACTCATCGGAAAGGAAAGCGGTCCCCTAGGAGGGTTGGGTCCCAAACTTGGGTCCAGAGGACGGGACGTCCGCCTACGAAATGGTCGACTCGGTGTTCCCTTCGGGACCGTTTGGATCTCTCACAATTTTTCGTCTCTGCAGTGAAACGACTGTTTCCAGACATATATAGTTTCAATACCAAAAAGGTCATCAGTACATACCTACACCGTCTGATTTCTGACTCGCAGCTTTTTATTTACTACGAAAACTCGACATCACGACCTCTTCTGAGAACTCTTAGGGAACCTGTCGTTCCTCTAATCAGTCAGAATTTCCTTTAGTCGAGACTTATAAGTAATCTTCCTGACTACGACTTCGAGGTTATGGAACCGGTCGACTACACTTCTCGACTGAGTAACCTTTTCTGGGACTACGACCCTTTCTGACTTCCGTCCTCCTCTTCCCCCACTGTCTCCTACTCTACCACCCTACCGGAGTGACTGAGTTACCTGCACTCAAACGCGTTTGAGACCCTCTATCACTTCCTGTCCCTACAGATCGTGCGAAGTAAGGTACCCCAGTGTTTCTCAGTCTGTACTGAATCACTAATTTGTTGTTGATATAAAGTAACGGAGGGTTTCTTTGAGGTATGGTAATCGTAAGTAAAGAGTAAGGGGAGTGTGGGTTGGGACCTGTTCGTGAGTAAAACACAGAGAGACCTAGACGGACAGGACCTGAAAAGAACATCACTTTAGTATATTATACACCAGAACAGACTGGCGGAGAGTGAACCGTAACACAAAAGTTCCAAGTAGGTACAAAATCGTACCTAGTATGAAGTAAGGAAAAGTACCGATATGACGTAGCACGCTTATGTGGTGTAAAACAGGTAAGTAAGTGGTCAACTACCTGCAAACCCAACAAAGGTGGAAAACCGATAATACTTATGAGGACGACACTTGTAAGTACATGTTCAAAAACACATCTATGTACAAAGTCAAAATAACGAATATATGGGATTTCACTTTAACCACCTAGTCTACCATTGACACGAGTCGAAAGCCTCCTAAACGTTCTGAAAAGGTATCACCGACATAGTACAATGTAAGGGTGGTCGTCGCATACAAGGTCAAAGAGGTAAAGGAACGGTTGTGAACGAGGAGAAAAAGTAAGTTCAGTAGGACCACCTACATTACTCCGTGGAACAACACCCAAACTAAACGTAAAGGAATTACTGATTACTGCAACTCGTAGAAAGGTACACAAACAACCGACAAATAAACATAAAGAAGAAACCTCTTTACAGAGAAGCTTAGGAAACGAGTAAAATTTTGACCCAACAGAATAAATAGTAAGTCAGTTCTCGAGGAATATATAAGACTCATGTCCAGGAAATAGTCTATATACTACACGCGTATAAAGTAAGACACCAACAGAAGTGGCAGAACCATAAGAAACTTTATGTGAACTTTAAAACTATTTCATTCTAAATAGGTAAAAATTTTCTCTAAATATCAAATTCGAGAATATAAATCCAGAAACTAGGGAAAACTCAATTCAAAACAAACACTACACTTCATCCACAGTCGAAACAAGGAAACATACACCTATACGTCAACCGGATTGTAGTAAGGAACGTTTCTGGTAGAAAGAGGGTAACCGACGAATCGTGGGAACAACTTTTAGTGTACTGGTATTTACATTTCCAAATAAGAACCTGGGAAATAAGATAACTAGAACTAAAAATTCTTCCTTTTGGTAAGTACAAACGAACGGAAGAGACGAAAGATAAATAAGTCGACAAAAACCCATGTCGACAGTCCACTTACGACTGTCTTACCACGAAAGTAGTACAACGACGACCATTTCTCGTCAGTCAGCAAAGGATGACAAAATGTACTCTTGATTTGCACGAACGACCAAAAAACTTCAGGTAGTCAATCGAGGTGGGTCGAGAGATATGACCATAAAGAGAGGTAAAAAACAAGTTTAGAAGAATACAATAGCCCGGATAAAGAAAATAAGTCCAGTAGCGTAACAGTAAGGACAGAACATGGAACTAAGAGGTCTCAGTGAAGGGAACGGTCACATTTAAAATTGTCAAGGAATCGTAGACATCTCGGAAATTATTGTTCAACTCCATGTGACTAGAGAAAGTCCATACCAAAGAATTTTCTTCGTGAAGACATAGTAAGTAAAACAATGAATTACGTACTGGGTCAAGACCAGAAAGTACGTAGACAATGTAAGTTCCAGGACACGTCGCAGGACAGACAACAATATTGATAACATGAATCACACATCGAAAAGAAAGACATGTAGTATATTTAAGAAATTCTTTTCTCTGGTAAAACTTTAGAAAAGTGTCCCGACCTATACTTTGACTAAAAACCATATATTCCCTGACGTTAGGAAGTTAGTTTTGGAAATCTCCGGTCTACATAAACCCTCCTACAAAAAGTCTAAAGAAGAGTGGGTAAACAGGAGACACGTCGAGACGAGTACCGTGAGGAGTCAGGGGTTTGAAGACCACAAAATGGTAAATAACACGGGTTATACAAACACTCTTCGTCGATGTATAAGGATCTCAGAGTCTTAGTAACGTCTTTCCTGTATTAGTACTACATAAATCACAACTCGAACCCTCCTTCCGTGTGGAGACGTCCCCACGAGGCCCCCTCGCCCCTCACCCGACACCACTATCGTAGGTCGGTAGGCCTACCTGGGGACTCCTCCGGAGGTCCAGAACTGGACCTCCTTCAATTCGTAAGGACGCGTCACCTCTCCGAAGACCGAGTAAGCACTGGACTCGAGACTGAGACCAGAATTGAAGAGTCAGTAGCAAGGAGTCTATGTCTACAATAAAAAAAATTAGGAAATAAATAAGGCTAATTTTAAAGAATGCAGAGATTTGAACGGATAGCTCATAAGGTACTTGTTGTATGTTTACGAAAAGATGACAGTACGTAAAAGGAGGTCGACGAGAAGTACACGAGGTAAAGAGAATGTAACACATACATCAAAATGGTATAGGGTAACCATCTGTATCGTCATAAACCTTTGACCTCAACTTACTGAACAGGTCTCTGAGTACTGACCAGATCTCTGGGTACTAAAAACAAAACACAAAGTTTATTGACAAAACAATTAGCGGGACCACGATCACTTTAACGGTTTTACTTTATTATAAATCTAAACGAAATAATTAAAACTCTGTGTGAACCATTCTTGGTTCTTGGGATCTTTAAACTTCGACCTTCCTTCTAACAATCATATTAAAAAATATTCAGTCCTCGGAGTTTAGTCGTATCGTGGTTCCTCCAATTCACAGAACGGACTTCCATGTGTCGATCTAGTCACCATCTTGGTTTTAAATAAAAAGAACTTTAAAAAGTTGGAAGAAAGACAAACCACAATCTCGATTGTAAGAATCCACTAAAGGCGGGGAAAAATTCGTTTGAATTATGACAAAGAAAGACCTAAACCTTTTGGAGAATGATGGACCAAAGTTGGGTATCCGCACCTTTTTTTAGTAAACCGAAGAACCACGGTGCAACCATTTTCATAAAGTGTTCGATACAAACTTATTAGTTTACAAGTCTTTTGTCAGATACAAATCTGAACTATCAGAGAAAAGACGAAGGATGATTGTTTGCGTAAATTTAATACCCACAAATTTCGAATCATTCGAATTCCGAATCATTCCTAGGTCGATACAAGAGAGAGGGTATACGCAGAGGTGGAACTTCTGTTAAGGTGATACGGTATATACTGATGACCACGATTCACGCTACGAAATAAAAAGATACAATTGGAGTCGACACATAAATAATCCTCGTTGTCACTGATTTCTTTTATTAATTTTTAGTCAACGTTCAAGTTTAAATATTTTAATCTTCAATCCACAAGTCAACCTGTAAAATTTAAAACCCCACTTTCACAATCTACGAGTCAGCACAGGTCGAGAGACGATGGGGTACTGACAACGGGTGGTCCGGGGAGACAAGTACCCTAAGAGGTCCGTTCTTACGACATCACCCAACGACAAGGGTAGAGGTCCTCTAGAAGGGCTAGGTCCCTAACTTGGACCGAGAGGACTTAACGTCCGTCTAAAAAATGGTAGACTCGGTGGTCCCTTTGGGTCACGCCACCGCGCCCCCACCCCCACCCCCACACCTAGGGTCTTTTAATATCTAGTAGTAATTTTGAGGTTCGACTTCCTTGAAACTTCGAGAAAACCACACTTCCCTAAAAGTACTTCGTCAATAACAACTCCTTCTATCAGTGGGTCACTCTATTTGTGATCTCAAGAGATTTCCAACACGTACAGAGAACGGTGCCTAAGTCTCGACCAATCCCCTGGACACCAGAGACGTCCAGAATTCACGGGACGGGTAGTCTGAGGTGGGTACGGTCTCTCGATTCGGTATACGAGAGAGTCAACACACTGTCAGAACGAAAGACAGTAACATATAAAATCAAAAACTCACACTTAGACGAAATCCAATGGGACACGAGGACACTACTTTCTGGGACTTGTTCAATGAAGTACAGAATCTGGTCCACGGAGAATTTTACACTTCTCGAACTTGACACTTGTAGGGAAGTAAAAGATTTTAAGATACTAAATCGACCTATGAAAATTTTTAACGTATGAAAAATGAACTACATCGTTCTTTATTGTTTAGAGTATTGGTGAGGTGGGGGGGGGGTATTTTTTTATGGTTTGACACCGAGAATTGTTTTTAGTCTAAAACCGAACTCAAAGATCTTGAATGTCGGTTCAGAAACATTCCAGATATATCAAGATGGTATATGATAAATTGGAACACCCTCCTATAAAGGTACGGATAAAATATCTTCTTTCTACACTTAAAGTACGATACGTGAGGAGACCTGACCCGTGACTCCAGAGATTGACAGGACTCAAGGAATCCTCTTATGAGAGGTACAGAAGACCAAACCATTCTTATGACAGGAACAGCAGGCCAACCGTGTCTTGAGTCAGAGGTCACACTGAGAGGATAAGACAAGAATGTCGAACCTAAATGAGAACCGTTGCACCACCCTTACATAGACCGAGTTTTGATACTGCATTCACTGGTATAAGTACAGAAGGAACTAAGGTGCATGGATCACATGTCACTGAACACAAACAACTTCATTTCATACGGAAGATCGTATTTGTTCTACCAGGTATCCAGACTCTCCTTTCAGGACTTACAATATCTTTCTAAAAGGTAACAGACTCTTTTATGATCTTGAGTGTCTTCGTGGACTGGATGTAAAGTGGGATTCTCTTGTTTTAGGGTAGTCAAGTCCACCGGAGGACCACTGGCACACGACACAAACAATCGTGTCTCATTGTAACAACCCGAGAATGTCAAGACACCCTTTAGTGCACCTCACTCTGAAGCGACCTGTCAGAAAGGTCAGGGACGATGGGCCAACATCTCCACTGACTCATCAAACCTCCACCTAGGTAAATCACGATATGTACATTCCTGTCTTAAGGCACGTCATCCCTCAACGCAATCGCAGTGGAATGTCTACACAGTCAACTTTTAGCCCACTGTCTCGACGGGTACTTACCCTTGGGACTTTACATTACAAACAAAATTCCTCTGTTCCTTTCTTCTGTGCTAAACTTGAACTAAACATCATTTCAAAAATCACACTGTTTCCCTCAATCGAAACAGTAGGAATTTGAACTCAGTACACCAAAAGATCCGTCCACGAATAATTCAATGCAGTGTAAATAACAAATGTACATGTTGGACAACCTGATATTTCTTTTAAACCTGGTATTTCGATTCGTGGTTTCTTAACTACGAAAACTTGACACCACAACCTCTTCTGAGAACTCTCAGGGAACCTGAAGTTCCTCTAGGTCGGTCAGGTAGGATTTCCTTTAGTCAGGATTCACAAGTGACCTTCCTGACTACAACTGCGACTTTGAGGTTATAAAACCGGTGGAGTACCTTTCTCGATTGAGTAAACTTTTCTGGGACTACGACCCTTTCTAACTTCCGTCCTCCTCTTCCTTTGCTGTCTCCTACTCTACCAACCTACCGTAGTGGTTGACTTACCTGTACTCAAACTCACTTGAGGCCCTCAACTACTACCTGTCCCTCCGGACCGCACGACGTCAGGTACCCCAACGTTTCTGAGCCTGTGCTGACTCACTGACTTGACTTGTTGAAACGAACCGTGACCTAACTCCCTCAAGTCACCCATATATTTTCATCTTGAGTCCCAGACTGAAAACCCCTCCCTCGGACGAAATTGAATCGTGAAAACCCTAGAAAGAATCCGTCAATACTCCGATTCTTTGTGGCGACAAAAAGTCCAAAGAAAATCTCCTTTCAATTTGGTAAAGAGAAGTCTCCTTCTCTTTACTTTTTTATGACTGATCCATCTGTATTTTACTACTATAAGAGAAAAGAGAAATTTCTATGGTTTGGACCGATTTTTTGAACTTCTTTAATTTTTCCTGAACCTGCGGTTCTTCTTTGGGGGATCAACGACTTTGGTTGACGTCGTGACGGAAAACCTATTTGACTCAGATGACAAGAGGTCCCGGAGGAAATGGCAGACTTGGTTTTCGAAAACAAAGTTAGAGATCGGAGGCGTCAAAAGAAAAAACGATCTGGAACGTAACGGAGTGTCGTGTTTTCCCCAGTCTTCAATTCTCGTTGGGAATAAAGAGGTTGTAGGAGTGAAGAAGAGAAGGAGGAAGGTCGGAGAACCCTCCAGGACTCTTACTTTAGTACCACGAGCTAATCAATAGTATGGAAATTAATCATCAGAAAGGGAATAAGAAACCCTAAAGATGATGGAAAAAGTTTTCTTTTTACCTACTCAAAACACATCAACTACTCTAGGATTACTACGCATAAAGTCTCAGACCATTAATATTACCCAAAAATTTGTAAACCATGACTTAATACAACAAAGTGTCATCATTAATTTTACTTTTAGACCTTCGATCAAAGACACTTAATAGGTGACTAAAATATAGCAGTCCTTCGAGGTATCGACGATTAAAGTGGTTATTTAGTTAAATGATAAGTAATTGGTTCTTTGACAAGACTCTTAGGATAGTCCTTAACCCCTTAAATTTTCATAAATTTTATTACCAGAAACAGAAGTCATCTTAAGTATTAGATCACACGGACAAAAAAGATCTACATAAACTAGATAGAGAAAAGTCAGTACTCTTAGTATCAATTACCCTAATGTCCATGGAAACTGTAGTGCACCATCTAGATACTCTTTAACAGATATTTCCTTTTAAAGACGTAAAAATGTAATTTTTTCACACATGTAATATTGAAATCTCACTAAGAGTATTCTGAACCACAAAAAGAGGACGTCAGTCTGTAATGAAAATATTAAAAAGTTTGCATATTAGTCAGGTATTTTAAAAAATCAACACTTTTTTACAAATTTATGCATTGAAAGGAGACCCAGTTATGCTTTCACTAAACATAATAGGAGGTCGAGGATCAAGGAGAGTAACCTCAGTCTGTGACAGCAATCAAAGAACATAGGAAAACTCTTTCTAAAACACGAATTTATGTGTGTGTATGTACCCCCAAAAATATGTTCACTATTTTTCGACATATGTCAGAAGGGGCCACCCCTAGTGATGTACCGTCAGACCTTCCCTGTTTCTTGACGAAAGAAAAAAACCGACGTATTCCAACATAACTCGTTTATATGATGTTACATAAATTAGGTGAGGACTCTTTACGATTTAAAAAGGGACAGAACGATGATGTCACCACTGCAATTTGGACTACAAAAATATGAACAGTTACGTCCCCTATCGAGGTAGGACTTCAGGATCTTCCCATTAAACGTGATTTATATTTATTTCAGGGTAGAGTGACCCGCAAAACAAAGTCTCTCGAAAACCCCGTCGAAGTGACTATTACGGTAAAGACTTCTGTAAAATCGTCTCAGTCATTTGACCTTCTCACCGAATCCCTGGAAAAAAAGTCTGTCACTACGGTGACAATGACACTACTATTTTACTTCACTAAGAGGAAGAGAACCCTTTGTACCTAGAAAGTATGTACCTCTACTCAAAACAGGGACAACTCAACGTGACCACACACTCTGTCTAATCCTAGTATAATACCTGACTGAAGAGGGAACTTCACACTAGTCCCCGTTCGTCGAATTAAAAGACTTTGACAACATAAGAGACATGGATGGAGTCTCCCGAAGGTACTCTTTGTCGACTTTATTACACACACTACACATCACGTCACGAAACGTTTAATAGGTTATTTATCATCTATGATGAGGTTTGTACAACGAAACCCAGGCTTATGAAAAAAAAAAGGGGGGACGTGAGTGAAAACCTCGTTTTCAGATACTTGACACGTTTTAAACAATGATAAGAAACCAGTGAGCGAAACAACCACTTTTAGATATCATAGGTGTAACTAGTATGGTGGACCGAATGTTCCAAACGAGAACTTACTGACTTAATAATCGTCCCACTTGACGTTAGAACTTCCTCTCTCTAAATGGTAGGAACTCTTATAAGTTTTACGGTGTTTGAATCTCTTGGTAAAAGTGTCTGTCTAGGAACAAAAGTGGCGGACACCTCGTAGCAAGGACACCTACACGAGAGGGCCCGGTCGAAGGAACCCCCGCTCCCGGCGAACCTACGACGTCACAACCCAGAGACAGTAACACACGACACTCCCTCTGAGCAGACCTGAACCTCGCAGGGTAGTCTTCACTGTGCACTGGAACTACTCCCCCCAGTGAAGAAGGTCACCCTCGGTAGGCCCCTTACTGGAAGTGGTACATTTGACGAGGTGTCACTTGTGTCCGACTGAAGGACCAGTGGGAAGTCTCGGGGAGAGGATCAAAATCCAGGAACGTCCTCACTTTTCCTCGAAACTCAAGAGTCTGTCCCAACAGAAGTGACTCTATGTCACAACCTCCTCGGGTCTTGGTGGTGCCTAAAATCCCCTACAACACCGCCATTACTGCCGTGACCGACCACGTGAGGGACCCACAAAACAGCTCTCGGAACGGAGCGTTTCGTCACCTCCCTACCCTTCTTGGTGACTCTCTGTCCGAAACAAAAGAATAATTTTTCAAACTTTTAGTGACAACACTAAATTCCTCTGAAAGACGATGAGGACTGGAATTTTCCTCCTAATGTATTTTATGATGATTTCAATGAGTACACACTTTTCATTCTGAAGTCCCAACTACAACCCTTGGATTTTTTATGTAACTTGATCTTTGGAATAGGAATTTGACATTGGAGGATTTGTTTTATGGGTTTCTTTCTTTTTTGGTCTTCTTGGAATGAACCGTGACATAAAATACTTAACTTCAATGGTCGACTACAGACATCTGGAGAGAAGACCAAATCACAATTAATTCACTATTAATTCGTCAAAACCCAAATTTCCCTGTCAAAATAAACGAAGAAAGATTGAGTAAATGAATTAAAAGTAAAGACGCTGAGCTCTTTTCAACCCTACACACCCAAAAGGTCAACAGGCATGAACCGCCCAGGTACTTCGTACACATTGTACGTACTACAAAAGTAAAGGAGGCTCACCAAGTGAGGGATCTATGACATGAGCACAAACGAAAAGACGATTTGAGAGGGTGCAAAATTTATGAAAGGGACAATGAGGAGGACTGCCTTGTGACACATGACACGACTTCGTTTCCTCTGAAAAGAAGTCGAGGGGCCAGACTTGAAACGTGTATCGTAAAGGGTCGGAATGAGTCTACTTACTCAAGAAAAAAAGGGGTGACAGACAATTGCGGAACGGAGCACCTTTCCTAGTCCTGTCACTTCCCCTTTATGAAACTCTACAACGGACCAGAATTTTCCCTCAGACACTTTGAACCTAAAAGTGTACAAGATAAATATGGAAAGGATTTAGACCTACGGTGTATCAGTTCGTGACTTCTGGATCGTCTACCGTACCCTCTCTTTGTCCGGTTATCACTTCAAAACACCTTTCACGGACCCCACACCACCCTGTAACGTTTTGGACTCAGGACACGGACGTATACCTTTCGCGTAGAGAATGTGCATGTCGACACGGTCTGACCCGGTTCGCCTTCCGCGGGACATTTATCTCGTCCGCCACACGAGTCTAAACAAGTCACTGCCGCCGGGGTCCTGTCGACGGACTCGAGAACCCACGAGAGTCGAGGGACAGAATTGTCACCAAGTCAAGAGAGAGAGCGGACTCTCACTAGGATCACAACTCTACGTGAAAAGTGTGTCCACAGATTTATACTTCGGTAGACGAAATAAACCCAAGTCAATTTATTCTCTAGATGAGAACTGTTGCCTCCTTTTTTAATCGAGAAAAAATGAATGATTTTACCGTGTGCTCAGAAACAAAGTACACTTAAGAATGTATTTTCCAACATATGATACATGAAGTACCCACTGAATTTCCTTAAAGGCTCCGTTGAAATTCGTCTTAAACTACATATTAGTTCTTATTCTACGTGGAGATGAACCACAAAAACAAAGAGTCAAAGTAGTCGATATTTTCCTCGACATATTCTACTAACAAATATCGAAAAGGTGGGTATATCTCAACACTATACTCTTCTCTTCCTAGTTTAAATTACATAAACGTTTTCTGTCGTGATGATTCGTCTCGATAATCCAGGACAGGTCGTCGTCTCGCTAAAATCTTCTGTTCCTCAACACTCAGTGTCGACTACGAGAACTCAGTATAGACCTTACTCGTCCGAAGAAACCTGACTCAGACACCAGACCCCTGTCTTGCCACGACAAGCCAGATGACTGGTCTGGTTTTATTTGTGGGAAAGACTTGACTGACGAGCTCTCAATCGGCGGACTACCTGCACCATCGTCGAAGTACCTCGACGAGACGAAAGACAAAGTCTCACTCAGTCCCAGAGTTTATCGATTTGTCCCCGGTTAGTAAGATTCAGTTGACTTAAGAAAAAAAAAAAAAAAATTAAATAAAAACCCAGAAACAACGATACACGTCCGAAAGACAGATCAACGACACACTCTCGAAGAGTAACATCACCGAAGAGAACAATGATTCGTGCCCGGATCCTGAACACCCGGATCAACGGGACATCCTACCCCTTAGAAGGGTCTGGTCCCTAACTTAGGCACAGGGGACTTAACCGTCCACCTAAGAATTGGTGACCTGGTGGTTCTTTCAGACTTCAGTTGAATTAAGAGACAGTGGAAAAGAAAGAGGAAAACGAACAAATATGACGGTCGTAGAATAATTAATAGACACGTAACGGAACAACAGACTGAATTTCCAAACCGCAGAATTTAAGACATTGTCCAGTCTGTGAACTGGTAAACCGATGGGACTGTTATCCTCACTGTAGGACTGAGTCTTTATAAAGTTTCGTCGTACTGGCCATCGCTACGACCAAGGAGTCTGGTCGGTATGTCTGGTCGACCAGGGAGTCTGCATGGAGTGTAACCGTAAAGTAAACCCGAGTAAGTGAAAACATTCACCGGTCTATTAAACCGGATGCGATTGACCTTCGTCGTCATTATAAGGACCAATTTGGACCACGCCCAAAAACTGACCGTGTTTTCTCTGAAACATTGAATGTCTATCTACTATTTGATTCTCTCACTGAAACAACCATTTAGTAACACCCTTTTGACGTCAACGACAGTAATCATTGAATTTTAGTTAAGTTCGTCACGACATTGGTACCAAAGGAGGAAAAGGGTATTCCATATAAATCGTTCACTTCACTCACTTCAGTGAGCCAGTACAGGCTGAAACGCTGGGGTACCTGACATCGGATGGTCCGAAGAGATAGGTACCCTAAAAGGTCCGTTCTTAGGGCCTCACCCAATGGTAAAGGAAGAGGTCCCTTAGAAGGGTTGGGTCCCTAGCTTGGACCCAGAGGGCGGAACCTCCGTCTACGAAATTGGAGACTCGGTGGTCCCTTCATCGACTACCATTTTTAGTGCGACCTCCCCAACCCTCGTTGTAGGTCAGGACACCGTTTCTGAAGACAGTACCCCTATCCCCACGTCAAGCCCTTCTTCCTCCTCCGGACCTGAAGTCTCAGTAAAGTTCCTTCTGTAAATAACTCGTCTGTCCGTGTGTCAAATGGCATGATACATTCAACGACCTCTGAAATTCTCTGTATTCTGTAGAGGGGAGGAGAGGTCTCCGAGTAGTTGACACGAATAGAAAAACCCCCGCTTGATGAGTAACGGAGGACTTCTTTTGGGTAGCTGTATAGTAATTATCACGACACCGGAATCAAAGGTGGAGGAGTCATTCTGTCCATGCTTGATACTTCCAAAAAGGAAGGAGGGTTGCGAATTGGTCGTACCACCATAACTACCAATCACGACTCACCTCTCTCTCTGTGACTAGAGTTACACAGAAGAAAGACGGAGGAAAAGGAAACTGTCTCTTGTCGTGGTCGGAGTAAGACGTCCCCTGTGACAAAGAAACGTCCCTAAACCACTGTGCCATATCTCTTCGGTAACTACTCTCTATGAATTTTCTCCTCACTATTCTCATGACTACCGGTGTTTCTCCGGAGGGATTCTTGACGGGAAAACAACCCTCTCGAACCGCTCTTTGTGGATCCTCTTTCCTCGGCTGCAGTCCAGAGTCCAAGACCCACTCTGAAGGGGGCTTCTCCTCTACTGTGACCAAAGTGAGAGACGTGAACCATCGTACTAAACCCAAAAGAGGAAGATAAGGATTTGCCCCGACTCTTAAATTCTTATTGTAGTTTGGGTCCCCCTGACCAGTCAAACACTCCGAATCGGAGACTCCCCGTTGCTTCTGTCTGAACAGAGAACGGTCGAAAGTCTTTCTCGACCAACCTCTCTGTTCGATGTTCCCTCCCTCTTCCCAAAATCCAAAGGAAGGTGACGTCGCGACTCCTTCCTCCCGTCTCGCCTTCTGAGACTGCAGACCCGGACACGTAATACGAACCTCCGAGAGGCGTACAGTGGCCTCCACCTTCTGCCTCCTTAGAAGACTCCCCCAGGACACGAGGACCACCAGGAGAGTCGGACAACCAGTCGGAGACGACCCACGACCAGCGAGGACCCCAACCCGACAAGCGGGCGTCCCCAGTCCGGACTAGTCACTATAATGACTGGAACCGGGTCCGTCCTTTGCACAACTCCAGCTTCTCCGAATAAGGGGTGCATAACTACCGGTGGTAGTGACAGTGGTCCGGTTACTGTAACTGGGGGTCTGGTCGAAAGTGGACGTCCCGTGTTCGTCGTCCCGCGTGTCGGGTGCCAGGGACACTCGTCTGTCGTGTTCACGGGTCCACGGGGGACGGACTCGGAGAGGAGGACTGTACTGGGGTCGGGGGGACGTACCGGGACTGAACAAGGGTAGTGACGGGGGACCATGAGATCACCACGGAATATCGCCCGTGTCCAGACATCTCCTGGCCGCCTGTCCTTCCTGAGCCCCGACCCTCTGCCGGCAACCGTAGTAGAGAGGAAAACATCGTGCGAGTGATAACGTACCTCCGGATCCTCCACACACGAACCCTGCGGTTTAGAACCTTACAATCCAACGTGCCTTTGTCGATGTACTGACCCTTTACACAAGCGACTCTATCCCCTCGAGGAGCTTCGACTTCGGATAGTCTCGGCAGTGACACGGAAGTGCCGCCCCCGGAGGGCCCTCTCGGAAGCAAGACACTGACAACGGAAAAGGGGTGTTCCTTGTCGATTCCTTCATCACAGGAACCCAAGTGGACCCGTTTCCAGTCGGCGGACGTGGTCGGGAAGGTGTCTTTCCGTTGTCTGTCGCGGGTCCGACCCCCGCACCCCGGAAACGACGAAAGAGGACCCCCTTGCAGTGGCGGTTCCGAGACTGGCGAAGCAAAGACAACACCGTGACTGTACGGGTCCGCCTTCCCCCTGCACCCCCTTCTTCCTACCGTCTCGGTCCCGGCAGACCCTTTCACAAGCGATTCCTCCCGACCGTAGGATCGCCCACTGTTGGGTTCACGTGTCGCTCGGTGGCGTTCAGGCGATTGGTCCTGACTCGACCCGTCCAACGCTCCCTTTTCACTTACACTCCTTTACCAACTACTACTCAGCGGGAAGTCGGAAGACCGGGTTCGGAACATGAATACTTAGTAGGGCAGGGGGACTTGGAACGCCCCACCTCTTGACGGGTACAAAGGGTCGCCCATTCTCCTTCGCCCAAGATTTCCTCGATTCACTTCCAGTAAATCTCGACTCTCCCTGGTGTGTCTCGTAGACCCGACTTGGACGAGTGAATCGTCTACTCCTTTCACTTCAGAACTCAGTCACGGGTCCGACCGTGACCCAATCCCAATCCCAATCCCAATCCGAGTGACGAGCAGTAGACCACGGAGATTTTTACTGACCGAGACCAGGGAACTAAGGTCCCATTTCCGACTCCCAGTCGCCACCCTCGTGAGCCGTCTCCCTCGTCCTAGCCCCTACGTCCCCGTCCAGCTCCCCTGTCCTCTCAGCACCACCTCGAGCCGTCCTCACCTACCCCGACGCGTCATTCTAGACCCCCACCTTCCCCTGCCCACCGACACTGGGGGAAGGGTTCCATTAAGTCTACTGAACCTACTAGTAAAACTCTCATCTCTCCTAGACTTATAGACGAGGGTCGGACTTCGAGAAAGAAGGAAAGGAGGCAAAGTATAAATGTCTCGACGGTTCTAGATCAAACCTAAACTCACTCTTTGATCGGGGGTCGTTCCTTCCTGCCCGGTAAAGTCAGCCGGCCCGGGTCAATGGACATACTCCCCAAGGAGGGAGGGGTTGGACTAGTCGGGACCCTCAGCTCTTCGTGTCGTCACTCGTGTCCGACTCCCCACCTCCCACCGGGGTGTGATTTTGGTCGGCGTTTCGCAGGGGACGTTCGGCACAGAGCACTCGGAGCGACTTTTGATTCTTTACTCGATACCCACGAAGTAAAATGCCAACAACGAAACCCCCAAAGAACGAACCCCTCTCCCAACCTGTCCCTCCTCTTAGAACAAGAATGTTTCATAGAAAGTGGGAGTCAAGTATTTCACAGAGTGTGAATTGGAAAATACTTATTCGGTCGTTGAGACCCGGTTATAGGGGTGTCAAGTCACGTCCTTGATTCGTTTTTGGTCTTGTTCGAGAGCCGAAGGTCTCACCCGGTGTGGGATCCAACCAGGGTCGGAAAAGACAGATGCAAGGGTGAGAGAAGGGTCTAATCCCGACCCCTCTCGTGTACTAACGACAAGAACCACGAACACCTGGTTTCTTTTTGGAAAGTGGTCTTGGTAAGAAAGACGGTGGGACCCCGACTCGATACTGTCTAGTCCCCATGACGAATATTTTATTATTTGAAATCTTTCGATATATCCCGGTCAGTAGAGACAGAAGTACCGTCCACCCGGACCACCCTTCTCCGGTGGGTGCTGAGTGGTATAGAAATTAGACCGTCACGGGTATCGACTTCTGCTACCGTAACCCCCCTAACGGGTGACCGTCGTAGTGACGTTTCCTCTACGTGTACCACTGGCCCTAGTCCCACATCTCACCTAAATAAACGTCACAAAGTCTGATCTTGTCTCTTAAGTGTCTTTGTAATCGTACCTCCAATCTGAACGTAAACGGTACGAATGGTAGTAGTCACACGGATTTACTACCGACTCACAGTCGACGGGAACTGACTTATGGTACACGCTGCCTGTCCATTTGGTGCGGGAGTTTTCGACCTCAGGACCCGAGGAAACTACCCAGGGACGACGAGCGAGTGAGGGGTACCTTTGTACCTGAGGTTCAACGGAGGAATGATCTTCGCTACAAAGTAAAGAACCACGACCAGATTCCCTCATCAAAATTTTAAACTGTGAAGTCGACTCTTTAAGAACGTTATGTTTAGAGTACTTGTTCAACGCAACTAGCTCCATCTGTAAAGAGCGAGAACCGCACGTCTTGATTCCAAAAAAAAAAAAAAAAGGGCTCAATACTATTGACGGAATACACCCTGGACTTGGACACCCTTGGACACCAGAATGAGAGTTACCATGGTGCAAAATTCACGTAAGGACGTGAGTACATCCGTCCGACTACTCTCCCTCTTCAACCTCCCTCGTCACTCGTCTCTCACCGACTCACCCTCCTCAAACCCCGACTATCTCATCCTTCTATAATAGAACAACCACTACTCCTTCTCGGAAGTAGAATGTCCAAGGTGGAGTGTCTTACCCTACCTCCGTCGTAACACAAACCACCTAGTGGAGACCCCGAGGAATCGGTCCGGCTCTAGACGGTCACCGAGGTGGGGGTGGTAGACTGACACGTTTGTGGATGAGATAATTAGTGTAACAAGACTCTGGGTCCTTACTCCGACCGTAACGAGTATTAAGAGTCTCAGAGGACCTGTCTCTTCGACCCACCTCCGCCACTACTGGCTCGACACCAAAACCAGAGACGTCGACTCTCATGAAGACCCTTGTAAAAACAGAGGTAAAAGACATCGATAAAGAGGACGGGAGGACAATCCAGAGTAGGGACCTCTTCCCTTTCCGATGAGTGAGGTTATAAGACCGCACCTCTTAAGGTACCTGACATATCAGGTACCCCAGTGTTTCTTAGCCTATGCTGACTCACTGAAAGTGAAGTGAAGGTATCCTCTCCTTCTACCTACCGCTAACACCCCATAATCTTAGGATCCCAAAATGTCAATAGAACAGGTAAGAACAAAGGTAAGTCTTGACGGGGATTTGATTCGGATCTGAAAACCCTTTCCCAAAGATCTCGAGAACGAAAATAATAGATAAATGAATAGTCAATGACCTGTAGAGTCTCGGGACGAGATGAGTGGTCTGACGTGTGCTACCCGTCCTTCTACCACTACCACCGACCCAACGAGTGCTTGAGACACTGTTACCTGTGGTCCTACGTGCGGTCGTCCCACTGTCGGGTTCCGCCCTCCGACGAGTCTCTGTCGTAGACGACGGGCTAGGTGCACCTCTCTGGCCTCCAGACGTCCCTCTGTTCCGCTACGTCACTCCTCTCTCACCGTGAGAATCGGAGGTCTTCCAGTCCCTACCACCCCCGACCTGTCCTGGTGGTCCTCGGTAGATTAAACGGAGGGATAAAAATCCGTCCGACCTAGGTGTCCGTAAGGACAAAAAAAAAAAAAAAATACTAATTCAGTGAAGCATCGGGTCGTTTAAGAAAAAAAACAAACAAAAATTATAAATAAATAAATCGACACGACCCAGAATCAACGTCGTACGTCCTAGATCAAGGGACCGGTTCCTAGTTTGGACTCGGGGGACGTGACCCTCACACCTCAGAATCGGTGACCTGGTGTTCCCAGAGTCGTCAAAAAAAAAAAAAAAGAATAACTAACGTGTAAATCAGAATCTCGGCGGACCAGTCAGCAACAGTGTCCCGTGCCTCTCGGAGGTGAACGACGCTAGGAGGAGCCGCGAGACCACTGAACCGTCCCTAACCTCTGGAACCCCCACTACCCGGCGAGTCGAAGTGTGGACGATGAGAAAGAGGTCGGAGGTTGTCGTAGTACGACAGGCAAGTAAGTTGTCACGGGAAACGTGTCCAGCGGTTCACATTAGGAATAAGGACGAAAACTTTAGATAAAGACAATAGTGGGTACTTTCCCTTTTTTAATAGTGGTACAAACCTATCATTGAAAAGGAGACCAGAAACCCCGGACTCATCCGTCCCGACCCGTAATCTTTAAAATGCACTCGTTACTTCCTCTCTCCTTAAGGTACAGCACCGTTTCCACGGTGGAGTGATCGGACCTTCACCAGTAAGTCGGAGTCGGACACAATCCAAGTCCAGAGTAGTGTCGACTGTAGTCCTAGATGGTAGACGGGTATGAAGAACAGTTATACTTTATTTCCGAACTTGGAAAAGGTAATCGTTGTGGATGTGTGTAGTTGAGTTTATTTACTAATAAAGGTGAACCTCATTAAGTAAACCAACCTTCTACAAGTAGACGGTTACTACTCCCGAGAGGGGTAGGGGATTTTTACTTCCCGTGTTAACTCAAATACAAGAATTTTTTGGGGTCCAACGGCATACGTGAGAGGTCGAGAGGGGGGAGGGAGGAGACGGAAGAGATCAACTGTACGAGACTGAAAAGGACAAGTGGGAGGTCTGACGTTTACGTTATTTCTTCACTCCTGATCCCGTTCTTTGTCCCACTCTGCCAAATCCTAAAGAGTTTGACGCCCGGAAGGAGTATAAGACGATAATTCCTACCGGAGTGATACAACAGTCGTCTGGTGAGAAAGAGAAGAGGTGCAAGTAGTTTTCGAGTAAAGTAGAGGTGTCGTGGACCCGGCGAAGTACCGTGCGAGTATCTGTTGACTATTAGTTTCCCGAAGTCTTAAGCGAGTACATCGGTAAAAATGGAACTCGTGAAGGAGAAAAAAAAAAGAAAGGAGGTGACTGACTCTCGATATTTACGTTATACACTCCTGATGGAGTTAATTACCTCCCACGTCACGGACCTTGGAGACATTAAAGGTAACGAACACTGTGTATTTTGACACGAGTGGTCTGTCTGTCTCCTCCGTCTCTTCAATCGACTCACCCTCGTCATCCAAAATACTTCTTAACCTCATAAATAAATAGTACAATAGGTTATCATGAACATTCATTTCACTTTATTCCCGTTAAAAAAAAAAGGTCTTCTTGATCGAATATGATATTAAACTTTATTTGACTATTTAATCTGACATTTCAATCCCCTCTTTTGTGTTATTTTCTTTGGAAATAAAAAATTTAGGAACCCTACTTTTGTAAAAATAACTTAAAAAGAGTGATTACAATTCTGAGACTTTAATAACGTCTAAGTCCTCCTTAGTGTGTATGACATAGATTTAATATAATAATTTCATCATCTCACTCATCCAAAATATCGGTATGGTAGACATGTACATGTTAAAATCATTTTTTTTTTTTTTTTAGAACGGTCCGACCCGAGTCACCGGTTTTGATTGGTGACTTTAAGTTGTTCCTATTTATGCTATAATACTTGAACCTCAGTCTTTATAATTTTCGTATATATGTCTTGAATGACTTCCTGGACTTCGAATTATTACCGATTGTTACTTTTCTTACTTCCCATAATCAACTGACACCAAAGTCACATTCGTGACTGTACTCACGGTTACTTCGGAACATTTTCGAAGGTATTTTATTTCCTACCCCGCACTCAATAACAATTATTGACGAGATGAGACGTCGTCTGACTGGTGGGGACCTGACACAAACTAGTTTCCGTTTCGCATCACTCAGGATTCCTCTCTCTGGTCACACCAGTCCCCAGTGATGAGGATACTTCTTACCAATTTCCTTGACCCCTCAAAATCAACTTTCTTTCGTACTATATCCCCTTGTATCATTCACAGAAATAACAAAATTATTAATAATGAGTCCTCTCCCAAGGACTCTTCTTTCGGTCTGGTTCCTCACCTTCTGTAGGTCTTCTGGACTCGACTTTCAGTTCTCACTGAAGAGACGACCGACACGTCCCGACAGGGACAGTGGGTTCCACAGGATCTCCCTGCTTCAGAGAGAACCCACCCGATCCCCTGGGTCACAGGAGATGCCAAGGAAGGTTCGCCTCCTGGGTCCCTGGAATAATGACTACGTCTATCGTGACTCCGGGTGTGTTCCCCGTCAGTTTTGACTCGGTTCAACTCTTACCCAATCACACAATTTGTGTATCTCTTCTGTCTCCCTCGTTTGTCACTCTTGGAATTGGACTAACAATTACCAACAAATGAAGTCCTTTCCCAATCCTTTTAGTTGAGAAAAGGTGGTCGGGGGAAATTTTCTAGAGTAGGGTTTAGGAGGGTGAGTCCTTTAGTCCCCCGTAGATGTGGGCGAAATCGTATGTAAGAGGTTTCCCGGAGTCCTATCCGTATGTCTGATTGACTCCCTAGTCAGCCCCCGTAGAGACTCGGGAATGTCGACAGTGGTGACAGTCTAGGGGCCTTCCCCTACCGATGTTTCAGGTCACGAAGAGAGCGGACGTCGCCGCACCCGGGTAGGGGCCCCACACCTACGGGCACACGGCCCTGACATTGAGACGAGGGTCATCGCGGTAAATCATCACGGTAAACAAGACCCACCCTGTACTACAGGTAAGGACCGAAGGGAAGGGTCACTGCCCACTTGTGAGTGGAGAATCGTGGAAACTTAGAAGGGAGGGTCTTGGTATTCCTGACCGAAATGTATCAAATGTATGACTTTTGATGAACCGCGTTGTGCTGCTGAGCCCAATGGAACGACGGTCTTCGGTCCCGTATCGGAGGAGGGTGGTCTTACTGCTAGAGGGTCCCGTAGCAGAAGACCTTCAGGAAGGTGCACTACTACCCGAGGTGCGGGCCACTCCCGGGGGCCAGCAGGGGATCTACTGTCCCTCCGTCTCGGTCTACTTGGGAGGACCACACTGAGCACCTCTGTCCCCAGAGCAACAACTTGCTCTCCTATGAGACGATGCGGCCCTCCTCAGTCTTCCCGAAACCATTCCGAGGAAGGTCTTTAAGACTTGAATCTGGTAATAAACTGACCTCGGTCGGGGCTGAGAAGGGAACTTGAGGAGAGTGGTAGAGAGAAAAAGGGCTTCGTTCCGAAGAAGCGACCTTAGTCCTTCTCCTCCTTCGGTTCCTTCTGTCTCTGGCACCGTAGCCACGCTATCGGGAAGGACGGTCTCTGTTCGTCTCGACCCCTCCTCTCAGTCCTCCGGGTCCCCAGTGTGGCCCGGACCCTGTCGGACAGACTTGCACCACGGAAGGGTCCCGTGGATCAGATCACCCCTGGAGTCGGAAGGAAGACCGGTCGACGAGGGTACGGTAGGTGACCACCTAAATTACAGACCTCCGTCCCGGACTGATCCCATTTACAGAATCACACTTAAATACCTGGACAACCTTCCTTACTCGTCCTCAATAAAATCTATCTCCTCTTCTCTTTTCCTCCGCAAGAGAAAGGACCCTCCCAGTGTTCGACCACGACTCTCGAACACCGGACACCGGGACCGGGAGGCCTTATACCCCCCGTCCTGTGCGGAACCGGTGACGCTGGTATCGGAAATGTCCACCACAAAATGAGATGTAAAAGAGGAAATTGAGACCTTTGTTCGTGAATCCATTGTTCTGGTTCCAGTACACCTACCATTCGCCGTCGAGGACTGGGGTTGGGACCTCCGTCTGAGGTTTCTGATAAAAGAAGGACTCAGACGTGACGTTGAAGGGATTTTTTCCCCCTAAAAATTCTCCTGTCACGAAGGAACCAAGAACTGATAGGGATTCTCAGATCCTCCCCTGGGACCACCCATGACGGACTTCTCAAGCCCACTCCGCCAACAAGTGTCTCTACCATAGTAAATGAAAAGTTTCTTCCTTAGGGTTGGTCCTTGTTTCGGCCCGAGGGCTCATTTGGTGTCGTGCCAGTAGTCCTGCTTCTTCTTAGGTCACTGGTAAAGGCCCATCGATCTTCTCTTTTGTCCTTCTGGAGGAGGTCCTTGACCCTGAAAAGAGAACCGGAGGAGGGAAACGAAGCCCTACGAGAACGCTAGTCCCAAGGTCCTGACCTCTGGACTCTGCGTCGAAGACGAGTTGGTGAACCTTATGACGTTACCCCTTCCCACCGGGGATCCCGGACCCCCGGTCGAACTGAAACCGTAATTTATCGTGGAGATCAACATGAACTCCTTTTGAGGGGGTCGAGTCCTCCGGTGGCTCTTGTTCCGACGAAGAAACGCGTGAAATGGACGACACTAAAAGGGGACCCCTTTCTCTTTTTCCCACTTCCCGACTAAGAATGCATTACCGAGGGTCGAAAAGTATAAGGAGAACCTAGGAGAAGAGACTATTGAGGAGGGAAAACCAGAAGAAGAAGAATGAGTCTCTCGTCCAGAGAAATTTTGACTCTTCCCTTCTTACTCGTCTCCTTACTTCCGGTGAAGACTTTCGTTCACCTCTCGTTCAGCATTCGTTTGTGTTTGATGACCGACCGACACTACCAAGAGGAGAGGGGAGCAGGGCGGATAGTACACTGAAGCAGACGTTCAATTGTGTCGGGGAGCCGTCGGAAGAGGGGTCGAAGGGCCCACTTAGAGACCATATATTTACACTTCAGTACAGAGTACCTGAACACACTCCCATAAATACAAACCAACAAAGATGTGTGAGTAGAAAGGGGGCAAGGGTCAACCCAAAAATTTAATGGATTAATCCGACGTGACACACCGAACACCCTAGGACAAGATAAGGCTTGATCTTAGTTTGGACACGGGGGACGTAACCTTCGCGTCTCAGAATCGGTGACCTGAAGGTCCCTTCAGGGATGTGTGAGTAGGAAATGTATTCACTCTTAGTAACACTACGTCGTATACATAGATCTACGAATATATAAATAAAAAACGTTCGTGTGCATTCTCACACACACACACACACACACACACAAATAGACAGATCTCTGTCCCAACAAACCCCACTTACACCCATAATCAAAAGTTGATCGTTATGACCCTCGTATCTTCATGTGTCAACAGTAACTAAACTGCTAACAGAGAACTCAATAAAGAAAAATTTTTTCGAGTCGAATCTCTTGTAAGGGACTCGTCACCCTTTCAACCCAGGGGACCTGATTATCATTTTGTTCATATAGAAAGGAAATACGCAAACTTTGACTAGTTTAAACCTCGTTCGTAGTCATTACCTTTCGACCGATTTATCTAATTATAATCTTTATCATAACGTTCTCCTTACAGATTACAATAAAACTCACTATACTCGTATAAAATATGTTGATAATTCATATTTAGTCAGTGCAGATATTTTAATTCGGATTCCGTTGAAGATGAACCTCAGTAAAGAAATCTTTAATCAAGTTTAATGAGAGGTACTTTGATGTAATTGATGAGAGGGTAAGTCTGGAAAATACTTAGGTCGGGAAGGAGATTGGTCAGCCAACTGGAATTCTTGTGAGGTAGTATCTCGAGTGTCTCTTCACGCTGCAGGCACACTCAGACCTCATAGATCTTTTGTACTACGGACTCAGGAGCAGATGAGGTGACGGAAGAGAAGACCCGTAGGAACTACCAATGAACCGTCGAGGGTCAACTCACAGGGGGAGTCCCGAACCCGGTACCGGGACCTACCTACCCTCTCGGAACGAGAGTCCCGGGATCCTGAGTGAACGTCGGGTCCTTGTCGGTCACGTAGGTCTTGGTCGACTGGTGGTCGTACTACTCCCTCTACCCCTTCGACTTCTCCTTGGTCCACGGTTTCAACTGGTGAAGACGTCGACCTATGACCGACCTTCCCTTTCTTGGTCCGATCACCAATCTTTTCCCACCTAAAGGTACATCATAAAACCCCCGATCATTCGATTTACCAGGAATTCTTTTGTATGTCGTCTCAATTGTCTTGTCGATTACAATTTTTATACCATTATATAATAACTCTTCAGTGAACTGTCGACGTCGACATGACTCGGGTCGGTTCTTAATACTTTATTCGATTTTGCCGTAGGTTCGTTGGTTTTAACTATAGTACCTTCACATATGTGCAGCGTGAGGTCTCTTAGTGAGTCTAGACAAAGAAGAATTAAATACATTTCTAAGACTATTTAAATGGTGGGTTCTGTATCGGATTTCCTTATCCTTAACAGGGTCTTTGATTTAGTCTTCCCGTCTTTGAGTCTCGAGCCCGTCTCATGACACCACACTTCTCGAGTCCAGAACCCCTCAATCCAGAATTCGAAACGAGCTAGGAAGGAGGAGGGTAGAGGAAGGAGCAAAAGGAGGTAAAAGGAAGGAAGAGAGGGACGAACCCGTTCTTGAGAGGTTGAGAGGTGGGGGAGAACAAAGAATCACGGTAGTGGGACAGTCGGTAGGGGAGAGAGCTCCCAAATTGATAAGAGAGTAGACCTAGTAAGGATAGTCACGAATGTGCAGAAAGTAGAATTGTCGGGTAAGAACTGGGACAAAGCAGTCAGTCAGTACAGGTTGAGAAACACTGGGGTGCCTGACGTCGTACGGTCAGAACGGACAAGAAGTGGTAGAGAGCCTCGAACGGGTTTGAGTAGAGGTGACTCAACCACTACGGTAGGTTGGTAGAGCCGGAGACAGTAGGGGAAGAGAAGGACGGAAGTCAGAAAGGGTCGTAGTCCCAGAAAAGGTTACTTAACCGAGAAGTGTCTAACAGTCCACCGGTCTCACGACCTCGAAGTGAAAGTCGTAGTCAGGAAGGTCACTTATAAGTCCTGACTAAAGGAAATCCTAACTGACCAAACTAGGAGAACGTCAGGTTCCCTGAGAGTTTTCAGAAGAGGTTGTCGCGTCAAGTTTTGGTAGTTAAGAAACCACGAGTCGAAAGAAGTGTCAGTTGAGAGTGTAGGTATGTACTGGTGACCTTTTTGGTATCGGAACTGATCTGTCTGGAAACAACCGTTTCATTACAGATACAGATCCAAACAGTAACGGAAAGAAGGTTCCTCGTTCGCAGAGTTAAAGTACCGACGTCAGTGGTAGACGTCACTAAAACCTCGGGTTCTTTTACTTTAGACACTGATAAAGGTAACAAAGAGGTAGATAAAGGGTACGAAACGGGAGAGAAATAATGGTGGGGTAGAGAGGGGAAGGGAAGTGTCGGTTGAGACGTAAAGGAGTAAAGGTAGAATGAGGAGTTTGATGACTTTAAACCGAAGAAAAGTCCAGTGAACTGGTTTAACAAGAACGGATCTGGTGGTCATTGGAGGTATAGCAGTCTAGATTACCTACGTAAAAACAGGAATGAAACGGACCAGTAAGTTGTTGACATTTGGTATACCTGGTGAAAGAAGGAAACCCATCGTACTGTGATCTAAAAGGAGAAGAGACAGACTATGACAAAATAAGAGAGAAAAGATCAGATTAAATTTACAAGAAGATTTTTTAATAAATGAACAAATAATAAACCGACACAGTCCAGAACCAACGTCGTGCCCCCTAGAGAGTAACGTCACGGATATGAGAACTCGACACCACACACCCAAGTAACGAGACTCCGTACACCCTATAATCAACGGGTTGGTCTCTGTCTTGGACAGGGGACGTAACGTTCCGTCTCATTATTAGTGACCTGGTTGTCCCTTCAGGGATTTACAAACACGAATTACAAATACGGGGACTAGAGGAATGAGACACACAAGAGGGACTCATCCCGAAGTCAAAGGTATTCGTTCAGTGAGCCTGATCGACAGTAGATGAAACACCCCGGGTCACGTTTTCCGTTTACATCCCGGTGAACAAGTGACTGTCGTCCTGTAATTTTGGGTGCACTCCGGGAACACTCGGACCACCGGACCCCCACCGTGTCCACCGGTGGGGCTGAGGTGTAGACACAGAAATAGGATTTTTACCGAGAACTTTAAGTCCCTGCACAGGTGGGCCTGTACAGGTGAAGAGATAGTCGTAAAGGAGTAGAAATGGGAGCACATCCAGTTCCTGTCGAGACGAAGGGGTCGACGACTTCGGGGCTGAGACTTTTACTCAGGTCCCGAAGGAGAGAGAGTCCGAAAAGGATTAGGCTGGAGTCTTCGAGTGAGTCTAGCCCGGTAAAGAGGAGGGTGACAATAGGTCCGGTGGTAGTCGAGACAGGACCCGTGACCGTCGGCGTCGGACCTAACAGAAGGACGGAAAAGGAAGGGTTTAAGGTGACAGGTAAAATTTTTAGGTCTTACGTAAAAGTTTTGACATTTACACTAGTGGAGTGAGGGACGGATATTAAGAAGTTTCCGAAGAGGGTCGAAAAAGCCTACTTCAGGTTCAAGGAAGTACCCGGAACACTCCGGGACACACCAGACGCGTAGGTAGAGGGACCGGAGGAAAGGGGGAGACGGTAACAGAAATAAAAGAGACGAGAGAACGGAGACTTGGAGAATTTGACAAAACAGACCTTCTAGAGGGAAACAGATCAAATGAGGTCGAGTCCGAGGTCCAGAGGCGAAAGTGACGGTGGAGAAACCCCTCCGTAAAGGAGGGAGATCTGACTAAGGGGGGTGGGTGGGGGTGGTGGGAACGTCTTAGGGTGGGAAGAGTAGTGTAAATTGACATTACTGAACTAGTAAAGAGACCGGGAACCATGTTTTCGACGAGACTAAGATATAAAAGACGGCATAGGAATCGTAGGCCCAGACAAGGACTGTGTACTACGAAACATTTATGAACAAGTGGTTCACCTAATGAATGAATAACTTCACGAGGTTCTTCTACTCCGACCACCTCCACGGCTACTACCACCAGTCCGGGGGCTACCACCGCCGTATCCTCTACGAGTCTCTCTCCGTGAACGTCTAGTAAACCAGCACGACCCTGAACATGAAAGAAAACTCGAGGACCAAGGACCTCGACCCCCACTCCTGACCACCGAAAAGGATGGTTTCCTTTCAGTCACTTGAAGAGATTGGGTCGAACCCGAAGACCGGGTGTTTCGTACTTTCTGGTAACACGTCGTCTTTACAAAACTCGAACCCACAGTCTACCCAGGGTCAGGATCAAGAGAACTGGACGATCCCGTAGGGATAGACTTGATATCGAAGAAGACACTTTACCCCTTTTAGGTCAAAAGAGACGGTCCAACAACATTTCTCATTTATCTTTCATGAACCTTGGGAAGGGCCATAAATTGTTTGCCATTCGATAATTATAACAATAAAAACAACAATATTTATAATTGTTAAAAAAAAATGAACTTAAGGTCATTTTGACTGACAAGAGGTGAAGTACAAATTCATGGTTTACCTTCTACCAATAAGAGACACCTCAATGTTATGTCAGGACCAACCCTTTACTGACTTTTTATTCGAAACGTAATATCTTTCTCAGGTCGAAAGTGACCTGTCTCACAGTTTCACACAAAGAGAGGAGGGAAGAAAGAGTGAAGAAGGAAGAACGGATAACTAAAAAGGAGGGGAGAAAGAGGAGGGCGAGTCAAACGTATCTTTAGAGTCGGAACGGGACCAGACGAGTCCGGGACGTACCAGGTACACTACCGGAAAGTCCCAGTCTCCAAAGACTGGAGACTAGAGTCGAGACCCGAATTCTTCGGTCACGGGGAGACAGGACGGTATAGGTACTCTGATCCTCATCGGACCATGTTTACAGTGGTCCGGTCCGGTACCCCTCTGGCCCCCCGTCTCCGGTGGGACGGTGTTAAGAGTTTCGGGTATTGGAGACGGGGTAGAAGGATGTTCCCGGGTCTTTTCCGACCTCCGAAGGTGTAAGAGGACTTTCTCAGGAACTAATATTCTCGACCTCTTCTGGAGTCTCTCAGAGAACAGGTCACCAAAAGGTACTAGGAAAGAGGATTACTTTTGACTGTACCTGGAGGTTATCTCCTTTGTTTATACCGCGAATTACCCGTATATAGCTACAAAATTGACTTTCAGATAAACTTAGTTCCAAGAGGAGAATGATCGAGGTTTCGGAACCCATGTAGAGAGACGTAGAGACATTTTTACGTCAAGTTTCAACGATGAAGTAACTCGGTTCTGATCTCCCGTTTACGTGCCGTGTCACGAACCATAAGTTATTTGTCACCATAAATAAATACTACTCTGCCTACAATGTATTAACTCTACTAAAACTACTTGTGATTTTGAACTTTAGATCCCAATATTCATTCTCAACGTCACACTGCGGTCGAAAGTGTAGACAAAATGAAGACGCAAAAACAAAGTCACTATTTTCAAGGTCCTTTTAGTCCCTTGTCTTTTCGTCAACGGAATTTTTAGAGTCCTATGCACTTGTGTTATAAACGTCACCGGGGCTTCGTGGAAACTCCTCATCACACCTGTGGAGACTAGATCTGACTCGGAGTCAAAATTTCGACTACTCTGACCCCGAGCCCGTCACCCTATTGAACGACTTCAGTCGTCACTCACCCTACGGAGCAGAGGCGCCGTGTGTGTCTGGAGTGGGTGTCCGCCGACTTCACCAGACCACTGTCGGGCGGACGGACTGTGGGAGTGTCGACGCCCTTGGTACGGGGGACCCTCGAGCCCACGAAGTGCTTCCTTTGTCCTAGTCCTCCAAGGCGAGGTAATGGACCCTACCCACGACGAAGGACGGACCCTCCAAACGACAAAGCCGTCTCAACCACTGACACCCGTGTGGTAAGGCCAAGACAGCCCTGTTTCTGGTAGTGTGGTAGTCCTCCTCCTACACCCCAGACCTCTTCGGTGACATAGTGGGACCCCCCCCCTCGTGGTGCGGACAGAGGGGAGGGACCCCTGAACCCCTCGTCTCGGTCCCACTTGTCCACCATCTGTCGGTGGGAGTGACACGGACGGAGGAAAAGTGTCCAAGGGCAGACTGACCTCGGTTCGAGGGGTATACTTCTCCGAAAACTTTAAACCTTTTTGTACCGAGACAGGAATCTCCTCTCGAACCGAAAGATCTTGAGGTAATCGAGTACTTCTTGGGAAGTAAAATTGTGTCTCTTTTACTTTGTTTTACGTGTGTTGGTTCAGGTATCAAACCTGGCTAGTTCCGGGTAGGTGACCCTGACTCCACTCTTCACCACATTTTGGTCGGGATCCCCTCCCCGTTCCGACTCGTCACACACCCGTTGAACTGAAAGTGGAAATTTGACAGGGGAAAACATCATCCTAAAAACCTTTACTTAGGGAGGACTTTCCTCAGGATTCCCACTTAGGCACCTACCGACTGATAACCCAAAGATACTCCATTCCAATCAATCGGACAGGGAAACACTTCGATTCGGGTCTTTGGTCCGGACCCCAAGTCTTAACGGACTTCGGAGTGTACAGGTCCGAGTCCACTTGTGGAGAGACGGGAGTGTAGACTCTTCCGGTGACCCGAGAGCTGTTCGACGGTCCGTAGAGACAGAGACTCAATGGAAATAAAACATATTAAAAAAAAAAAAACCGACGTGGCACACCGAACGTCCGAGAGGTAAGGGGTTCGTCCCTAGTTTGGACGTGGGGAACGTCACTTTTCCGTCGTAGAATTGGGGACCTGACGGTCCCTTCCGGGGTACTCAATAGAACTCCCAGAAAATTCATAGAGTTTCGTGGCTTCTTTGGGTTCCGGTATGGAACAAGACGTAGTCCCTTGACTTCAGACGCAAGCTGCACGACCTTCTCTTGTTTCTTCCACCTTTTTTACCGTCACCGGGTCTTACCGACTCTACCCCTAAGAGGGGTGTAACCCCAAACCATATTTCCTGGGAAGGTCTGAGCCGATGTTTCTTCTACTTAGAGTGGAAACTCTCTACACCATTCCTAAACACCCCTGTTCCCGTCCCACTACGTAAACTTCCCTTGGGCTCTGAGGATTATTATCGATTGTACCTCGACTCGTGAGTTCTTACCTAAAGTTAGGAGTACTGGAACAACTAGGAGTGTCGTCTAGACACCCCGTCCATGACAATGGATGTAAATGTCCCATCCTTAGATCCGTCTCCCTCCAATGATCGAAGGGGCCCACCGGTCCCATGATTCACTGCCACGGTCTCTCCTTGTACAGACGGAAGGACCTCTCGGACCCCGGGACCTGACACCGGAGTGACCGACTGGTAGATCTTCCTCTTTGCACTTTACGAAGAGATTCCACTTGTCCTCGTCCCTCCCGGTCCCGGTGTACACCACTTTCCGTGTCCTCTCTCCCCGCTCGAAGAGTCGTCGTCGACGTGGGGGGATCCCACCCTCAGCGGGGCTCACGGTTCAGGGAGGGTGGGAACTCTCTCGACCTTCTCTCCTTCCACCCCTACATTGTGGTCGGAATGACTAAGGTGAGTCGTGATTTCCGTGCAAAGACCAGACAGACTCGAGACTCCTGTCACCCAGGACACTCGAGTCGGTGACCCTTTCGGTCACTCCACGACCTGCGTGTACATCCTGCACCCCGGGACGCCAGTAGTGGGTGGAGGTCCGAGATAGTCCTCAACCACCTCGAGTCTCCCTTCGCAAGTAACCTCCCTCAACAGTCGGACCCCCCTCATAACACTATAAAGGGACAGGAGGAAGGGTTTAGTCCACTCCTCCGACCACTCCTCGGGGAGTCTCACGGTAGGACGGCAGGAGTGTGGTGGTGGTTGGGACCGTTGGGGGAGGGGTCTGCGGCGGGGAGAAGGGGTCACGACAACTTTCTCTGGTCCCTGTAGGACTCGAAGTCGAAACCTCAAACCCTGCACACAAAAGCAGACCTTTTCTTGTTCCCGTTCCCCGGTCACTAGTGACGGGTCCTCCGGTCTCACTCTTCCCTTTCCTGGGGACGTGGTCCTCGTCGATCACGAAAGCCACAGGTCACCAAGGACGGCCCCCGTCCGGGTGTCCCTTCCACGAGTGGTAATTTTCCGGGGTAGTACCTCCGTCTCCGTTGGGGTCTACCTTCCCCGACCCCTCTGTCGGTGGTCTTGTGTCTTGGTTCCCCGGCTCGTCGAGAGGTTCTCGGGGAGCACGGAAATCCGGGACGTGTCTCCACCGGAGGTCCCCTGTGATTTCTGCGACTTCCCCTTACGGGCTACACCCTTTCTCATCCCTGGACTCAGGGGTCCGTGACCGGCGTGAGAGGTTGTGGAGGTCGGTTCTGGGCGACACGGGGACATAGAAAGGACGAGGGAAGTCGGAGACAGGACTGGGACCTCTTCAGTCTTCATCGACTCTCCCAACCACTCCCCTCCCCTTCCATCTCCTTCTGACTCTTTTTCGGTCGACAAAGGGGACGAGCGCCAGTGGAGAGTAGGACGTCTGGACCCGACTGCCCCCGAACTCACACTCGCGCTCTCACACCCCTCTTCGAAGTTTACTCTCACTTCAAAACTGTGCTCGGACCTGGGCTACCGGTTTATAGACTTTTACTCTAACAGGACCATAGACCTTCCTCGACACCCTAAACGGACTCTGTAGTAGTTCCCACCCCTCCCTTCCGGTCTCATAAGACTAGTCACTACCACCACCCTCCTCCCCGGCGGGACGTAGACAAAGAGGTGTATCACGACCAGAGCGAGTGACACCCAAGGGGCAAAAAAATACTTTTCTCGTTTGACGCGTTGCCTCGAGATCATGTTTAGGTCGAAAATTTTACAGGATAAGTAGTGTCAGAAGGAACTTCCGGTATATAACTATAGTCTACAGGTCTTCTTTAGTCGACAAGTACTTAGACGGAGTGTACTCACAAACTCTGGTCTAAAGAGGAAAAGATTTTTTCGAACAAAAGTAGTAGTGCACCGAGAGAGTGGTTGACAGGACAATAGGGGATGCACGGTGAATTAAAAAGGAACGGCATACATTGTTCTGGTTTGGATCATTCCGGTATAGGTTATGGATATTTTATGAAACACCAAGAAATTCACAGAGGTCGTTATAGATTATACGTTCTGAAAGAAGTGACTATCTAAAAATTTTATAGTAAGAGGGTTCTCCCTGTAGTCAAATCTACTTTAAGATGAACCCTCTACATACATGTCAGACATACAGGGTAGTCCAAGTCGCATCAGAAAGGCGGAGAAGGGAGTCGGGACATCATGGGTCAAAACTTCCCTCAACGGCAGTCCTACAACCCGTCTCTCCTTTAGTCCCGCCCGCCCCCCACCACCACCACCACCACCACACGGTTGGACACTCACACCGGGCGGGTCGACTTTCCCGACAAGGGGTCCGAGAAAGGACTGGAGACCCTACCTGGACCGCCCCGAGGCAGACCCTCCTCCCGTCAGTATGAGTGAGAAGTAACTGCTTCTACTCAAGGTCCCCTCCAACCGACAACAAATGTAGCTCTAGATGTCGGCGTTTCCTTTCGTCTTTCACTCTGTACCTCAGGCCTGAACTGGGACTTCCCGTCCCTGAGGTCCGACCCCGACCTGATCTCCCTGGGTCTCCGTACGTCCGAGGGCGACCCGGACCACGGACCGTTGAGGGGAAGGGAGGCGAGACTCCTACACCACTCTGAGTCGCTGTGTCTGTTTTCCGACCCCAGGACCCGATTAGGAACTCGTAGATCCCCGTCCCTCGTCGTCTCCGACGACCTTCGTCCCGTCCTTCCTTGTCGACCCTTACCCCCAGTGTCCCTCGGAGACCTACTCGTCCCGACCTCCAACCCCCTATTTCCCGTCCCCTCCCCCTGTAGTCTTCTACTCCCCTCCCTTCGTCCACTCCCCCCGCCACCCTCGTCCACGGTTCGACCCGCCACAGTGACCTCCTCCCCACCTCATCGTTCCCCCTCTACTTGAGGTCGTTTGACATGACTACCCGAGCCGGAGAAGCCGCGACCCCAACGGTCGGTGCTCGACGAGGAGGAGCCGTGACTGGTCGAGGACGTCGTGCCGGAGGTGCTACCCGTACTGGTACCGCCACCACCTGCACAACCTCTCGGTGTACCTGTCGTCGCACCACGTTGTGTACTTCGTCTCGTCGTCGGACCTTCCGTCCCTCCCCGCACCCCACCCCCCTGTCGGAGTGGCGTGCCGGTGGGGGGGCCGGGTTGGAGACTGGAGTGCCCGAGGGAGTCCCGGAGGATGGTCGGGTGTCCGCGACCACAAATAGGTCTTGTAACCCTAAAAATACAGTATGCACCATGAGGGTCCCGAACCGTGTTCTCATTTGTAATTTCTACATTTCTACACAACTTACTTACTTCGTGTGAAGTACCCGATCACACCGGAACCGTAAGGTGGGGGGAGGTAGGCGTTTGTGTGTGGTGGTCTTTTTCGGGAATGAATTCGTTTCTCATCGAAGTCAGTATCCCAGTGTCCCGTACCTGAATCGACTAAGGAGTAGAGAGACACCTCTCTCGAACCACTGTAATCGGACCACTACTACACACAAAGAAACACACCCATATTTCCTTAAGAAAAAACCGGGAGTGTCGGTCGTTTGGAGACTTATGGAAGTGTATGGAACGAAACGTCGGTGCAGTGACATCAGTAATCGCTGGCTTATCTCTACTTACCTACCTCGAGTACCAAGGTGGGTGATGAACAAGGTGATGATTGTGCACCTTTCGAATCGGGAGTTTCCGGGGTCACGAGTTAAAGTGACACAGGTGAAAAAGTTCGACCATAGAATTTCTCAACTCCGAACCTCTTTCCGATTGTTTCTATTGTAGGTCCAAGAGGAACCGAAACTTTTGTACGAGACACACATGTCTATGTCAAGAGTAAAGGTATCCTCTTCAGTTGCATTTCCACACCTGGCGGAATCCACCCTAGTGACTACACGTCCTCTACTCCCCTCCCTTCGTACATCTACTCCCCCGGTCGTACAGGACACCTAGTACTGACCCATCCACGGTCTCGGGGTTACCTCGGAGACACATCCGACTACCTCTGTTCTTAAACAGACTGAACCTGGGAGTGGTCGTTTGTCTCCCGGGGTGCCCCCACCCTCCACGCCACTTGGCTCTACTCACCTTTATGTTACCCTATTTTTAAGAGCTTCTACCATAAGTCCCCAAAATTTCTCGACGTCTCAGGTTTATAGTACACCCCTTCACGGTTTGACACAGGTCGTCCAGCTCACACCCCATGTTATAATCTAATAATAACTCAATCCCCCTTAATGAGTCCAATAATGAGTCCCATAATGACTCTTAATACGACACTCAATTTCGACACCAATTCACCCTCTGCCCTTGTAGAAAACTTAATATTGGACATAAGTAGATTACTGATTACAACTTTTGCTTATGGTATAATAAATAAATGCGAGACAACCTAAGGGTTTGCTCGGTCCCTTTTTCCCAACGTTCTTTCAACATTCGATCTTCGTCCACTCCTGTCATAAGGTTTCCCTTCCCGTCCCAATAATAGGTCGTCTCACCCTCACTCAAGTGTGTTGTGGAAGTCAGGACTGGAGGATGTGTAAGGGTTCACGGGGAGGACTGTCGTTTCTCTCCCCTGTCGACTCCCTGACGTCTAGTCCAGTCTGCGGTACAAACTGCCCGGACACCAGACTTGGTCACTGTTGTTCTCGACCCCACCTACCGTCCTTTGACGGTGTGGAGGAATTTACTGGCTCCTCTGTAGAGAAGGAGTAGGTCGGACAATGGACTATGTGGCCCTTTTTCCAACCCTTTGTCAAATGCGACCAGGTACAACGAAATAACTTACTCGGGGAATCTACGACATTGGACGACATGGTCCTCAGAACCAATGAACCCAATGAATCTAACACTGTTATTCATTCATTCATTCACTTCAGAGAGTCAGCACAGGCTGAGAAAAACTGGGGTACCTGACATCGGATGGTCCGAAGAGGCAGGTACCCTAAGAGGTCCGTTCTTATGACCTCACCCAATGGTAAAGGAAGAGGTCCCCTAGAAGGGCTGGGTCCCCAACTTGGGCCCAGAGGGCGTAACCTCCGTCTGCGAAATTGGAGACTCGGTGGTCCCTTCTAACACTGTTATTTCCTGTGATTTCAGAGGTAAGGTACCAGTGTCAGGGAGAGGGACCTTCCCCTCCTCCCTCGGAGCGCCGGGACCACAGGAGGGTAGGGAAAACCATCTTTTGGCGTTCACCTGTAGGGAGACTGACAGGCCCCCCGGGTGACCCTCGACCCCTCTACGTGATTCACACTGAATGTACGGGCCGAACCGAGGTCGGTAGTCCTGGTACGCGTCTCGTTACGCGAACACGTCCAAGGTGAAGAGGTGCCGGCGGCGGTGCGTCTACTGCGGGTGGTCGTCGTCGCACCACAAGAACTTCATGAGCGGGCGGTGGACGCCTCCGGTCCCACCCAGTGGGGACGGGCTGGGCCCCGGGTCGGGGGCAGGCTGATTTGAGTGACAGTTGATGTCCGACCGTTCGTTCTTCGTCCCTCTACTCCAAATAATTTTATCGATCGATACCACATATAATGTATACACCCGAAGGGACGACCG
This sequence comes from Capra ibex, assembly GCA_006410555.1. Taxonomy (NCBI): domain Eukaryota; kingdom Metazoa; phylum Chordata; class Mammalia; order Artiodactyla; family Bovidae; genus Capra; species Capra ibex. Next base: position 14,304,886 of record SJYO01052474.1, on the reverse strand, counting down.
AGTCACCATTTCTTAGGTGGACGGTTACGTCCTCTGACCCCAAACTAGGGACCTCAGCCCTTCTTGGGGACCTGCTCCTTTACTGTCGGGTGAAGTCATAAGAACGGACTTCTTAAGGTACCTGTCTCCTCGGACCACCCGATGTCAGAGACCCAGTGTCTTCTCAGTCTATACTGAATCGTCGATTTGTTGTTGTTGTAATGTATATATATAAGAAGGAACCCGCCGAGACACGACGAAACGACAATTCAACGGTTCAGCACAGGTTGAGAAACACTGGGGTACCTGGTGTCGTGCGGTCCGGAGGGACAGGAAGCGATAGAGGACCTTAAACGAGTTCAAGTACAGGTCACTCAGTCACTACGACAGATTGGTCGAATAGGAGACGACGGGAGAAGAAGAAAACGGAAGTTAGAGAGGGTCGTAGTCTCCGAAAAGGTCACTCAACCGAATCGTGTAATGTTTCTAATAAAGTAAATTAGGACGGTTATTGAGATATCCCATTTATCAGAAGAGGTAAAAAATTCTCTATATTTTTTGTGGGTAATACTTATACTAAAGTTTTTTATTTGTAATTGTTAAGATAGGACACTCACTTCACTTTCAGTGAGTCAGCACAGGCCGAGAAATGCTGGTATACCTGATATGTCAGGTACCTTAAGAGGCCCGGTCTTATGTCGGATAGGGAAGAGGTCCTCTAGAAGGGTTGGGTCCCTAACTTGGGTCCAGAGGGAGTAACGTCCAACTAAGAAACGGTCGACTAGGTGTTCCCTTCGGGTTCTTATGACCTCACCCATCGGATAGGGAAGAGGTCGTGTAGAAGGACTGGGTCCTTAGTTTGGCCCCAGAGGACGTTACGTCCGTCTAAGAAATGGTTGCCTCAATACAGGAATTTTTAATACTTTTATTGGGACCCAGACAGGTGATTAGAATAAAAGAAATCGGAAAATATTTTGATATAAGTAAAAGAATAATCTTTTTGTGGACAAGTGATACCTTTTGAAATTTTATATCTTTTGAATTTATATTTTAATGGGAGTTAGAATGATGACAATTATGACACCATATAAAAGAAGTTAAAAATTACAGATATATCTATGTATTAACCTAAATATATCATACACGACCGAAAATAGGAGGCAAAAAAGTAAAGTGTAACATGAAACTAGTAAAAGAAAACTCTGAATTTAAATGACCTTTTTAGGTACGAGGACCGTCGTACTTCATGATATCTTAAATGAATCGGTAAAAGGAAAACAACTTATAAATTTAACTAAAGAAAAGAAAGAAACGATGTTACCTTGTTTCTTATTAAAAGACGAATTTAGTAATTCGAATATACTTACACTAATAAAGGAATTCTATCTCAAGAACTTCCACAGAAATATTGAACGGTTTATTAATGTTTCAAGGTTTCCCAGGGTTTTATTATTATCACGTTCCTTACAGGATGTGACATAGGTAAAAACAAACAAAGACTTGGTAAACTTCCAATGTATGTAAAAACCGGGATTCATAAAGTCACAAATAAAGGATTCTAATCTCCAAAAGAGAGTTTGTTGGTATCATGGTCAACGTCGAAGAGGAACGTAAAATTATTACTCTTTTAACTCTGACTCAGGACAAGTTTCTACAAAGGATACAAACCCCAGGTCCTGGTAGAGAAGTAACTAGGGGAGGGAACCTTATAAGAGAAGAATAGAGACGAAACTACTCTGAAGTTTCGGTCAAGTCCGGACCACGGGGGGTCTTTTGGAAGACACATGGAGATCGGAGACCGAGGTCTTGTAAGGAACACCCAGGATAATTGAGGTGTGCGTAGTGTCTCGTGTGTCCCGTTACGAGTTTAGCAACGAAGTACGAACGGGACAAATAAATAGAAAAATACACATGGAACGAACAGAGAAGCCTCTTCCGTTACCGTGGGGTGAGGTCATAAGAACGGACCTTTTAGGGTACCTGCCTCCTCGGACCATCCGACGTCAGGTACCCCAGCGATTCTCAGCCTGTGCTGACTCGCTGAAGTGAAAGTGAAAAGTAAAAGTACGCAACCTCTTCCTTTACCGTTGGGTGAGGTCACAAGAACGGGCCTCTTAGGATCCCTACCCCCTCGGACCACCCGACGACAGATACCCCAGTGTGTCTCAGCCTGTGCTGACTTCACTGAATCGTCGTCGTCAGTCAATTAAGAGAATTGACTTAAGATCCGACGTTTTCCGGTTTCTTGTACAAAGATATAGAGAATTGTGGATTATCCTATTTAACGTTTTCATCTGTGAGTCATTTATGACTCAGTGTATGTTCTCTCAACAAGGGTTGTTACCCTGGTACTATATTTGACTTTCCTTTTCTATATCTTTTCAACTTGAGGATTGAATCTTTGGGAGAATTTTACTCTTTTGTTATTGTGAAGACTGACGTTCTTTTTAGTTTTGACTTGTCCCTTCCTTTACGTCTATATCAGTTAAGACACTACAAACTTCATCTACCTTAAATGTATTGGTATCACAACTTTAAACTAATAACTTAGTATACGGACATGACTCTCTACCTCCTCTTAACCCACTACATTCTCATGTTTTAGGAGTAACTGATATTAGTCTTCTGTTGACTATTACAGATTTTCACTATTGTTAATTATACACGTACAATTCAGCGAAGTCAGCACAGGTTGAGAAACACTAGGACACCTGACATCGGGTGGTCCAAGGAGACAGGTACCCTAAGAAGTCCGTTCTTATGACCTTACCCAACGATACGGAAGGAGGTCCCCTAGAAGGGCTGGGTCCCTAGCTTGGGTGGAGAAAATACAGAGGACGAAACCGTCCGTCCAAGAAATGGTAATCGCGGTGGGTCCTTCGATGTTAATTTTATCCTTTCAGTATATCCTGACACCGTGAATTATGGTCTTCGTCGCTAATCCTTTCAATTCAAAAACCGAGACCCAACCCCCTCCAGACACCTTCTCTGTCGATAAAAGAAATAATACTAGAAAAAGTCATAATAAACTAAAAAATTGGGACGATCCTCGTGAAACCATTCTATTCTCGACGAGGTCTTCCGTCGGACGAGGTAAAGGGAGAAGAGAGAACAAGGGGGGTACCTCTAAAGGAACACAGACTGACTACTCACGACACGACGTCTTCCTGGCAGAAAGGAGAGACTGGTAAACGACCTTCTTTTCGGGACACGAAGACCAATTGGGTCGGGAACACCTGTGACGGTGATTAAGAGGCCCTCCTGTCTCTTCGAGACGACTCGAACACTGAGCCCTCCTCTCACGGGAGACCCTCCCCGTCCCTCACGAACCTGGGACTGCCACCCACCTCCACGACGGGGGAGCGCCCTCCATCCTCGTGACGACCCTTCCGGTCCCCCACGACTTAACCTGGAAGGAGTCCCGGGCGAGTACCAGGGTCCGTCGACTCTCCGTCGAACTTCCACCTTAGTCACAAAGGGAAAGGAGACAACTAGTTCCTCCCTCTGGACGTCTTCCAGACTCTGTGGCGATCTGGACCCGCTGCCAGGGGGTGGCCGGGGTACTGAGTACCGGGAGACACTTCGAAGATTTCTGAGTCACGCTGGTCCCAATGAAAGGCTCTCCTGGCTGTCTGTCTGTCGGAAAGGTAAAAGACGGAGAAACCGTGTTTAGGATTATCTTGAGGTCAAACACTACCGGAAAGTCCTCCGAGTCTCGGACGTGTTAGCCACCCCGATGAAAGAGACACAAGGAGAGTTTTCCCTCCTCTTTCCTTAGTTGGACACATCTCACGGAAGACGTATGGTCCTTACAACATAAAACGCAAGCGAAAGAGTAAATTCCACTCCTTTGTCTGGGTTTCTCCAATCCCTTCTCCAAGGTCCCGGGGGCTACACTCCCCACCTCAGCTCTATAGTTAGGTCCAGGGAGACTTAGATTTCGATGGTACGCTGTACGGAAAGTACCGTCGGTCGACCTTTGGTGAGTAGATTAAGTTGGGGTCCCCTTTAAGAACCAGGGGGTCTGTCGTACCCGGTCGGGTCCAAGGAATAGAAATAAGTGTTAGTGTCAGGACTGCGACCGGGGTTTATGGACCCGGACCAGGTTACCGTCGGGGTCCGAGTCGAAATCGCCCTATCAACAATCAACAAATCTTTTGTTGACACGACAAAAGAGTACACCACAAGCCACCCGAGTCCAGACAAGTCTGTAAGGGGAGAGGTGACACTCACTACGGTGCACGAACCACTAAATCGGACCCACACCAGACACTAATACTCTACCACGCAGTTCACCCCTTCTCGCTCCCGAGACCTCAGTCGGTCCTGAACCTACACACTGGGACCCGTTCAATAAGTTGGAGAGACCCGAAGTAAAGAGAGTAGACTTTTTTATTTACTCCTGAGATACTGAGGGTCAGAAACCATCTCGACAACACTTCTACTTTACTGTGCACGTTTGGTCGATCGGACCGGGCGGTGGAACTGTCGACCCCAAGGACCACCAAGAGGACAATGAGCCACCAGGGCGTCAGGTCCAGATACCTGTGACCGTGTGTCTCTTCCGACTCCGTGTTATTTATTTTGGGACAGACCACCACCACAGTCAATCAAAAGATCGGACGACTAAAAAGAAAATGTTATTTTGGAACCAATAAGTCTTGGGGAGACCCTCAAGGTCCTAAGAATTCCTAATTAGTAAAAGATTTTACACAACGTAGGAGTGTAAACGGTACTCGGAAGGAAAGGGGTGATAGATTAAAGGTTCTGATTATAAGACACTTAACCCTTTGATCTATTGCCTTTAGCAGTCTTGATAAACGTTTCTTTTTAATCTAAGATTCTACTCTCGAGGAGGATACCGATCTCACGCACCTAAGTACTGTAAATACAACCGTCACAATGACGGAATGACGAAAAGACGAGACACCAAAAAGAGCCACACGGTTTTGGGACCCGAACCTCTCGTCTCCATAAAGGCCTGTCACGAATTCTTCTCTACCCGAGTTTCTCTGTCGAAACTTTTCCACCTCGTCTCCTATCGTTCGAGTCCAAGACCTCAATTCTACTGGACCCAAGTTTACGGACGTGGGTGTCTACCAGACCCTGGTTTGTAACTTGGGTCTATGGGAGTAGTGAGACACATCATTATGGGTTGTGAAACTTTGGTAGTATACACACGGAATTCATTTTACTACGTCCTTTCCGGACCGTATATCCTTCAGGAGTCTTTTCCGGGTAATAATAACAATTTACTTCATTTTTCTACTTTACGAAGTTCTACTCTAAGTCCCAGTCCTTAGTCCATACGGTCGTACTGGTACATCTCCTTCTTTACTTTATTCTTCCTCGTTCCACCTAAAGTTTCTTTTTCTAAGAAGGTTTGAAGGAATTCACTTCCCACTCCTGTAGAGATCTCAAAAGATTGGGTCGGACCTGACTCTCCATGTTTCTGGATTCACCACTCGTCACGTCAGATGATTACTTGATCAAGTAACAATCACTTAACGTCCACTGTAGAGAATCACTACTCGAAAATTTTTGTAGTAAGAGAAACCTAACCCTACTAAATAACGAGAGATCTATACAGTCCAAAATTGACAAAAATCTTTCAACAACGACAACAAAAAATTATCCTTCTCCCGTCAACACCGAAATTAGTATCGTCAGACTCCTCTTGTCTTTAGACCTACAACTAGAACCAAGCCACGAAAAGAGTGATTCTTGTAGTAGTTCCCGTAGCAGTCCTTCTTTCTGTCTCTACCTGGTTGGTTAGTAAGCACTTCTACTCGACCCGTGAGACTACGCGTGAAAGAGTGAGTCTTTCGAAAATTGTAGGAGTGTTGAGGGGTACTCCGTCCATGAAGATAACAAGACTAAAAGGTCCACTCATTTTACCAATGTCAAATCTCTCCAATGTCCCTTTCTTTTCTTACAACGGGTAAGGTCAAGATATTCCTAGTTCGGGAATCGAGGACGTCAGTACGTGGGACTCCCCTTACGTCCTACCTCTTTTTGTCCTTCGGAGACATGAAACCCATAACCGGGATTTATCAATTCTACCCATAGATTCCTTAGTAAAGTTACCGAGGTCTAAGAATATAGAAGAGTATTTATCTTTTCGTGATTTTAGTAATTGACCTCTACAGACAACACTAATCGTCATCAGAAGACTACAAACTGATGTACAAAAAAAAAAAAGGGTCTTTTTATTTAAGTATATAAAGGACCGAGGACGGAGTCGAGAAACCTCGTCAAAGAGTCATTGGGTCGGACAGAGGGTCCGGTATCAGGAGTCATTCCATGGGTTTATTTTGAATTGAACGTTGAAAATAAAGTCGGTTGTGTGTTAAACGAGTTCTGATCCATCACTGTTGTGACCTAAGTTTGAGTCTAGAAGGAACGAGGGTAGAACCTGGGACTGGGATGGTACAACAGTGACAGGGACGAATACCACCACTGTCGGTCTCGGACCGGTCTACACACCTAGACTGACACAGGACCGTGCCCGTGCCCACCGTAACGTACCCATGACAGTCTTTACGTCGACGAGTCGTGGGACGACAACCGACGCGTGTGGGTCCGAGAGGAACGTCCAGCCGACCCCCACTCGGAACAGTGTATAGTCCTTCCACCGTCAGGGGGTCTTCTAGCCACCACCAGCGACCTCTACCCGGATATAACTCCGAGAAAACCAAGTAGACTTGTTAAACGTCACTCAGGTCCTACCCTAGGACCCGTCCAGGGGGAGTCGTGACTCGATTCGGGTAGTCTCGATCTCTGAAGTGCCGTAGTAGGGTTGGTGGACGGACCGTTTCTTCGATACAGGTCACATCGACGGAGAGACGGGAAGGGACCCCCGTCCTTACGACTAAGATGACCAATTCAGACACGTTCGAGTCTGTGGGAGGATTGGTGGACAGACATAAGGGACTCCTGTCTCCACACGTTTGATGAGCGACGGGGACTTTGGAGTCCCCGACGACACCCTTACCCCACCGGTGTTCGACAACGTCGCCCGGGTCCACCGGTCCCGAGACTCGGGAGTATTGGTTAGTCTCATCGTGAAGGAGAAGGTAGTCAAAGTATATAACTAAGAGGATTCTAAATCAAAGTTTTTTTCCAAAGCAATGAATTTTTTTTGTACGAAACGTTTGGAATGGGACGACGACGACGACGACGATTCAGTGAAGTCAGCACAGGCTGAGACACGCTGGGGTATCTGACGTCGGATGGACCTAGGGGGTAGGGACCCTAAGAGGTCTGTTCTTATGGCCTCACCCAACGGTAAAGGAAGAGGTTACGTACTTTCACTTTTCACTTTCACTTCAACGAGTCAGCACAGGCTGAGAAGCGCTAGGGTACCTGACGTCGGATAGTCCGAGGAGACGGGTACCCTAAAAGGTCCGTTCTCATGACCTCACCCAACGGTAACGGAAGAGGCTTTGGGATAGGATCCCTTCCGATTTCATCTCTCTGGGTCTACCTACGACTGGACCGGTCTTCAGTCGGGTTGAGGACGTCTCGAAGCTTCACGTCTGAATGGTCCACGGGGATCAAAGACGACAACGACACCTTTGTGACCGAACCGGAGTTTCCCGACGTTCCAGACATCCAAGGACCCAAACCCCGGGGGGAACACCGGACCCGTACCCGAGTCGAGACCCGACACAGACTTACCGACACCCACTACCCGTAGACTATTTGTCTACGAGTCAAATAGGAGTGTCCGAACATATACAACCTCCCCTCCCTTATCCCACCCTCCAGTTCCCCCGCCCCACAGTCGGAGATATCATTCGTCTCCGGTCTTTCCGTCTCATCTCTCACCGTATACTTTACGGGGGTCTAAATTTGTTTGTCAGTCCCAGACCCGTGGCCAGTCCTTAACCACCCAGCCTTTCTAGTCTTCGGTTATCCCTTCGTCTAAAGTCCTATAGTCTGAGATCGTAGTGAACCGACATCTCCGACAAAACAAAAATGTCGACCTCGACGGAACGGAGAAGAGACCGGGACCGTCCTCGATCTTAGATTTACCCTCAACGATCTCCGGACGTCACATCCGGTGACTCTGTCGTCTCCCGCACACACACACACACACACACACACACACACGCACGCACACACACACACACACGCGCGCGCACACACACACACACACACACACACAAACACGTACGTGTACACAAACCACCCATCTATCTCTCGTCCACATTAGTGATGGTCTTTATCAAAGACTGGGACCCGTGAGGACTCTGAGAAAGGTTCGAAGTCATAAGTTTGATACGGTAAATCAAGGGGTCTCATGGGGACCCGGGGGTAGAGGTACGGTAAGAGGATATTTGTCACTGAGAGTCGAGTGAACTAACTGTGTCCATGACAAGAGCCGATGTCATTATGTAATCTTCCCGAATCTCCTGAAAGTTCCGTCTATACTACTATCATTGCTCTCAGTGTTACGTTCGTTTCGTTCGTTTTTGTACGGTTTTTTGTTTAGACTTTATGTCTTGACTCGAGACCCGTGGTCGTTTCCCCTCGTCACCGACCCACGAATGTTCGAACTCTCTTAGGATTTCAGTCTCCCGGGAATCTCGGGTCCGGGAGGGGGTCCCTTACCGCAGATGGAGATTACAGGGACTAAGTCAGTCGGTCGAACACGGAGATCCGTGTCCTTGTTGTCCTGGTGTACCCCAGGGGTGAAGTCTCAGAGGGGAGAGTTTCTCCCCTTAGAGGGAATACGACGAAACGGAGACCAAGACCAAACCGGGGAGACTCGAACAACACAACCCGACGTGTTCGGTCCTTAGTACGGGAAGAGCTCCGGAGAGAAGGAAAGAGTACACTGAGTCGATCTAAAATCTGTAGAGCCCATGGGTGGAGACTTACTCGTTGAATAGGTCTTAAATGACGGAACATGTCGCTTGTATTGTCAGTGAATATCTCCTAATTCTCTATCCGAGGAGACTGGTGTCCTAAAGGGTCCGTCCTTATGACTTCACCCAACGGTAAAGGGAGGAGGTACCAAAAAGGACTGGGTCCCTAGTTTGGTCCCAGAGGACATGACGTTCGCCTAAGAAATGGCTGACACGGTGGTCCCTTCGGGTAATTCTCCGTGTCACGCACATTTCCTGGAGACGTGAAACCGTCGGTGGAACCTACCTTTCGAATGTGACTCCGACATGAGTCGACTTTCGGTCCAAGAAAAAGTGTGTTTGACGACTGTGAGTAGGAATAATTTGAAGTAAAACGGTCAGGGTCAGGTAACGGAGAAGGACCGTCGTAACTAAGACAGTGACATGTAATCGACCAGGTAGGTCGAAACGCAGTAGACGTTAGGGTCATTATACGGAAAGTGTAAAAGTAAACACAAGAGAGAGGTCGTGCTACGGTTGTACAATACTTTCTAGGAAATTCACGTCGATAAGTTGGTCATGAGTTCGATGAGTTGGCACGATAATAGGTCGGGTGTACCCGAGGAGACTAACTCTTTAAAAATAGGGACCTTTATGACTTCCGAGGTTTCTTTTTCAATTAAATACAAGTCGTTGAAGACAAATTTTCTGGTCCCTTTAACATTTCGAAATACCTTTCTGAAGTTAGTTTCTCGTCAGTCATATGTAAAACCCGTGAACTATTAGTTCCCATTTAAAGTGAATAGATCTTGTAAGAGAGTACCCTTTAACACATTTAGGAGACGTTACGGTTATTATCACCGTATGACGTATCTCAGAAGACACAATGAGGTACACCAAATATGAAAGAGAGATGATCTGATCTTATCTTTGAAGAGTTCCAGTCCTCGGTAAAGACAGAGAAAAGTCGTGGACTCAAGTCGACTCTCTCCTGTTAGATTCGAAACGTGTCACTGGAGAATTGGACGTCTGACTGTTAGGTAGTGACATTTTAAATCGGTGAATATACGTGTGTAGGTCGGGGTCACCCTTTGGGTTTCGTAATCGATACTCTAAGTTCTTCCGTTTTTATATAAAGTGAAAGTAAAAAATAGTGGACGTTCCATAGACATTGTAGGGTGTCACGTGTGTCATTCATATCGTGAGTCTTTTTTATAAAAAGACTTACAACTGACTTATTGGGTTCTCTGTCTTCGGTGTCTAAGTCCCAGTGTGACTAGGATAAGTGAGCGGAAGGAAGTGTACCTCTCATGTGATGACTGTGTGTGGTAGTCCTTGTGACGTCACCTCTTTGTAATTGACTCCGACCACACTCTCACCTGGCCTACTTTTTCTGTAGCATGTAGGATCTTCCCGACTTCGACCCACCTCTCTCCTGTATCTTCCACGCGTCGACCCACCTCTCTGCTATGCAGATACCGTTCCAAAATTAGACTACGAGAGGACATGGTAAATTCCCTGTCTACTTGGGTAAACGTGTCTACTTGGGTAAACGTCCCGTCCTCATCTCTGTGTACATCTCTTACCTGTAAACACGTGTCACTCCCTTCTCTCATATCGTAATTGCATATATGTGACGGTACACATTTCCTCTATCGGTCACCCTTCGATGACGTTTGGTGTCCCTTGAGTCGCTCCACGGGACACTGCTGGACCTCCCCACCCTCCCTCCAAGTTCCCCCTCCTCTATATATATATGTGTGTACATACAACAATAAACGTATGTAACGACAACAACATGTCGTCTTTGATTGAGTTGCAACATTCCGTTAATATGAGGTTGATTTTTTTAGTTTCCTGTTTCTATAGTCCCGCCAGGGTTTCCTTCCCTGGTTGCGTAAATCACAACCTTTCCAAAACCTTTCCGAAGTAGGTTGTCCCATTGACGGATCCTAAAATTTTCGAATTTCCTAACCTCTCTTGAAAGACTCCACCTTCCCACCGGACTCAGGACCGTTCCCCGACCCTTTCGTGTCCACCCAAATCCCTCACTGTTTACCTAAGACATAGACTTCTCCCCCCAAGGACATCTGGGGGTAGAGTAAAAAGGGTCTTTCGATTTCATGCACGACCATATCCTCTATTCAGTTGCCGACTCCTTATCTATACAAGAGACAGACGTTTCAGTTGTCCGAGTGTGTCCCAATAGTGGGTACAGGACATGGGTTAACCGTAAAGGAAATTAGACTCAAATTTTCCGATCGATTTGTCTAATATAAACCAGATTTGACGTGGGACCTCGGGTCGATAATTTATAGTAGTGGTTGGTTTCGGTGAAATAGTCCGGTTACCCCATCTTAAAAAGTGGAGTTTACTATTTTAACCGAGGGACCGAGAAGGTCACAAAAGGTAGAGATCGAGGTCGTTATTGTTGTGGATTAGAGAGGGGTCTGTCAGAGGAAAAAGAGGAATGTTTCACGGTAACGGAAACTTTTGTTGACGGAGGGATCTGAAGAATACCCAACTCGGAAGGATGGTCACGCCACCCGTCTGGGATCCTACTTAACAACGGATCGTTGTAGGGATCACACACCTCCCCGACTAACCGGGTGGTCAGACATCCTAGGACGACGTCCTTCGGGAACCTCTTTATCTCTGTAGTAGACAAAATTCCAACGTCGTACGACAACCGAAAACCCGACGGACATCACTTTATGTTTCTATAATCAAAAATTTACTTATCAATCGAGTGAAAATTTTACAATGAGTTCAAAGTCAAGAAAGACATTGAAAAAAGAGACGAGAGATCAAAGTGGAAGGTCGTGTGACCGAAAAAAAAAAAAAGTAAGTAACCGAAAACGACAGTGTTAAAACTTCTCTTTGGACCGTCTGTTCAAGTATGAAAAGAGAATTCTTTTCATTATAACTACGAACAAGAAAATCCGTACGTATATCTGGACTTGATGGAAGAGAGAAAGGTGTTTCCTTCCCCCCGTTAACCTCTCTGACCGATCACGAAGTCCAGGGTCCACTCAAAATACACCCAGGGTCCTATGACCGCAATCTGGGTAAAGTCCTTAGTTTCGTGACGACTCGCAAACCCCCTAGCATAGGAAAAACCTCTCAGACTTCGACAATGTTGATGATTTACGGTTGGTTGGTTGTTTGATTACATGATTGGTAGGGATTTGGTTTTGCAACGTTTGGTTTTTCTCGGTTTATTTTTGACCGGTCAACTCAGGTAGGGCATCTTCCTGTACAATCAAACATCAGTCCATGTCGTTAATCAACGAGACAAGACAGACTGAGAAGTACTGGGGTACATGACATCGGGTGGTCCGAGGAGACAGGTACCTTAAAAAATACGTTCCTATGACCTCACCCAACGGTAAGGGAAGAGGTCCCCTAGAAGGACTGGGTCTCTAACTTGGGTCCAGAGGATGTCCTACACTGATTGACGATAATCTCCCTCGGATTAAAATAGAAACCTGAAGTGTTTTTCAACAATAAGTACCAATTCCGTAGGATACCTGGGTCCAAGTAATAAGGAAGGAGTATAGTGTGTTCACTTCTCAATATGTCAAGAATCGTCATTGAGTAGTACTTCGATACATCATGAATGACCCCATAAAAAGACTGACGTGTCATTCGTTCATGTATCGGACTTTAGATTATCCATACTCACACTTAGGTTAAGAAGACAAAGGATGATACACTAGAATTGAGACTTGTAGAAAGGAGTAAGACATCTTACCTTTATAATTTACAGATAGACCATCTCGAGAACCCTCATAATTGATTATGTCATGAAGACCCTAACACGGACTCAGAATCGTCCGTAAGTTTGTTATCCAGGGAAAGGAGAAAAGAAGACTCGGAGACAGGAATTGATTGGAGATGTAAGTTAGAAGAAGTCTTTGGGATTCGTCCCTGGTCCCCGATATTGCTCTATCAGGTTTACCTTGGTCCACAATTACTTACTCCTGGCAAGAAGTAGAACGAGAACCACAGACCGACACTATAAGAAGAAAGGATAAACACCCTCCGAATTGACAAACGGAAGTTTAAACCGTGGTGAGACCCGAAGGACAACTGTTAAAGACAGTCTTACGGTCTCTCTCACTTGTCTCCCGTCTGAGATCCATCTGTCGTCAGTTCCTTTCTTATACGTCATTAGGACTCGACCCCTTCTTCCCCCTCTGTACAACAAATCTCCTTGACTTACTTCTGTAACAGTCCGGAGTCCCTTTGTACCATTCAAAGAGACAGCCGTTCGTAAATAACTCGGGGACGAGGTGTCTCCGAGTTGAAATAGTACTCTAAGGTTTCTGGGCTCTGGACTGAGGAGAAAACTCACAAATCTCAGATTTCCCTGTTAACTTTCTGTCTTTTTCCTTATCCCTCGTTAGACCAACTTACACGGTTAGTGTACGAAGGATTTCCAAAAGTCCAACTTCCTCGTAAACCTAGGTTTTCCGAAGGACTTTCACCGTCAAGTTCCCTCTACGTCCAGCACCCAACTTCCTTTCCCTAGGTCTTCTCGTCCACGTTTCCGAATCACGATTACCCAACCAGGTCTCCCACTTTCTTCGGGGAGGAGTTACGAGACACTTAGAGGGAAGTGGAGGTCGGGAGAGTGACCGGGCCGTCCCTGGTCCGTCCCCGGTGGTCACCAGATTGGAGCGACCTAGCGTCCTGAGGCTTCTCGCCCATCTCCTTCCGTCCGTGGTCCCGACGTCGAGGTTCTCCGTGACGGAGCCTGTGGGTCATGTGCCGTCAGTGCCGGTCGTGTATTCGTGTACTCCGGAGGACGTTCCCCCCTCTCGCCCACCAATCTCTGTCGCAGCGGTGGCTCTCAGGTTTCCTCTCGGCCCCGTCTCCGTCACCAGTGTGTCTGCAGTTGTGCCCGCGACCGTGTGTCGGGACCCCCACCCACGTTTCGACCTGAACCGTCTCCTCACACGACCTAACAACAACAAATCAGTGATTCAGTACAGGTTATGAAACACTGGGGTACCTGACATCGGGCGGTCGGGGGAGACAGGTACTCTAAAGGGTCCGTTCTTATGACCTCACCCAACGGTAAAAAGGGAGGTCTCCTAGAAAGGTTGAGTCCCTAGCTTGGACGTAGAGGACGTGACAGTCCACCTAAGAAATGGTTACTCGGAGGTCCCTTCGTCAAACCACCCGTTCACGGTAGTATAATACCACCCACTTCCATACCGACGAAGAACCCCTCTAACTACAGACCGTGCACCAAACGTACCCAAACGCTGTCCCTCCGGGGACCTGTCAGTACGATAGTGCCGAGATAACCAGGGACTTTGACTCGTCCCATCCCTGTCTTTAATTGACGTCACAGGTCTAGGTTCTAGCATATAGTATTTCCACATAGCATATAGTATTTCCTCAAGTATGCGTTATAAAACCACAGTTCAACTAGTCTACGATCTTCAAGAATCCCCACCGACTTCCGCCTCTAGCTAAACACATTGACCAAGTGTACACTTAAGACTTTGACCCGGTAAACTTCGACCTAGTGAGGACCGACCCCCCACTCCCACCCCGACCCTTGACAGGACACGGAACATTTGGGAAATCGTCGTGGGAACCGGAGGCGGGTGATCTACAGTCGTCGTGGAGGGGTCAACACTGTTGGTTTTTACACACAGGTACCCCACAAGGTCCGTTCTTATGACGTCACCCAACGGTACGGGAGGGGGTCCTCTAGGAGGACTGGGGTTGACTTGGACACAGAGGACGTAACGTCCACCTGAGAAATGACGACTCGGTGGTCCCTTTGGCTTTTTACGGAGACCTGTAAGGTCTACAGGGAACCGTCACCCTCTTCCCCCCTTAACAGGAAAAACTCTTGGTCACGGGATTGGTCAGACCCTGAAATAATACGAACTGACTATGTGTACCTTTGTAGGAGGACTGTTTTCCCTTATTCTGACGAGAGACGGACCTTCCCTCCCGGACCTTTAAGTGGTCCCAAAAAGGGTCGGGTGGACGAAACAATAAACTTGTCGGAACCCCACGTGTATTATTATTATTATTATTATTTCATATTATAAGAATATTTTTTTTAATCTCGAGGTCACTCCGACCAACGGTCATTACCACGACTAATTATCACCACCCTTTCCAAAGACAGATTTCCGGAATTGGTACCTGAGACCTCCCGGGACTCATCTTCTAGGTTCGTCCGACACCTAAGGAGACAAATATGGATCAAGATTTGGTAGACCCGAGTTCAGACTGGAGGGGACTCCGACCGACCGCTAGTTCCTTGGACTATTTGGAACAAGACAAATAGAGAGGGAACCCAAGTCTTGTTCACAGGAGTCTGAGAATGTGTTTTCAATGTTTTCCAGCGACACTAGTCACTCCCCGCAGTCCCCTCTAATTAGGTCGGACCGACCTACCCTGGAACGAGAGAGGACTATACGTACCTAATCTCCCGACCCCAAACTCTTTACCCTTGACCCGGGTCGTTAACAACTGACCCCGAGGGTGACTCCAAAGGAGACCCCGGTCTTAAGTCTCTCTTCAATTTTGAAAACCTTTACGACTATTCTGTTGTGTTGATTATGACCGCCCCCGCCCCCTTCTTTTCCGAGGGAAACTTTTTCTAACGTTGAATCTCTGTACGAGGGAAATAACGTCTTTATTTTTATGGATTTCCCCAAGTTTCAAGAAGTCGGGTGGACTCGAGTGAGTAAGGGTAAAGGAAAGACCCTTTCTTTGCCTTACCGTCCACAACTAAGATCAACTACTTTTCCTCTATCTTACAGAAAGAGAGAGACTCTTCGGGAATAAGGAGGACTTCTTTGAAGTCAAGAATACGGAAGTAGTAATGTCCAGGTCCTTACTTCGTCCCCCACCCCCCCGCCCCGCCGTACGTCTCTCTCTTTCGTACGCTTTCACGGTAAAGGAAGATGGTGCGTGGTAAAACCAAACTTAATCCTCTTAAATCTATTCAGTTCCATTTGTAAAACTAACATTGATGTCAATCCTTAATCTTGTCCAATGACCTCCTTCACTGGTTCGGTGGAAGTGAGTCGTCATAATTCTTGTCCTATGTGACGGTAGAAAAAAAAAAAAAGAAAAAATTCGACACAGAGTGCCGTACACCCTAGAATGAAGGGGTTGGTCTCTAGTTTGTACACGGGGGGACGTAACCTTAGTTCCTCAGAATTAGTGACCTGGTACTCCCTTCAAAGAGGACGGTAGTTAAAAATTTTTATCCAAAAACAAAAATAAAAGATACATAAAAATATAAATATAAGTGTTCGAAAAAGAGAAAAACGTGAGTCAGTGGGTCAGCACAGGCTGAGAAACGATGGGGTACCTGACATCGGGTGGTCCGAGGAGGCAGGTACCCTAAGAGGTCCGTTCTTATGACCTCAACGGTGTAGGAGGAGGTCCCCTAGAAGGTCTGGGCCCCTAACTTGGGTACAGAGGACGTAACCGTCCACCCAAGAAATGGTGATCACGACAGGACGGGCCGAAGTCACAGGGTTACCCTATTTTCAATATGGGTTGAGGGTCTGATTTAAGAGTTTTCGGGAACGTTAGTAAATACTGTGGTTTATTGGTCTGGAGTTCGAGAGGACGATAGTAAAAATAGACTTGAAAGGAATCTCAAAAGATTGAAAGTAATCTTCTTACCCATTTCCTGGTGAAAGTCTATTGGAAAGGTAAAGTGTGAGTCAAGTGAGTACCTTAAGTGTATTTAAAGGAAAACGAAGAAGAGTTGGTAAAGTTTTAAGTCGTTCTTTCGAATATACACTATTGGGTCTTGTGAGACACACAGGGACGTAGACCAGACCCTAGACCGTCCAATGAGTCAGGCACAACCCACTTGACTTGACCCGAAGAGACGACCGATCGTCCAGAGAGAATAGACGACTTCTTTTACAAGACCTTCGGGGGCGGGGAATAGTGACGGGGACCAGTCGTTCATACATAACCATACATAAGTGCGTCACGGAAATTCTCTATCACAACAGTCAAGAAGAACCGAGGACAATTGTTTGTTCCCTCACTCAAGTTTTCACCGTAGAGGGGTGTCGTCTACGAAGGACTGAGACGACGGTTGACCACGAACGTAGACGAGGAGAGGGGTGTCAAGCTGGTGGAGCTACTTTGGGGTGACCTTCCTCGAACTCCAGACCAATAAACCACAGTATTTACTAACGTTCCCGAAAACTCTTAAATCAGACCCTCAACCCATATTGAAAATAGGGTGACCCTGTGACTTCGGCCCGAATCAATACCTACGTGGGGGGCCGGGGGCGAAGGAGAAGACAGTATGCCCCCAGACTCAGACCCGGAGACCACGATCTCTCGACCCGTTCTTTTCGTCCCTCCAGGAAGATTAAGAAAGGCTTTACATCGACACCGAACAGGAAACCTTCCTGGTACTCTTGACGTCCGGTCCTGGAAGACGGATCCAGTGAGGAGAGTCGAGGTCGGGTCCCTTTTGTTCCGGCAAATCCTTAGAGTTCCTAATTTATAGTCTTACATTCACACTCCGTTCCCCCGACTTCACTGCCCTCGGACAGAGACGCCACCGAACACGGTCGACACCCACGACACTGGTGTAGGAGATACTACACGGAGGAGGAACGTCTCTCTCCATCACAGAAGGGTTGTGACACTGGGTACCTCCTAAGTAACGACGTCCGGTGCGTCCTCGCTCACCGTTCGTCCGACGTAAGTGGAGACTCCCGAACCAGGTGGGCCCAAGGTGGGTCACCAGGGTTCCCAACATCCCCCAGGCTTAGTAGATGGGAGGGGTTGGGGTAATTGTGTCTGACCCTTCGAGACGAGAATAAATTGGGGAATCAACATAGAGTGAGAAACACTGGGGTACCTGACATCGGGTGGTCAGAGGAGACAGGTCCGTTGTTATGACCTCACCCAACGGTAAGGGAAGAGGTCACCTAGAAGGACCTGGTCCCTAGCTTGAGCACAGAGGACGTAACCGTCCACTTAAGAAATGGTTACCTGGTGGTCCCTTCGGGTGAAAGAGTTCCATGACTAAGAGTCGACCCCCACTAAAACCGGGGGCCCCTACAACATTCGTAGACCTTCGCAGAGAGGTAGTGTTACCGCCCCCGACGTGACCGTGGATTCGTGGATGGTCCGTCGCTGGTCCTTACGACGACTTGCAGGATGTCAAGTCGTACCAGGAAGGGAACACTGTCTCTTAAAAGAGAGGGGAGATGGGAGGTGGTTTACAGTGGTTACTCCGACAGGGAAGGGATTCTACTTTGAGTCAACGTGTCTTCCACTATTCAGTCACTTCCTGAATGCACGGAGAACTAGAATCACTCAGATAGAAATTTTTGGATAAGTTTATAATACATATCTGGGGTTGTCTCGTCTCCGAGTGGAAAGGAAGGTAAAGAGAAGAGAAAAGAGAGGGGTGTTGTAGGGAGAAGACAGTTTTAAATACCTACTAAAACGGATGAAGTTATTAAACAAAAAGACAAGAAAAAGAAGAGTACCCAAGAAGAGTGATCCGTAACAATTGACTCTTCGAGTTTTTGTCCGAGGGTCTTACTTTACAGTTACGGAGAGACGTCACCAGGGGTCTCTGTCTCGACTGAATCCTTTGAACGTCCCCCACCCCCACGGACTACGACGGTACCTCTTCTCACCCACGGTGAACCAACCGTAAGGGATTTAGGTAGACTGTAACTCATTTTGTTTTGTTGTTGTACCTGTCTTTACTTTTAGTGGGATAACCCCTGTTTCGGTTTTCGTCTGATCATATAGCCGGTCCTTTTGACAGTCGTGGTTAGTGACAGACGATTAGGGTCGGGCCGAAAGTAGTCGCCGAGGGACCGTGAGACTCCATAAACAAGATGACTTCTGAATTTGGTCAAACAAAAGTTCTTTGTCAGGATTAGGGGAGATTGAAATATTAATGAAAACCAATGATTCAATGAGTCCCTCGACTTACCTTTCTGTCGGGAAGGGGAGGGTGTTTGTACTAATTGGAAAGAACCGAATAAAAAGGATTTCAGAGTTCCCATCACGGTCGATCCCCTTCCCCATTTCTGTGACCCTCCTCTTCTTCCTGTTCCTCCTTCTCTCCCTTGTGTTCCTCCCCTCTCCTCCTCCCTTCGTCCTCCTCCCTACCCCTCCTCTCCGCCTCCTCCTCCTCTTTTCCTCGGCCTCCTTTCTTTCTTTCCCTTCGAGACGCAGAAGCCGAGTGTGGTTGGACCTGTTTTTTTAAGCCAGTGACAGATCTCAACCCCCGAGAATGAGAAAGAAATTTTGTTCAGTAAACAACAGAGAGGAAGGTGGCGAGTCTCTTCCTTTGTCTCTCCTATGTCTATTAGTTTCCCGGTATACGTACCCCGGTCCCGTCCGTCGGTTCAAGGTGGAAGTTGAATTTCAAGTCCTCCTTGAATAATTCTCAAAGGTCAACACCAATAGTCTCGGGTGACACCCAGTGGGCGCCTGGGACCGAGCTACCTGCTCTCGGGCCGACCCCTGACGAGGGTCGTGTGGCGTCCGACCCCAGGTGTCAGGGGAGGGAGGGGCGGGGGAGGAGATACCCCTCCAGAAGGACGTACAGGTCAGAGAGAGGGTACGGTTCCGGTGTCCAACTGAGAACCGTTTGTGGTGACGGGTCTCGTAGGAATAGCCACAGGTGGACCGGGTTTCTGCCCGGCGAAGTCGGTGACTGGGTGGGGGGAAGAATAGAGTGAGGGCCAACCCCCGGCATTCCGACCCCATTGACCCCTAACTTTTACCGTCAAAACCCCGTCTTTCGTACACTCGGAGGAGGTCCTTTCGTAAAGGTGAAGAACTGTGGCTGTCTTCTCGTACGACTTGAAACGTGACTCGCGGGGAGAAGGGAGGTCGCTGGAGGGGAGACTGGAGGGTCGACTGGGTGACCGGAGCCCTCCCCTGCCGGCCATGAGTGCGACGACCCCATCTCGTACCCGTCCCCGTCGTCGTCCTCGCCGTGCTCCTACTGCTCGTCGTCGAAGGACCGAGGCTCTTCAGGGAAGTCGTTCGGGTAGGACCTGGAGGCGGGGAACCTCGGGCGCGGTCGGTTCACGACACGACGAACCGCTGCGAGCGGAGGCAGGTCTTTCTGAAGAGGTTGGAAAGAGCCGAAGGTTCTCAGGAGAAAACAAAATACCCGTCTTGTCCTCCCGTCCATCTCGGGGACAGATGTGGTTTTCGGCCCGTGGAGCGGAGGCCAAAATCCACCCTAACCACTCGTATCGGAGTACGGGTCGTTTTTCTTTCACCCTTTCGTACTGGGTGCCCTTGTATCACCGAGCAAGGGAAACGATCTAGTCATTACTTCAGTGAAATAAGATGTCGAGTCGTTTTCGGGGGAATTAGCTAGTTCTCATGTGGAGACGACGTCGACAGACCGGAGCTTCAGTAAATTTTCGAAGTTGTTTTATTTTCTACGGTTCTCAGACACCGCGGGAGGTAGTAAGAAGAAGAGTGACTACCGGACGAAACACGTCATGGTAGAAGTGAAAGATGGAGACGGCCGACACGGGGGAAGGGAATTTTTCAGATCAGCAGGGGCGGGGGGAAGGGAATTTTGTTTGGGGGTCCCAACAGTCGTCTCGTACGACCAGAGAAGAGGGTCCTGGACCGTGGAATTGAGACAAGTCTGAAGAAAGGAAGATTAACCAAAGGGTAATATTTAAACGGAACTCGGACCCGGAGGTCTCGTCCTTTTTTTTTTTTTTTTTTTCAGGGGTTCTGTAAGGAAAAAAGCAGTGCCCTGTTTTAGGACGACCTCCGGGTGGAATTGTGAGGAAGTGGATACCCTTCGCCCTGTCTCCGCCGTCGGTGCGGGTAAAGAGCGTCGGTTAGTCGTGCAACCTTTCTTACTCAGTCATAGAGAAGGTTTCCACCAACCCCTAACCAGGGTCGTCCCCGGACGACTAAGGCGTCTTGGGTTCTTTGAACGTTTCGAATAAAAACAAGGAGTTTGTACGATCCCCGACCTCACTACTGGTAGTGCTATTTGTATTAGGGTGGAGGGGTGTGTGACGAAATTGCTACGTTTCGTATTCTGTGACTCGAAAGAGAAACTCCCGGTGAACGACTGGATCAGGAGTCCTTCTATACAGACCATCGTCCCTCTTTTACTTTGTAGTTGGGACCTCTGTAAACGGGGTCTCCTATGTTGTAGTTCTCCGAAGAGACCACCGAGTCACCATTTCTTACACGGACTTTGCCTCTTCTACGTCCTTTACGCTCAAACTAGGGACTCAACCCTTCTAGGGGACCTCCTCCCGTATCGTTGGGTGAGGTCATAAGAACGGACCTCTTAAGGTCCTCCTCGGACCGACCGATGTCAGGTGCTCCAGCGTTTCTCAGGCTGTGTTGAATTGTTGATTCGGTGGGTGGTGGTGGTGACATGTTGTAATTCATAAAGTCTAAAGGGACCACCGTTTCTGGCAAACGAAGTCGCGGGTCCACTTATGTTTCGTAGACTCAGTCGTCTCCTACAATCGGAGAGTCTTTCTGGTGTCTGGAAAATCCCTCTCACCCTTCCCATGACGGAGAGACCTTTTCAGATCTGGATAGAGTCTCCGTAAACCTCCTACAGGAACCAGGAAGACCGACCTCATCCACAAGTTTACGAGGAGAGACTCCGAGAAATGGTTTTATCTTCGGCTTCCGAAGGAAACTGACCACACGTTCCTCCTCCACCCTCCCGTCTTTTTTTACCTACACAAGTTCTTATCCCGGAAACGTCGGAAACCTGTGAAAGACGAGGAATATCTTCTCTTCACAAAGAGAAAAGAGTCTTTCCAGTACACCTATACCCCGTTCCTTCTTTCTCTCTCTCTTTCGTGGGTGTGAAAATAGTAACCACCAGAAACCGTCGTAACGGGACTAGACTCTCCACGACACCCCTTCAGTTTCCAATACTTTAAGTACAAGAACTTAAGTGTCTTGGGTTTTTACCGTAAGATTCCAGACGTCGATACGGTCAACTTTTATTAGGGGTCCGATTTCCACTTCACTTAGACCTTTCCACTCAGAACTTTTGGTCAAGAAGAACTGGGGATTTCGTCCTCGTCGACACCCACTGGACCAAACTTTAACAGAACGGTGACCTCCTACTCAATGATACTGAGTAGAGAAATTTACGAATAATTTCTGACCGACAGTATAAATGATGTAAGTTCGGAGTAAAACCCCACTACTAAAACTTTGAGTCCTTCTTGTCATTGTGCACACACTACAAAACCACCGTTTGTGATTTCTCTCACCTACGTCTGTCGACACCTTCAGTTGTAAACTACAATTTGGGTACTCGGTGAAGTTTAAGAAACCACTCTATTAGACTCTATTGTTCCTAAGGTGACTCGGACCTTTGAGCTAGTACTGTAAAAATAATGTTGCATTCACTTATAAACAATTTATTTTAATACACTGTGCCAGTAAGGTCATCAAGAGGAAGTCCTGAGAGGTAAAAAAGTCTGTTTTGTAAAAGAATTCCTTTAAAATGTGTAACGAAGTCTTTATATTCTGTTTAAGGTAAATATACTCCATAGTTTTCATCAGATTGTCAATCTTTCAACTTACCATCAATGGTCCCCAGTACTCCTCTCCCGTTTCACCTTACAGCAAAGTATCCATAACAAAAACGTTGTACTTATCCAAGATCTCGAGAAAGTGTGTCGTCACACGGACATCAGTTGACAAGACATGGACATAAGGATCTTTACCAAACCAAGTTTACCATTTAAAGTATACTGTACAAAATATTGGTGTTATTTTTCTTTTCTTTCTGTAATTTTACCCAATCCCTTCATTCCTCGTGGTAAATTGTTCGTAAAGTAAAATCTAGTCACGGGACGAAGGGTCCATTTCTCGAGCGGACGGTTACGTCCTCTGTGTTCTCTGTGCCTAAGCTAGGGACCCAGGTCTTCTAGAGGACCTCCTCCCGTACCGTTGGGTGAGGTCATAAGAACGGACCTCTTAGGGTACCTGTCTCCTCGGACCACCCGACGTCAGGTACTCCAGAGTTTCTCAGTCTGTGTTAACTTCTCTGAATTGTACGTACGTGCGGGACACCTTTATAGAAGACTAAGTGATGAATACACGAAGAGGAAATCAATCTAAGGTCCACTCTCCTGTCTCGTTACCTTCAAAGTCGGATGTCTACAAAAAGTCACAGGAACTCCCTGTGGTCTCCATCGGTGCTCTTACGGTTGATATCTTCTTTGAAGGTCCTAAAAATCTACGATGTTACTGGGTCGTAGATCTTTACCGTCTTCCCAAGGTGACTCAGTGTCCGTTCAAAGGCGGCTACAGCGTGAGACTTAATACGAAACTCACTTACACTGTTTTACACAGACCAACTCTGACACCACACATGTCACACCGTAAG
The DNA here is from genome assembly GCA_006410555.1 of Capra ibex. Taxonomy (NCBI): domain Eukaryota; kingdom Metazoa; phylum Chordata; class Mammalia; order Artiodactyla; family Bovidae; genus Capra; species Capra ibex. The sequence continues at coordinate 14,281,651 of SJYO01052474.1, read as the reverse complement.
TACTCTGTTTTACCCTCCCAGGTAACGACAGGTCCGATGAGGAAGTGACGAGAGACCCGTTTCTCAGCGCTAAACCCCGCCACCACAACTCGTCTTATAAACTAAAAAAAATACTTACTTCAGTAACGACCTTTTGAGAAACACCCATTTGTTAAACATAAGTCTGATTTTATCGCAAATTTATAGGTCATATTGACCGAAGAGACCACCGAGCCACCATTTCTTAGGTGGACTTTACGTCCTCGACGTCCTCTACACCCAAACTAGGAACCCAACCCTTCTAGGGGACTTCCTTCCGTACCGTTGGGTGAGGTCATAAGAACGGACCTATTAGGGCACCTGTCTCCTCGGACGTCCCAATTACAGGTATCCCAGCGTTTCTCAGTCTGCGCTGACTTACTGACTTGTGCGTGTGTAGATCATTGTTTTTACTTTTAAAGTAAACAGAAATTTTTCCAACACAGGAAGACTAAGAAAAAAAAAAAGGTCAACTGACGGTGCATTCAAACCTGAGCTAATAGTCATGTTTTCACGGACATTAAATAAACGCCGTCCCACTTACTTACTTGACGGTGACGATAGTGGTCAGGACTCTTGTTGGGAGAGGATAGGTCCCTAGAGGACGGGAACCCTCGTCGACACTCATAGGAGTGTACCACGAGTCCCTGTGGTTCACACCCGGAAAGACGAACCACTGACTCCTTTCGAGAAGCTAGGCAAGACTATCGGCACCTCGGGATCTCGTCTACGTCCTGAGACAGTCTGATAATGGGTCACAGGTCCCTGACTCCGGAGTCGACTGGGGAGGGGTTGGGAGTACGCCCGTTTCGGGGTTGTGACTTCCATCCGACACTCCGATTAGACGAAAGACCCGTTAGGGTTTGAACAGACATGGAAACAAAACGGAAACAAAATAAGTCTGTTGTTAGGGACTTCCTCTGTCACTCGTAGTCTCTCTCGGTCCGTCTCTGTCACTCTCCAATCGGCCTTCTTTAGTTCTGCACGGAACTCGTCACCTATATCTCTATAGTCTTAGGCTGGGTTTCTGTCTCGTCGTCTCTGTCGCTACTGGTGTTTCTCTGTTCACCTCGCTACTACAGTTTCTCTTGTACACTAGAATCCTTCTTTACCTTACCTTTCCGTATATAGTCTCAGACATAGACTCCCCACATGTTCTCCATATTGACCCCTTACTCTTACTCTCTGACCGACCAATCAGAAGACTCGGACTCTCACTCCTACGTTTCACTCTGAAAAGAAACTACTATTTATGGATAAAGAAGTAGGACTATAAAGAAGTTTTCTAGGACGTCGAACATGACGATCCATTCCGAGGGAATCAGTTTCTAAAATTTCTTCAGCTCTGGTCGAAAGTAGTAGTAATTTGCTGTTAACAATTTTTGGGTAAAGTCTTAGTCTAAATCGAGTCACTCAGGAGCGAATAAGTCTCTAATCTGAAGAACGTTAAATCGGAGAGCTTGGGTCAGCATTTGGAACCTAACCTCTTCGACCTTTGTAGAGACTCGACCACTCCTTAGAATTAATCTTGACTCCACTAAATGAAGACAGTCCCTGGAAGTACCTAATTGAGAAGAAATTGTATCTTACGATTTTTCTGAACGATAGAATAGAAAGTCCGGTACCGGTCAATCTTTCTTGTTTAATGTTTCCAGTTCAGTACAACCATCGTCTCCTTTCACGTGAGAATATCGGACTGAGACTCCTTCCGACGTCTTTATATGGTCTAAGTCTCAATTGTTTCGGACCCTTGAAAGTCCCAACTATGTTCGTCAGGTCGTCTGACTGTTGTGTCCAGGTCCATTGTAAAGTATCAATCAATTTACTGCCACCTTTAAACTCTTCCTCTCCCTAGAATCTAGAATAGATTGAGGATGTGATCCTACAGAGGTTCTATGATTTATTTTTACATTCCGTAAAGTATACATATTAAATTTTATATAGTTCAGTTATTAAGACTTTACTTTCTAAACCGTAAACTCCCCCATTGTAAAACAGTAGACTTTTAGTGAAAATAAACCACGTGAATTAAGAGACTCCTACGAGTTATTAAAATCGTAATCTTATCTGTCTGGTCCCGTACCCACGGTGGAGAGAACAGTCCTACTGGGAGAGACGCAATCGAACGGAAGAGACAAGTTTTCCGTTCCGTACTGTCATCGTAAAGAAACCCGGAGGAAGTATAAAGAGACGATTTAATCTGGTCGGAAGTCCTTTCTTCGTCGAACCATATATTCAGTATTGACTAAAAGACTGACTAAGAAGAACCCCTGAAAACTTTTTCAACTCCTCACCCGGGAACCAATTGTTATATAAATAAACCGATACCGAAATCAAAGAAATCCCGAAGGGTCCACCGTGATCGTCATTCCTCGGGCGGACGGTCACGTCCTCTGTGTCCTTTCCGCCCAAGTCTAGGGCCCCAGCCCTTCTCGGGGACTTCATCCCGGGCCGTTGGGTGAGGTCATAAGAACGGACCTCTGAGGATACCTGTATCTTCCGACCTCACAATGTCAGGTACCCTAGTGTCTCAGTCTGTACTGATTTCGCTGAAATGTGTGTGTGTGTGTGTGTGTGTGTGTGTGTGTGTGATCAAAGAAATATAGAATAATGTCTTGAAACCTTTCTGCAAGTAAGTTAGGTCGTGGGACTAGAGAATCCCGGTTTCTTTAGACAGGGGGTGGGGGGTGGAAGGACAGTACGGGTTTGAAAATACTACAGAGAAGACAGAGAAAGGAGTGAGGACCCACAAACACAGTGCCCGTCAGTCACGATTTCGGATACAATCTGACGACGCTACGTGGTCCGGTTGGTAAGTGGGAGACCTCCGCAGAACTTAATGGTAGCGTCGGGAAAAGAGGTAGAGTCCAGTGTAATACCATATTTAGTGTTAGAAAGCGAATAGTTCTTCAATGTTCCCCGTTTCTCGTCGTCCCGAGGAATAAACTAGAGACGTCGAGACTCGACCGTCACACATAAGACACGGACAGAGACATTTACCTCAGCTCTTACTCCTTAAAGACCTAACGACATACGACCAGGGGAGAGGCACCGGGACCACGCCCGGTCAGGGAGTCCCTCTACGAGAGCCTGGACTCCTGGCGTAGTTCAGTACGGAGTTCCGTGCTTTCTCCGACTCCTCCCTGACCCGGGTCTGCAGGAAGACTATGGGAACCCTGTTCCGGCACGCCATCCGGCACATCCGATCCCAGTCGCGACAGGAAAGCTTCAGGAGAAAGAACTCCTACGGGCCCGCCGACCTCTCCGACCGTGATTCGGCGGCCTACAGCCCCTACGAGAACCCCTAGTGTAGTAACGTCTGCCGCGCCTTCAGGCTCCGGAAGGCGTCCCTCCGGTCGAGGAGCAGGAACTACCTCTAGAAGTCCAGTCCCGACTAGAGTTCAAGCCGGTCGTCCTTGACCCCTCTTTGTACCCCACACCTTTCCGTACTCCGTGGGTGACAGTAACTCCTGTATCGTAGTGGTCTCAGTACTAGTGTACGCAAGTACATTCCCTCCACCGAGTGTTTCTCGAAGCCTTAGTTCTCTGGACCCAGGGCCCAGACCGAAAGGGTGACACATTGGAACCTACTCAATGAAATGAAGAGAGTCCAACCAAAATAGGGAGACACTACACCAATTGTTGTTGTGAAGTGACCCTATCACACTCCTTATTCATTCTGTTTATACCCGCCGTAGATTGTGACACGGACCAAGTTTTGGTGACAATTCACTGACAACAAAGGTCACAGGGTTCAGTGGGGGAAGAGAGCAAAGAGGGAGGGCGGTTGGTTTTTAGAAGATGTCGTGTTTGACTGACAAAACCTATGAAATTTTCGTCTTAGACCCTTAAACTTCCTATGTCTCTTAACAGGATGCTTAATTCACCCGGTGTCTCTAGACAGGAGTAAAGAATGGACAAGAAATTCCCATCCCCATTCCAGACAGTAAACGAGACACGGTCCGAGTATAGTCCTTAGATCATTCAGGACTGAGAAGGGGGACAGAGACCGAAAGGGGTCCAGACTGGGTAAAAGGTACGATGACAGACAATAGAAGGATTTCGTCTAGACAAGGAGTCTGAGGGTACAACTACTGAACCGTTTCCGATACGTAAAAGGTCAAACAAGGGGCTCCGTCACAAACTTTAGACGACGGACCGAGTCGGTGCACCGACGCCGTCCGACAGAGGAAGAGTCGGTCTGTCAAGATCAGGAACTCCTGGAGTTCCGTCCTCCCCCTGAACCCACTAGTGACCTCGGGAAACAAATTGTCGACTCCTCTGAGCCCAGGTCTCTCTGTGCCACCGAACACATTCCGATGCACCGGCTACCCACCTTCTTCGCCTTGATTTCGAGTCTAAAACTCGGACGCAGAAGTGGTGATTTGGTCTGACGTCCCGGAACCCTTTAAGTGCGACCAGACCTCCTCTTTACCCCAGCACCAAGGTCTCCATACTCTCCGTCTCCTTCTCTCGGAAACCCCACCGGGGTCTGAACTTTTACCCCGAGAGGGACACACTCCAATGCCTCTGAGCCGAGGTGAGTCTGTTGTCCACACCGTAACAGACCTACGACGACTGGGTAGGACCGAATTTCGGGACCGGCCCCGTCTGACGGGACAAGACGACGAATCCACGACCATCCCCGTGGAGACTCGGGGCATATTTAGAGATTAAAACGGAGGTGACTTAAGGATTACAACAGGTAGGGACCCTACTGTCCACCCTGTCCTCTCCCCATGTTTCTGGTGAACGGAAACTCCACCCGTCCTAAGACCCTGGAGGTGTGTGTTCAGGTCAGACCAAGGGGTCCGTCGTCTCCGGTGGGTGACAGTCCCCAAGTCCAGTGAGGAGGTTTTTGGTGTCTCTTCCTCGTTACGGAAGAGGTACTGAACTCAACGAGTGAGACGGGAGACGGATGGAGTATCTCGTCAAGATGAAGGAGGTCCCTCGAGACGTCCTGGCCCAAGTTCCCGTCGCAACTCCTAGAGAAACCGGCCATCCGCCGTCCCTTCTCGTGCCGACGTTCTTTAATTCTCACTCGAACTCTCGAACAACACACGTGGCCGAAAAGGGGCACCCACTTGAGGTTCCAGTCGGTCGGTGAGAACTCTCACTGAGACTCACCACCACCTACGTCTCCCCCTCTCCACTGTCTGGCGGGACCACACAGGGTCTCTCAGGGTCCGTATAGTCTCCAATGATAAAGTGTGGTTATTAAAGTTTGGACCGAAGAATAGTCTTAGTAAAGTCTTTCAAAACTTTTTATACATACAGATTCCTCATACTTAGTGGTACCCGGAAATACAATCTTGTTTTTGTAAATATCATAAATTCTGTACCTTCGTTGGATTCACAAGTAACTGTCTACTTACCTATTTCTTCACCATACATATGTATTTGTCACCCTACAATGAGTCGATAGTTTATCTTACTTTGTTACGGTAAACGACGTTGTACCCACGTTGATCTCTACCAGTACGATTCCCTTCATTCAGTCTCCTTTTGTGTATACTATAACGAATATATACCTTAGATTTTATTTTACTTTGAATAATTGTTTTACCTTTATCTGAGTGTCTGTGTCTTTTGTTTGGATACCAATGGTTTCCACCTCCCCCCACCATTTAATCCACAAACCCTAATCATCTCCGTTTGATAATATATATCTTATCTATTCGTTGTTCCTGGATGACCTATCGTGTCCCCTGAGATGGGTTATAGAACATTATTGTACATTACCTTTTCATAGATCTTTTTCTTAGAGTCATACATATTGACTCAGTGAACCGACATGTGGACTTTGATTGTGTAATCTTTAGTTGATATAAAGTTATGTTTATTTTTTTCTCTACTCGTTTGGTGACTGGTGGTGGGGAGTTACGGGGGGGCGTTAAGTTGTTTGTTGAGGGATTGTGATGACAAGGGATGATTGTGACGTGTAAAGTCGTGAAATGTCTTACTTCACATGACCAAACACAAATAACTGTTGGGGAACTTGGTCTCTGAGTCTGAAGACCGAGTAAGGGGACGGCGGACCTCATCCCGACGGTTCTTAGCTTCGTGTCCACTGCCGCACATCCTTCTCTCGACGTGTCGGGGACTGTGACCGAGACCCCCCCCCACACCGCGGTTCCCGAACTGAGTCTTTCCGTAACCTATATTTTGGTCACTGAACTGTGTCCTCAAGGAGTCACCGACGTATCTCTACCTCATCGACCCTCTTCTACCCGCTTCACGATCTCCGTTTCTCCTGGTTCTTACTCCTCGACTGTCTCCTGTGCTCCTTGTCTTCTGTCTTATAATATCCTTGACAACAACGACAAATCAGTGATTCAGCACAGGTTGAGAAACACTGGGGTACCTAATCTCGGACGGTCCGAGGAGACAGGTACCCTAAAGGGTCCCTTCTTATGACCTCACACAACGGTAAAGGAAGAGGTCCCCTAGAATGACTGGGTCCCTAGCTTGGGTGCAAAGGACGTAACCGTCCACTTAGGAAATGGTGACTCGGTGTGCTCTTCGGGCGACATCCTTATCAGTAATACCTGACGTGAAGAGGACCTGGGTAGTCCGATCTTCGTCCACCGGGGTAGGTGGGAGTGTCGGGGACGTACAGGGTTCTGTACCACGTCTTTCCTAACCGTTCGGGTGACGGTCGACACTCTTTTTACCCGGTGAAGAAACTCTGTGAACCAACACTAGATGGTCTTTTGACCCGTTCATCGATATTTTTGTCCACTCTGAAGTTCCCTTCCAAGTAAGGGACTTCAACACGTTTCGTGTTAAACGATATTAATATGTACTAGCGAGACAAAGAACTTATACCACTGGAACCTGGTGGTCCCTTCCCAGGTCACTACAGGTCTCATGTCACAACTTCTTCCCTTGACGTCTTCGTAAATCTTCCTAAAGATAGTCTTCACTATTGTCACTTTGTAGAAACTACATTTCCTGTAAAGGACTTTTCGAGTGACCATCCTAGGATTGGAGGACCTTTTTGACGGACCGACATCTTAACGACATTATGACGGTAGAGACATTAGGTAAATAATAGATCGGGTGTTCAAGGAGTCCTCGAACCTATTTATACGAAAGTCTAAAGACAGACGGGCCGTCTCTTGGACCGTCCGAAAGTCCCACGTGTGTTCTACGTCTACAACTGTCTGACCTAGGAATGCAACTCCTCCTGGACCCGCCCGTCTCCCTGTCGGGATGGAGGGGTCTGGTGGAACCCCCTGCCTCGGATACTTGAGGTCTTGTCATCAAGGAACGGGTCTTAAAACCGTCTTAAAAAGAGAAACGGTCTTTTCACGGGGAAAGGGTGTCTTCGTATCTAAAATCCCGAACTTACTCGGAGACGAGTGAACGTTGGAGACGGACACCTCGGTTTCTCCTGTTCCGTAGATGAGGTGCACAAACGTCGGAACTGGGGTGCACTCTCAGTGGGTCCCGTGCGTCTCTTCAAGACTAACTTCACTGATGCCACACTAACCCTATCAGTTGAAAAACTTTCGAAAGATCCACGAAGATTACCGTCGGACCCAACTCTTAGTCTCCCACGAACTGGCTTCCGACACATCTTCCTCGACCGGTCCGACTCACCGGTGAGGGTCAAATCGGGACCCGAAGAGTTGAAACTGGTACGGAATCTTAGTGGACCCTTGAAATTTCCGGATTTACGGGGTTTAACGGAGGGTCCGGTCAAGTGTCCGTAGAGACCCCACCTACCTACATCCGCAGCCCTGAGGACTGTTGAGGGTCCACAAGGTTGTCCGTCCGTCCCAGACATTGGTGACACAATAGGTCTGGGTGACGGTTCGTCGCCCACGTGACGATCTCAACTCTCGACGAAGGGTAGACTGCCCCGGAATACGCCCGTAGACTTCTCCACTTTCTCTGTAGGATTTCCTTTAGTCAGGACTTATAAGTAACCTTCCTGACTTCGACTTCGACTTTGAGGTCATGACCGATGGACTACATTTCTTGACTAAGTAAACTTTTCTGGGACTACGACCCTTTCTAACTTCCGTCCTCCTCTTCCCCTGCTGTCTCCTACTCTACCAACCTACCGTAGTGACTGAGTTACCTGTACTCAAACTCATTTGAGACCCTCAACCACTACCTGTCCCTCCGGACCGTCAGGTACCCCAGTGTTTCTCAGCCTGTGTTGACTCGTTGACTTGACTTGACTTCTCTGGTTAAGGGAACACAAGAACCTATGTCTCTACCTCTGTGTTCTTCCCCACGTGAAAGGAACCACCCTCCTCCCTGTCTACACCCGATACAGAAGAAGACTGGTACTTTGGGGAAAAGTTCCATCCTAGACTCTCGTTGAAGAAATACAGAAGAGACGCTAACACTTTACTTTCCAGAACAAGAGAATTTTTTTTTTTAGTGAGTCGTCGTCCCCTTCCCGTCTCTTCCCTTGTTCCAGGGTCGTACCCGGGATTTCAATAAGTCTGGACGTGAAAGAAGTGAGTTAACAAAGGGGCCCTTGTCAGTGAAGGAAATTGCACGTCTGTGAGACCACCTGGTGATTAAGAGTTCTCAGCCCTTCTTTTCCGAAGGACTACTTTCGACACAAATTATTACCTTTGTAAAAAGGTCATCGGGAATAAGAATTTCAAAAATTTTATTATTGTCAAGTCCCTTGTAACAATCTTTATTCCAGTCGGAGACCTGACCCCGACCAATAACGAAGTCTTTCAGACACACCCCTCGTGTCATTAGAGTTTCTACCTGGGAGGGGAGAGGAGGGTAGGGGACGGAGACGTACATGGGGAGTCCAACGACACCGACGAACTGCCACGTACACCCCGTCCCCCGAAAAACATGGAACACTCCATTCCCAAGTGTAAGGTAAAATATCTACTTCTTTGAACCTCCGATTCTTTGAACGGAAGCCGGTGGGTTGACCAAACATTATTTCTTACCCTAATTTTAGGTCCAGAGTACCCGAAGTTTTGGGTTGTGACGATATAAATTTTATCTATTGGTTGTTCCTAGATAACATATCGTGTCCTTTGAGACGAGTGATGAGACATTCTTGGATTTATTCTTTTTTTCAACTTCTTATCTATGTACATATTGACTTAGTCCAACGACATGTGGACTTTGATTATTTTGTGACAATTAGTTGAGATGAGTTATGTTTGATTCTTAATTATTATTGTTTAGTTTTGGTTTTTAGTCTACTTGTTTTTGAGGAGGTTAGAGTGACTGCCCCACACATACACACGAGTACACACACACACAGACACAATCAGCGAGTTAGTACAGACTGAGAGAAGTTGGGGTACCTAACAGCCGGCGGTCCGAGGAGGTAGGTACCTTAAGAGGTCCGTTCTTATGACCTCACCCATCGGTAAGGGAAGAGGTCCCGTAGAAGACTGGGTCCCTAACTTGGGTCCAGAGGATGTAATGTCCGTCTAGGACCAGACTCAGTGGTCCCTCCAGGATGTCCTTCCTATATCAATTAATCTTTACTTACTTATATATACCACATTTTGTATGCGAATTTACTTAGTGTGTACAAAAATTTTGTTTAGAGATTGAAACTAAATATTACACAATACGTTTCAATAAAGGAACCCGAGGTTTTAGTGACGTTTGTCACTGACGTCAGTACCTAACTTTTCTGAGAGGGACCTTCCTTTCGACACTGTCTGGATCCGTCGTATATAAGTTTTTGTCTCTGTAGTGAAACGGTTGTTTCCATACATATCAGTTTCGACACCGAAAAGGTCATCAGTACATACCTACACTCAGCCTGGTATTCCTTCCGACTCACGGTTTTTTCACTACGAAAACTTGACACCACAACCTCTTCTGAGAACTCTCAGGGAACCTGACGTTCCTCTAGTTGGATTAGTTAGGATTTCCTTTAGTCAGGACTTATAAGTGACTTCCTGACTACGACTTCGACTTCGAGGTTATGAAACCGGTGGACTACACTTCTCGACTGAGTAACCTTTTCTAAGAATAGGACCCTCTGTGACTTCCGTCCTCCTCTTCCCCCACCGTCTCCTACTCTACCAATCTACCGTAGTGACTGAGTTACCTATACCTAAACTCGTTTGAGGGCCTTTATCACTTCCTGTCCCTTCGGACCACACGATGTCAGGTACGCCAGAGTTTCTCAGTCTGTGCTGACTCGCTAACTTGTTGTTGTAAGAGTCCTCCCCGGACTTTACGACGGATTCGCAATGAGTGCAAAGGACTAAGGAGAGATAAAGTCGTACTTTATCTACTAAGGTGTGGAGGAGGAAAAAGGACTGTGGTCAATGGGTGGAGAACGGGCCTAGGAGACTGAAGGGAAGACAATAAGAAAGGGACGAGAGTAGATCTCGGAACCTGGTCCAGAGGTTATTTCTGAGTGAGTGGAAAGGTGGAAAGAGAGGGTGTAGTAATCAAAAGGGAAGAGATGACTAAAAAGTTTGACCGTACTTTTGTGTAACGACGAACGACGAAGAATTTTTTTTTGGTTTAGGAGGGAACGGTCGGCGAGAACGAGGAGTAGGTAGAGAAACATAACGACTGAGGACTGGAGTCGGACACAGTCCCACGCACTGAGGAGAGAGGAGTGGTGGGACTGAAAGCCTGACTAGCAGACGAAACATAAAGGTCCAGTCTAAAGATCTATGGGTGGACGGATACCCTTAGAGGAAAACCTAAACATTGTCAACAGAAAGGACTAGGGCTGGGTTACGGCCAGGGGTGGTGGGGAGCGTGGACAAGGAGAAGGGGACGGAACGGACGACAGAAAGGTAGAGAGCGTCGACGAGTTCGGTTTTGGATCCTCAGTACTCAGTAGGAACGGAAAAGAGAAAGTGTAAAGTGTGGGTTGTTTAGTCGTTTAGAGCAACCGAAATAGAAGTCTTGTATGTACCCTAGACCGATGAAGAATGGTGTAGGGACGATTGGAGGTCCACAGATTTGGAACTTGTAAAGAGGATTATCACGAAGACGAAGGTAGGAACCGCCGGTAGTAGTAGGAGTAACGTAAGAAAAAAAAAAACTGGTACGGTGTGTCCCTCCCTAGAATCAAACGGATGGTCCGTACCTTGGGTACGAGGGACGTTTCCTTCGTTACTCAGAACTGGTGACCTTCCTTTGGGTGGAGTAATATAAGAATTGTTTCGTTGATCTCGTTAAGACACTTTTGTGTCCAAGGTACTATAGTTAGAAGACGGTCCTTCGAAGACACTGAAGAGTAGAGGGACGCTCATTTTCGGTTTTTAGAAGTCTACATCCTTTACCGTCGGGTGAGTACATAAGAACGGACCTTTTAAGGTACCTGTCTTCTCGGAACACCCGAAAACAGGCACCCTAACGTTTCTCAGTCTGTACTGATTCGTGGACTCGCGTGTGTATATTTATATACCTAAGAAAAAGTAATATCCAATACATTCTACAACTTATACCAAGGGACACGATATGTCATTCAGGAATAAAAATAGATACAATATATATCATCAAACATAGACGATTAGGGTTCAAAAATTAAGTAGGGAGAGGGTGGGCAAAAGAGGAAATCATTGACGTACAAACAAAAGACACAGACAAAGACAAAACATTTGTTCAAGTAAACATAGTATAAAATCTAAAGTGTATATTCACCATAGGATACTATAGACAGAAAGAGACAGACTGAAATGAATGATGTTATTGGAGATCTAGGTAGGTACAACGACGTTTACCGTAATAAAGTAAAAATGCCGACTCAACGTGTCTCAGTCTGTGCTGACTTCGCTGAATCGTCGTCGTCGTCGTCATAAGGTAACATATATCCATGGTATAGAAGAAATAGGTACAAGACAGGTACCTGTGGATCCACGAAGGTACAGAACCGATAACACTTATCACGACGGCACTTGTAACTCCACGTACATAAAAAACCTTGATCTCAAAAGAAGTCTATACATGAGTCTCCACCCTAACGACCTAGCATACCATCGAGATAAAAATTAAAAAACTCCCTGGAGGTATGACAAGAGGTATCACCGACGTGATTGAATGTAAGGATGGTTGTCGCTTCTCCCCAAGGGAAAAGAAGTGTGGTCTCTTCGATGAAAATTAATAAAGTCAGTTCGGACCGTGGACAGAACGAGAGATACGGGATCGAGGAAGTTCGAAAGAACGGGTCTGTACGTTCGTCTTCGGACAGTTTTACCCTCTCGGATAAAAACGAAACTCGGACTAGAAAAGCAACTGAAAATATTGAACACCGTCTTTAGAGAAGAAGGGAGGGTAGAGAGTTTATCCAATTTTTTCGTTTGTTTGTCTTGTCATAATTCTGATACCGAAGACACATTGACACATGTCGTAGACACGGTTTCTTGAACAACCTTTCCTGAGTTTTCCATCTGGTATAGTTCGGCTTTATTTTGGTATAAAGGTTACTTAGTCAACTTCGTTGAGATACCTTTGTCGGTACCTACACCTTTCCTTTTCGGGAGTAAATATTTTCGAGAAAACGGTTTAGGATGACTACAGTAAATGAAAAACCGAGGACCCGGTCGGGAAGTCTGTCGTCAGGGGTTAGAAAAACCATGATGCCTAACCAAAGCACCTTCTGTTAAAAAAGTACCTGGCCCCGCCCCCCTACCGAAGTTCTACTAAGTTCACGTAATGTAAATAACACGTGAAATAAAGATAATAATGTAGCCGAGGTGGAGTCTAGTAGTCCGCCCCCTGCCCCCCACCGACCCTTGGGAACGGAAATCTTCGTGTCACGGTAAGACTTCTTCAGTCTTAGAATCAGAGAACACGACCCGTAGAAGGACCTCACTAAGACTTTCCCGACGACACTCAGTCGAGGGGAACCGGTCTTGTTCGGTGGTGGGTTCCCCTCGGGGTGGTGGGTCCCCCTCGGGGTGGTGGGTTCACCTCAGTCCCCTACGACCCTCGTGGACCTTCCCCACCTCTCCGCTCCTACTCCTGTCGTTCCGAGACGACGATCTTAGACTCGCGCCCTCACTCCAACTCGAGATCCGAAAGTTGCCTCCCTAGACCCCCACACAATTGAAGAAGGGAAGGAGGTCAAAAGGATGGACAATCACAAGTCTTGTTGTCGACGTATTTGCGTCACGGTTCGTCGTTTCACCGACGAGTCAGTACGACCTGGTCACTCAGTCAGGGATGCACCCCGGGAAGCGAGGTGTCTTGCAAGTACTAACTTTTGTGTGTTTCGTGACTCGACCTGTAGACTTTTACCGTGACCTCTCGGTGGAAGGAATACTTTGATGAAATTTTTCTTTATTGTACATATACCTCATTTTTAATTTATAAATATCCTTAAGTACGTAGAAAGACACAAAATTCTGACCGATCCAAGGGACGCCAGGGAGTTCACCACACGACCGTCCTGGCCCACCCTGTTCCTGAACCCGGTCCACACAGGTGAAGGTCCTCCGGAGCGATTGGTGTCCACTCAGTAAATTAGAATTAGGTCAGCCACTCCGACCTCGTCGGCACGACCGGGTCCCTCGGTGGAGGGTCCCGCCTTAGGATCTCTCGCGCAGACTCCCTCTCCGACCCTCTTACCCTCCCCTTTTTTCTACAGGACGGAGTCCCACATAAGGACAACCCAAATAAAGGGGTGAAAGTGGGCTCCCCGGTCCGCCTCCCCCTCCCACCTCCGACCACACCACGACACCCTAACCCCCTCCTCCTAAACATCCCTCTTCAGCGGGAGGCTGAGAAAGGTATCCCTTAAGAAGACTTAATCCGGACCGCCACCTCCGCCCCCACCCCGACCCCATTCCTACTTTCACTTTCCCTGGCAAGTACACAAACCTTTTTAACCAAAAGAAACCCACACTGAGGGTAAGGTAGAATTTTTTTACTGTTGACACCTAATAAAAGTACTAATCTGTTTTACAATTTTTACTTAAAATTTTTTAGTTGGTACACCTTCTGAACTACGACCAACCTTCCCGAGGGTATAGTAAACAACCGAGACTTGCGACTGTACTTGGCGATTAGGTCGTGAATCATAGTCGCCGGAGTACCTCCGGAGGTAAAGTCGACACAACCGAAACACAGAAATATATCTAACAATAGCTATGTCCCCCCTCACCCCCCCTCTGGAAGGGGGCCCTTCTCACTCCTCTCCCGGTCTCGTTGACGAGAGACCTACAACGACATCTTGGATATCCAAAAGACAACTCTTGGAGTGTGGAAGAAATTACTTTTAAAAAATTCACCATCCATTATCAACTGGAACTATATCGAGGAGTAATAGATCCTTCCTAAAATAAATGTATAAACTTATACTAGGAGTGTACTGTTGCGTTACTCCCAGTGAAAAACAATAACAATTATACAATAGACAAGTACTTGATTTCGAGTCTCTCCAGTTCTCTGAACGGTCTGTAGTGTGTCGGTTAATCTCCGTCTTGAATTTTAAAAAACTCAAGGAACGTCAAGTACTACGTCGATATAACATAAATATTCTGAACAATTTTTTTTTTTAGTTTGGTAGAGTAAACCGAAAGATTGTCGGACACACAATCCTTCTCACCTATAATAGTAGGAAAAAATTGTCCGTCTAATTCCATCCGGGGTCACAGTGTGTCCCGATTTGCTGTCTAGTGTTGCGGCTCCAGAGAAACGAGACACGAAGGTTCACAACGGGGGGTTTAAACACGTGTCCTACTTGTCCCTTCACACACACACACCCCCCCACTACAAATGGTCCTTTTTTTTTCCCTTTCACGAAGTAATTAATAGACAGGGACGACAACGACGATTCAACGAAGTCAGCACAGGCTGAGACACGCTGGGGATCTGTTCTTAGTAAAGTGACGGGTCATATCTCTTAACCGTTCAGGGATTAGAGTCCAAATGTTCATTCCCTCATTCTTGGGATTATTCACGGAACTGAAAACGAAAGGGGGTATAGTCTAGGTGGACGAGGTACGACGAGACACGGGGTCGACCGCCGAAGAAGGAAGGGACTGAGAGAGGAACTCTTGGTCTCCCTCGAGTAGGGGAACGACGACACGGCAGAAGTGGAGTGAAACCTAGAGACCCTTATGGTCGTTTGGACTGAAGAAAAAAGTCAAGAAAGGTCCCGTCTCTAGAGTAACTGAAATCCGTCGTCTTTCTAAAGTCAAGTCCAACCGTACGTTACCAGTCACGCTATCCGGGGAGCGAAGGATTCACTATGTGGAATCAACTGACCTTCACGACGGTCACAGACGGGTGCCCTTGGTCTTTTTCTACGGTCCGGTCGAGACTCCTCGGCACAGGGTTCCCCTTCCTTCAGACGGCACCCCTCTTCGGAACGACCCGAAGAAGGAAAGGCCCCCTCCGACCGGCCCCACCATCGTCGGTCCGTCTGTGGTCCAACGACTCCCCTAATGATAAGGAGAAGACAACGACCCGGTCGAGAGAGGTCGACCTTTCCACACTGGTGAGGACGAGTCCTTCGTCACACCTCGGGAGGTGCACCTGTGCGGCACAGGGGGTCCCTCGTCTTGAGACCGGTCGGTCGTGGGGGTCACGGTAGTATAATCGCAGTCGGGACCCGTGGACGAGAGGGGTGTGGGACGGGTCGACCATCGTCGGACGTCCCGTGAACGTCCTCAGACAGGTGTAAGATGCTTCGTTTCTACTGGAAGAGGGGCCGGACGGTCCTTCCCTACGAGAGACGTGAGAGGTGGAGTTAGGGTAAAAGAGTTAGGGTAAAAAAACCCACAGTAAAGGGGGTAGTGGAAGATTGTGGAAGATCGGACAACTCTTCGTATTTCGTAAACTGTCTCTCCTCTGGTTTCCTCCCGTGTCCCGAAGATTAAAGGAAGACGAAGGAGGGGGGAGGTCTAAGGATTACTATAAGTTCTTTCTTAGTATTCGTAGTTTGTTTATTTCCTTTCTGTTGAGTGGGGACCAGGTGGACACTCTGTCTCACCGGACTCGTAGCCTTATGTCGTCGTCTTCGTCGTTGCAGAAGGTTGTGTAGAAAAGGAGGTTTTTCCACTCTGCAGCGGGAGCTTGGGTTCCCCTGGGGTCCTCGGTGTCCATACGGACACGACCAGGAGGGTCCCGTCACCACTCCAAGAATGGTGGGGAGGCAGAAGTCTGCACGTCTCTGCGGGAGAGGACGGAGGGTTCCCACCTCGCCCCCAATGAGGACCCCTCCCGTCCTCACCCGGGAGACAATGAGGATGAGAGAGACCCTAACCCCGTGACCCGAAGGTGTCTCTCTGAGACAAAAACTCGTGTAGACCTCACTGAGTGCCCCGTACACTAGAGAAACCGTCACCCCGCCTATTTATATTAAAGACAAGAACTCAAGGTACACAACCTACGTGGGTGACCTTAAAAAGAAATTGTTTGTCTGAGCGCCTTGAACAATCTCTCGGGTCGTTTCTCGACCGACGACAGGGGCATGTGTGTGTGTGTGTGTGTGTGTGTGTGTGTGTGTGAGTGTGGTCGCGGTCCCTGCTCTCGATGTCGCTCTCGACCCTCTGAACGGACCGTCTGTGGTCCTGGCTGACTTGGGTCTTGTCGTCTCAGTAACACCACAGACCCGACTCGCAGGGCAATGGGAAGACACCTCGATCAGGAGCACTCCTCGTCCTCTCTCGACGACACCACACATCCAATAACACACCCGTCCACTACTAGGTCCCCGGGTGTCCACTG
The DNA here is from genome assembly GCA_006410555.1 of Capra ibex. Classification (NCBI taxonomy): domain Eukaryota; kingdom Metazoa; phylum Chordata; class Mammalia; order Artiodactyla; family Bovidae; genus Capra; species Capra ibex. Next base: position 14,264,980 of record SJYO01052474.1, on the reverse strand, counting down.
GGGTAAACGTAAGTACTGTGGAGCTAAAGACCTGACAGATCTGTACCATGGTTTGGTGAAACTAAGAGGGTTCGTTTTATCATCACAAAAAGGTACTAGTATGAAAACCGTAAACTAATTAAAAATAACTCTATAGGAACTGTATATTGTGACACATTCCTTCAAGCTCCACATGTCGCGTAACTTAAGGGGGGAGGAAACCAAAGTGACCCAGAAGTAACGACACACCCGAGAGAGATCAACGCCACTCGATCCCGATGAGACACCGCCACGGACCAGAAGAGTAACGCCACCGAAGAGAACACCTCGTGCCCGAGTCGTCGACACTGTGTGCCCGAAACCAAGTGGAGTCGTACACCTTAGAAGGACCTAGTCCCCAACTCGGGTATAGGGAACGTAACCGTTCACCTAATGGATCAGTGGCATGGTGGTCCTTCAGGAGGTTGTACAACTAAGCTATACGAAGAGAAAACGTCGCACTAACGGTGGTATCGGAATCGCTCGTTGAGGTAATGTAGTGGCTTAGTAGTAAAGAAAAAAACACCACTCTTGTAAATTCTAGACACTGGTAATTTTTTAAAAAAAAAATCAAATAAAGATCGACACGACCCAGAACCAACAACGTGTTTCCGAAGGAGATCAAAACCGAATCACCGGGACGGGATACACCCTAGAAGAGTCTGGTCCCTAGTTTGACCACAGAGGACGAAACGTCCGACTAAGAATTGGTGACCTGGTGGTCCCTTTGAGAGGTACTGGTAAACCTTTCAAGACGGTGTCTGTGGAACTAAAACAGGTCATGGTGCAAGAATGGAAGAGACTTTAATGTCTGCACACTACACGTCCTGTAAGTAAATAAAAAAATTCTTTGACAAAAATAAATAAAAATTAACTAAGTACTAACAAAATGTCAAAACCGAACTAAAGACGGTATGTAGTTGTACTTAATCGGTGTCAACATCGACTAGAGTGGGGTACCTAAAGATTCGATACCTCCACCACCGGTTCCACTTACCTGTTGACCTCTCCTGTGGGGAAACAAAATTAGTCTTCACGAAGAATTTTTTTAGACAATCTCCTTCAACGAACTTTTTCCTTTGCACCGAGATATCGAAAACTTTTTGTGACCAAAAAGATCGTAAGTCTGATCGACAACCCATGAAACAAGGTCCGAGCCCCGATCCACGAGAAGAACATAAATAACTTAATTACGAGCGTTGTCTGACACTCCAGTTAAATCTTGACGGGAGAGGTTACCTTTATCTTAAACTTTTTGTTTACATTAAGTTTTACAAGATCATCAGTACGACTCTTTCATGTATCCTTTAGTTAACAGTATTATGTAAAATAAATTGGGTTACATAGACTTTATAATGGTAAAGATGCACATTATTTGTGTTCAAATTCTTCTATAAAATATAAGGAAACAAATGTGGTTCAGAAACTTTCGGTCACACATAAAGTGTGAAGACAGTGTAAAGTCAAGTCGAGTCAGTGTAAAGCTCATTGTCAAGTGTACACCGGTCGCCGATGACGCGGCCCGTCACGTCCCGACCTTCCATTCTCCGTCTACTGACACCAGTGGTACTGCGTGTAATGTCGGGTCTTGACTAAACAGAATCTTGACTTTCAAGTATGGAAAACTGGTGGAAGTGGGAAATGAGGGGAGAGGGGGTCGAGACCGTTGGTGGGTAGACAAAAGACAAAGACACTGACCAAGAAGTCTAAGGCGCATATTCACTCTAGTATGCCATAAACAGTAAGAAACTGTAAAGTGCATCGTATCATGGGAGTCCCAGGTGGGTACACACCGCTTACCGTACCAAAGGAAGAAAAATTGCCGGCTTATCGTAAGGCGACACATAAACGTGTGGTGTAAAAGAAATAGACAGACAAACAACTAACGGTGAATCCAACAAAGATACCAATAACATTTATTACGACGTTAATTGTACCCCCGTTTGTAGAAAAACTCTGTCACTAAAGTAAAGAAGTCTTTATAGGGGTCTTTACCCTAACGACCTAGGATACCATCAAGAGAAAAATTGACAAACTCCTAGGAGGTTTGACAAAAGACATCACCGACTTGGTGAGAAATAAAGGTGGTTGAGTCCGATGGAAAAGAGATGTAGGAGTAGTTATGAAAACTAGTGACAGAGAAACTACTACTGGTGACATTGTCTATACTTCACTATAGAACACCAAAACTAAAGGTAAAGGGACTGTAAATCACTACAACTCGTGGAAAAGTACCTAGACTACCAGTAAACATGAAGAAACCCTTTTCTAGATAAATAAAGGAGACGGGTAAAAAATTAGTCCAAAAAACAAAAAAACGATAATTCAACATACATAAGAAATATATAACATTTATAATTGGGGAACAGTCTATGTGATAAACGTTTATGGAAGAGGTCAAGTAAGACATCTAATGGAAAAGGAAAACAACTACCAAAGGAAACGACAAGTCACATGTAGGAAAAATTTAGACGTCTTGAACGCGTTTCCTGGACCGTGTCTGACCCACGAGACTTCAACGGGTAACTTATAAACAACTAACTACGACTTCGACTTTTTCGAAGGTGAGGAGGGTAACAGAACGGTTCTCCTGAAGGCATTCGCTCCTCCAACGACTCCTCCTTTCTACCTGTCCTTGACCGGACCGGGGGCCCTTTGGTCTTGTCCTTAGTGTTAGAACCGGAGGTCAGGACCTGAAAGAGTAGACGTCTACCCTGAGTAGTTTACTAGTGGATGATAGTGATCCTACTCCTAATCGAAAACCTAGACCCGACCCTTGTTTACTCAAATATTGAGAAAACTAAAACATTCTACTACTCGGTCCGGAAGGGAGGTTGGTAAAGCGGGTCGTCGTCCTCCACTTACACGTGTTAAAGAGGTCCTCGGACTGACTCCAGAACCCTTTAGGACCGGGTTACGTGACTAAAAAAAGAGAGAGGTACGCCAAGAATAAGAACGACGGTAACATACGTGTGGCCAATTCGGACCGTTCACCTACATTTGTGACGGAAAATATTGTTGTGTCGTTTGGGTGTTGCTACCTTGAAAGGTCTCGATAGCTAATACATATTTTCTAGAAAAAAACTCCCCCTCACTACAAAATGATTTTTGTTGTCACAAGTTCACGTAAAAGTGGAGACTTAAGGGTGACGTAGATGGACACGCAAATAGCAGTCGTGGTAAAAGGTTGCATCACTATAGATGACAAATGACTCAAGACTGGCATGTGGAATGAAATAAAGTAAGTTAAATTGTCATTAAGACAAGTCACCTATGACATTATCTCAAGTAAAATGTGTACTTTTTGACTTCGAATTTAGTGTGTTATAGACGTTCCGTCTGCGAAGGTATTATGATGGATGATCCCCGACTCGTTTTGTTTGTGGTAACTTCGTCGGAGACATACAACCTTTGTACTAGTCATCGACCTCATGACTGACCCACTTACTTACACTTGTACTTCAGCGAGTCAGCACAGGCTGAGAAACGTTGGGGTACCCGACATCGGATGGTCCGAAGAGACAGGTACCCTAAAAGGTCCGTTATCATGACCTCACCTAACGGTAAAGGAAGAGGTTCCCTAGAAGGGTTGGGTCCCTAGTTTGGACCCAGAGGGCGTAGTATCTGTCTGCGAAATGCCAGACTCGGTGGTCCCTTCAGTGATAAGGGACCACCCTGGGTGATTATCACTACCCACACACACATACACACACACACACACCTTTAAGAGAAATAAAACTCCCGAAGACAGAGATCGTGTCTTCACCGTACCAGATGGGTGTATACCAACAGTACGTGAGTAAGTAAATAGATGAAAATTTCGTAGAGGAGATACGGTCCGCTATCCATATCGTTTCGTTCAATCTGTACCTGGGACGGTAGTCCTTAGAAGTAAGATCACTCCCTTCATCGAGGTGTCTCTGAATCTCGTACACTACAATCTAAATTGCTACGGTCTGTGATACTATCCTTTCCTCTCCCCTCCCCACAGTTCCTTCCGAAGAACCTCCCCAACTGTGGACTTAATTCTAAAATCCGTACTCAACCTAAATTAATCTAACACCCTCTCCCATACCACTTCCTCCTCTGTTGGACTTTTTCCCGTGTTTCTCCCTCTCTACTGCCCTATACATGCTCTATTTTCACCGAACCGGAACAACCTTCTAACTCCTACTCGTCCCCCTTCGTCCAACCACCCTTCCTCCCGAAACACACACTGTGGACCTGACACGGGAGGACCCTCCCTTCGCGGTCCCTCCCGGTGGAAGTCCCCTCACTCTACCAAACGAAAGACACCCACCTAAACGGTCTCATCTCTAGTCTGTTCCTTCCTCGTCTCCGTTCAAGATCCCACTCTACCGCTCCCAGACTTTGTCCCGTCCTCGGTCGCCGCTTCCTCTCCTTCCACGCCCAAACTCTTTCTAACACCACCAGGTCACCAATTCTGAAGTACGAAGGTTACGTCTCAAACACCCAAGTTAGGGACTAAACCCTAGATTTTTGGGGTGTACGCCGTGTACTTCGGGTTTTTATCTTTTATTTTTATGTGAATTTTTTTATAACTCCATTTTAGTCTTTGTGTGTTACTAAAGAGTCTCCTCCTCGACTCGCTCCCTCGTCTACTCTTCAAGACCCCACCGGGGTCACTTCGACCCTTGTCTGTCTACGACATTAAAACTATAACCTGGGCAGCTCCGACTCCACACACGACCCGCAGAGACAAGGAACCAAAGATCCCACGAACAAGGGACGACACGGGAGGTACTGTACGACGACGAGAAATGGACATCGGGACCCCCATCCGAGAATGAGGGACTGAACCCACAAGAGCGACGGGGCCCCAAGAGACGACTCCAGACGTCGACACTCCTACCTTCTCCCATAAATTGAAAGGGCCTCTCTACAGTGGACACAGGCCTGACCCTATATTCCCTTCCATCTAGACGGTAACCTCCCTTTGCCCCTGTGACTGAGGGGAGACGACCCAGGAGAGGGAACCGCGGTCACCCCTACGAATCCGTTCCAGGGGAGAAATAGTCAAACTGAGGCGAGTAGGAGGTGTAAGACCGACGTCGTCCCAGGGAGAGGGACCCTTCGGGACGGACTGGAGGGACTGATGTAAAAGAGAGGACTAATTCGTACAGGTTCCGCGACACTTGGAGAGGAAACTAAGTGTAGGGTCGACGTGACAATGAGACACTATGAAACTAAGTCGACCAATTTGCCGTCTGACATATGGGATACTTCCGTCCTGTCCCATCACAAACGGGAAGAAACATAAAGACCATGGAAGACCGTGGATGATCCCCGGGATCCCGTCGGTCCTTTATCTCCAGAGTCAGTCTCAGGACCGTCCTTTGTCTACCGTGAAAGATTTTTCCTCGACTTTTTCTACTCTTACTTCCTTAACAAATATTTCCTCATTTTCCTGATGACCCTGTCAGGGTCCACCCCCGGGCCGGTGCCACCCTCCGACAATAGGGAACAGTCCCTCACTTTACCCAGTGGGTTCTTTCAAACTTCAGGATTCAGGGTCCAAGACACTTACACTAGAATAAACCTTTATCCCGGAAACGTCTACATCAGTTCCCTTCTACTCCAGTAATCCCACCCAAGAGTAGGTCTGACTGACCACAGGAGCATTCTTCTCTGAGTGTGTCTGTGTGGGTCCCTCTTCTGTCGGTGCATCACTACCCCTGTCTCTAACCTTACTACATGGATATTCGGTCCCTACGGTTTCTAACAACCATTGGTGGTCTCCGATCTTCTGTGTTCTTTCAAGGAGATGTTCAAAACTCCTCCGTACCGGAACGACTGTTGAACCAAAGTCTGAAGATCAAAGGTCTTGACACTCCGTAATGTAAAGATGACAAAAGTCGGTGGATCAAACACCCTGAAACAATATTGTAGGGATCTGTTAAGTATATGAGGAAGACCCGGACTTCCCTGTTTTCCTCCTAAACTTGAGAAACGTCACTGGAATCGTCTCCCTGGTGGACGGTCCTCGACACCGGGTCTATCTTCTTAAGTTGATGGCGTATGGGACCGGGTCGTCCCTCGCTTGTCCCCTCAATGGAGAAACTGGAGGGTGGAGAGGGTGAAGGATTAAAGGGAGAGGACGAGGGTAATCGGATCGGGTAGACCGTCAGTCTCCTGTTCCCTCGAACCTCTACAGCAGACACCTTCAGTCAGAGGGTCCGTGTCCCGTTTCCCCAGTCCCCTCACTAGACCTCCCGTTCCACTCAGCCAAGGTATCTCCTTCACGTATGTTTATAGCCTACGTACTTACTCACTTACTTACTTCGGCCTCTCTCTTGACGTCCCATCAAGAGCAAAGGTCAAACCCTCACCTGCCAAAGTACCGTGACAAGACAAAGGTAGTGCTCCTCTCTTCTCTCCTCAGTATCCTAAGAGAGGCAATCCTGAAACCCACATCGAAGGTCGGGACGGGAGACCGAGTCGTGGGTCCAAGACTCAGAACACTTCGGAGGGAGAAACACGTTGGTCGTGGAAGTCCGACCTACGATAAAAGTCCGAGAATTCACTCCATTAAACCATGCTGTTGTCTTTGTGTCGACACTAATACTTCACGGTCGGAGGTTTCGTCTTTGTAACAACGGGGAGCTCCCTACGGTTGACCTCACTGAGTCAGCATGTACGCCCGAGCACGGTCCGTCCGGTCCGACCAGGGGGTGGCGGGGACCGATGCACGTGGCCGGTTCTCCTCGTGACCCGACTAAGTCGAGGGCACAGGTGCACCCCGGAGTCGCCGGTCCACGACGGTCGGTCTCGTCACTCACTGTATCCACGCAGTTTCATCGGGTGGGCAACTACCGGATCAACTTGGTTTCCCCGATCTGGAGAGTAGACCACATTTATGACAGTTCTGGTCCGACATGACCGTCTCGAAGACTACGACCAAAGACACAGTACTCTTGTAGACGGCACACTACTAGCCAAGTCGAGACGCATCTGTACTACTGAACGTATTAGAGGTAAGAGGTAGTCCATCGAACTGGACGAGACAGACCCTAGAAACAGAAAGAGTCTAGTTTTCATTGATCAGTATGGGAAACGAAGATCCTAACAAACAAACAAATCTCAACAACAAGTCAACGAGTCAGCAAAGACTGGGAAACATTGGGGTATCTGACGTCGTGCGGACCGAAGGGACAGGGAGTGATATAGGACCTCAAACGAGTTTGAGTACAGGTAACTCAGGCACTGTAGTAGGTTGGTTGAGTAGGCGACAGTGGGGGAAGAGGAGGACGGGAGTTGAAAAGGGTCGCGGTCTTCCCTCCAACAATTTTGCCGTTACCGCACTCATCTCTAAACCTACCTTTTTTAAGAGCCACAAGGGTAGGTAGTGAGTTCAAAAGATCGATACGATTCTTACGACACTTAAGAAGAGTCTTAATAGGGTCTACTGTTCGTAAGTAACCACAGGTGGCACATGTTCGGTGAGACCCCTTTTGTCTTCGCCACCGAGACGGGATACTCTCTAATAAAAAGGGGGGAAAAATCGTTTAAAATGGTGGTTTGTCAAAGACATCTTCAATTTCGACTTCCCACGGAGTTCCGTGTACAACTCTGAGGAGTAAATGATTTGTCTACATTTCGTCCGTCCTCTGAACCTCTCCTCTACGCTTTACTTAAGAACCTCTTCGGAGAAAACCACACTTTACGAGACCCCTCTTCCACCAGAGTAAACGTGTTCCTAGGGACCCATGAGTTCCTCCCTTCCTGACCTATAATCTGTCTTAAACGTTCCAATACGACGAAATTGTTTACTGGGGTTTGAAAGTCAATGAGGGTTGTTGTTATTATGTTCAAATAAAGAGTAAATACACTCGATACATAGGACTCAACCGGTACCGAATTGAAGAACTACAGACCCCTAGGACCGATCACCTCGTCGAAGATATACTTCGTGAGGAACCGGTAACATCGTCTCCTTCTTTCCAAGTCCATTTGGTGTGAGACCAAGAATGTCAAAGACGAGGTTTCCCTGTGTGCAGGGTGTAAAGTTAAGGAGGGTATAAAGTCACCGATTTTGTTCAGTACCCCTTTAAGGACTCAAGTCGTCCCGTCTCTACGTATTAAGAGGGTATCCTACCTTTTTACCTTACAAACCACTTGTAATTATGTTAGACAACATATATAAATATGGAAGGAGGACTTTAAGTCTTAATCCCTCTATCCCCATATCGAGTTCCCGTCTCGTGAACTGACGTCTTAATCCCGTTAGGTGACACAAACCGTGGTACTCCGAAATTAGTGTCGGTCAACGTCCCTACCCGTTGACCTAAGAGTTTCACTCTCTCTCTCTCTAGACTACCCAGGTAGACTCACTCCGACCTCTGTTTCCCCATTACCAAGACCCAGGTGCTCCACCAACGACCTAGGGTAGGACTGAATCAAGAGGTTGTCGTCGACTCTTCGTCTATTTCTCCATGAACCCTCTGTTCGAGCCTCAAAACCACATCAAAAGAAAAAATGTAAATATAATTAAAAATAACCTCATCTCAGCGAAATGTCGCAACACAACCAAAGACGACATGTCCTTTTACTTAGTCAGTATGTATATGTATAACGACAACAAGTAACAAATCGACGATTCAGCACAGGCTGAGACACTGGGGGACCTGACGTCGTGTGGTCCGAGGGGGCAGGAAGTGGTAGAGGTCCTCGAACGAGTTTAAGGACAGGTAACTAAGCCACTACGGTAGGTTGATAGAGTAGGAGACGACGGGGGAAGAGGAAAACGGAAGTCAGAAAGGATTCAAATCCCAGAAAAGGCTACTCGACCCAGAAGTACAGTCCACCGGTTTTTTAACCTCGTAGTCGAAGGTCGTAGTCAGGAAGGGTACTTATAAGTCCCAACTACAGGAAATCCTAATTAAACAATCTAGAGGAACGACGGGTTTCCTGAGAGTTCTCAGAAGAGGTCGTGGTGTCATACTTTCGTAGTTAAGAACCCGGGAGTCGAAAGAAATACCAGGTTGAGAACGTAGATATGTACTGATGATCTTTTTAGTATCGAAATTGATTTACCTCGAAACAACCGTTTCACTACAGAGACGAAAAATTACACATATGTATAAGGGAGAAAAACCTAAAGGAAGGGTAAAACCAGTGGTGTCCTGTGACTCATGTCAAAGGACTACCATACCAAAAGAAAAACAGTATCAAAATAACTCTTCGGTAACTGTATGTAGTGTCATATTCAAATTCCACATGTCGTATTAACTGAATATATATAACATTTGACTAATGGTGTTAATCAATTGTAAATAGTACAGTATAGCCAAGTCAAATCAACCAGTCAGCACAGGTTGAGGAACGTTGGGGTACTTAGCGTCGTGCGGTCCGGAGGGACAGGTAATGGTTGAGGGTCTCAAGTGAGTTTGAGTGCAGGTAGCTCAACCACTACGGTAGGTCGGTAGAGTAGGAGACAGTAGGGGAAGAGGAGGACGGGGGTTAGGGAGGGTCGTAGTCTCAGAAAAGGTTACGTAGTCGAGAAACGTACTCCACCGGTTTCATGACCTCAAAGTCGAAGTCGTAGTCAGGAAGGTTACTTGTGGGTCCTGACTAGAGGAAATCCTACCTGACCAACCTAGAGGAACGTCAGGTTCCCTGAGAGTTCTCAGAAGAGGCTGTGGTGTCAAGTTTTCGTAGTTAAGAATCCGCGAGTCGAAAGAAGTGTCAGGTTGAGAGTGTAGGTATGCACTGGTGACCTTTTTGGTATCGGAACTGATCTACCTAGAAACAACCGTTTCATTACAGAGACGAAAACTTATACGACAGATCCAACCAGTATTGAAAGGAAAGTTCCTCATTCGCAGAAAATTAAAGTACCGACGTCAGTGGTAGACGTCATTAAAACATCTATGTTATTTTTCTTTCTTTTTTATAAGAGGAACACTACTCTTGAGAATCTTAGCTGAGGGAATGGTTGAACAGGTATATAGTGTCTCGTCACAATTGACATCAGTAGTACGACATGTAATGTAGAAATCATAAATAAACGAAATATTGACTTTAAAACATAGAAGACTAGTGAAAAGAGGTTTAGGAGAAGGGAGACCACATCAAAGAACTGGCTCGGATCAGGTCCCCACCCAAGGTTCTCCGTGAAACGAATAAAATTGAGATGTTAGTACCTTTATTTTGAGAAGGAGTCGGAGATCCGACGGTGACTACAATCGTCTCGATCTCGCTTGATTTATTCTAAACGGGGCACGGTTGAAAGGGTTCCGAAGAGTAAAGGAAACGTAAAAGAGAAGGAGATAGGGGATGGATGCATGATTATTCTTGAGTGACACCAAGTATATGTGTTACCTCATAATGAGTCGGCAATTTTTCTTAAGTAAACTTAGTCAAGACTACTCTACCTACTTTGACCTCGGCTAATATGTCTCACTTCATTCGGTCTTGCTTTTTGTGGTTATGTCATATGATTGTATATATATACCTTAAATCCTTCTACCGTTACTGCTGGGACATACGTTCTGTCCTTTTTTCTGTGTCTACACATATTGCCTGAAAACCTGAGTCTCCCTCTCCCTCTCCCACCCTACTAAACCCTCTTACCGTAAGATTGTACATATGATAGTACATTCTTAACTTAGCGGTCAGATACAGACTACGTCCTATGTCGTACGAACCTCGACCACGTACCCCTACTGGGTCTCTCTACAATACCCCTCCCTCCACCCTCCCCCCAAGTACAAACCCTTGCGTACATTCTTAATTTCTAAAATTTTAAATTTTTTATTTTTTGATTTTTTTTTTTTTTTGATGTACAAAAACCTATATATCTCTTTTCCTCAACCCCGAAACCTTTTTATATTTGGCCCAAAGGTCGATGATGGTGGACTCCGCACCAACTCCAAACAACAACCCGACGTCTGACATTTCTGCCTGTAGAGTCAATGTACTTTTACATATTCAGTGTTAAGAAGGTTCTTAATACTGGTCTTCCGTTCTGTATATCAAATCTTGTCTTAAGTGCTAGTTCCGTTAAAAACCATTCGTCCACAATTTTACACTCTCTGTCCATTGAGAAGTCATACAATTAGGTGACTCCACAAACCTTACAAACAATGTCGATCCGCTTACATCACACACACACACACACACACACACACACACACACACAAGACCCCTCCGTCCGTACTTTCTAAGTCTTCCTTAGAGTCTTACCTTTCAAGAGACCCCACCCGTAGAACCGACGAGAAGCTGATCTAAGGCGTCTTCCTCCTGTCACGACTTTAAAATACCTCCTTCACCAATCAAATAGACACTCAATTTAGGGTAGAAGAGGGGACTTGAGAGCGGACCCTCCCTAGACTACTTACCCACACTTCAATGTGATACTTCGACATTAAATGTCATTCAGTGGGTCGCCGGGTCGGACAGCAACAGCCTCGGTCACCCACCGGGCCGACCTTGGGACCTCTCCATCGTTACCTCCTCCGATCAGAGACTCGGGTCGTCCGAAGTCCTTCTCTCCATCGATACTCCCCTTAAAGGACGGAAGCGTTAGGAAGTACGGTTATTGGTGTCGAATCGTTTAGGTGGAGGACCGATGAAACCCCCTTAAACTTTTTTTCTTTTTTTTTTTTTTGGTGTTGTTTTTGGAGTGTTCGAGAAAACCCAAACAGGAATTTTAGGTTTGGGTCAAGTCCCGACAAGTAAAGACTTAGTCTAAAATCATTTTGTTTTAGGGACTGTGGATCAAATAAAGTAGGTAACAGTTTTACCTTCTTTGAGTAGAAGAAAAAGAAGAAAAATTTCTTTAAAACCCCAACCCCTCTTAAACAAGAACTTTCTAATTCTTCACCCACCTCTCGACCCTCTCCAATCCTTTTACGAAGCCTAAAACCTACCGCGGTAGCCTCGACCACGACCGGTCCCCGACCTTACCCTGACTGACCCCACCCAACTCCGACAGCCACCGACTAATATGTGTCACAGCAGTAAAATTCTCTTCCCCCCTCTGGGCAGGTCCCTTTCCTTGTTCCTTAAATTCATTGTCTGTCCGTGGTGGGGACGGACAACACTCCAACACTCTCTACACTCGACACTGGGGTACCCCGTGAGTAATCCTGGGGTCCCTTGTCAGAGGGATAGAAGTTGAATAAACTGAATCAAGTCAGCGAGTCAGCACAGGTTGAGAAACACTGGGGTACCTGACGTCGTACGGTCCGAAGGGACAGGTAGTGGTTGAGGGTCTCGAACTAGTTTAAGTACAGGTAACTTAACTACCACGGTCGGTTGGTAGAGGGAAGAGGTCCCCTAGAAGGGTTGGGTCCCTAACTTGGGTCCAAAGGACGTAACGTCTACCTAAGAAATGGTTGACTCGGTGTTCCCTTTGGGTTCTTATGACTTCACCCATCGGAGAGGGAAAGGGTCCCCTAGAACAGCTGGGTCCTTAACTTGGCCCCAACGGACGTAACGTCCGTCTAAGAAATGGTTGACTCGATAGACACTTCTGAAGGAGGGATAGAATCTTTTCGGTTCACCCTCCACACACAGAGCTAAACTTCCTCGACCCTTTTGTCATTACCTAATCCAGTCGACCACGTCTGTTTCACAAGGACCCCATGTGTACCCCCATGAACCTCCCTGTCTGACGAATTTCCCCTCTACCCTCTAGACTTTCCGAGCTCATTTCCGACAAATCGTTGCTTTAGATGTGGACTAACAGGAGAAGGGAAAAGAATCATCTCTTTCACCTTAAGTAATCCTTTTCCTTCTCCTCCACACCACGCCTTCTTTCCACTCTAGTTCCCGACTCTCTCTTCTCGTTCTCCCTTACTCCACCTTAAACACAGGGGTCGGGGGTACGAAGGGACACCAGACAAGATAGGGTCCTTTACACACTCCTGTCCTCCTGAAGTGACCACCCACGAGTCCGATTTACAATCTGTCGTGTCATCATTAGTAAGTCCGGTAATCCTCAAGTGCAGAAACACCCAAGTTCGTCATAAACAACTGACTTAGAATTCCGTCTCACTAATAAAAAATATACATAGTGGGTTTACTAACAAGGGTTCGAAAATAGAAGAAAGAAAGAAAAACACAAAACCGGCGAGGTGAACCGAACGTCCTAGAATCTAGGACTGGTCACTAATTTGGGACCCGGGTACTGTCCCTCTCACGACACAGGATTGGTGATGTGACGGTCCCTTGAAGGGAGGTCAGAAGAGAAACGTACCGGGTCTTTCTGGAAAAGACACCAAGTTGTCTACGGACTGACACACGACCTCAAAGTCGCACGTGACGTGAATCCGAGTGTTCCACACCACACCTGTACCAATCTCGGTCACAATCTGTTTGTCGTCTTCCTTCTTCTTACTCACTACCCTTGAGTACCTTCCTTGACCGTCGAGGTAAACGACCTTCACAAAGTCTCTGGACCAGGTGTCAGGGAGACACTCGGACCAAGAAAGGGTGTGTGGAGTTTCCTCTTTGATGACATCAAAAGGTACCTCCTGTCCTCTCGACCTACCTCATCTGTGTAAATACATGTAGAATGGTACCACCGACCGGAGTGAGTTCAACGAAGGTCACCCATCTTCGTGTCGTACAAAGGAAGTACTTATATGTAGTAAACGACTGTTCTTTACCTTACGCACACAAAGAACTCGAACTTATTCTGAACAACAGAAACAACCACGTCCTCAATGTTGAGACACGCCTTCGTTGGTGGTAGACGAGACGTCAAGTCTCTTTTGTAACAGTATCATATTCTCGAACCACCGTCGAGAATTAGCCTCTTATCCAACTTGACCTCCTGAGGTCCCTACTTTCCTCGGAGTCCCAGTCGAGAAAAGAGAGTGTACGACACTGGACACCTCCCACTGAAATCGATTTCAAGTAGACTCACCTCTTAACTTTATCCGTGTATTGTGATTAAAAAATTTTTAGTGCAGTTGTATTTGACTTTTTTTCCGTTTATAGGTAGTTGTCCTCTTGCCTATTTGTTTTACACCATACAAGCATCTTATCTTACGGTAGGGGTTTATTTTTCTTGCTTAATGACTAGGTAGTACCTATTTGGATTTTTTAAAATAATTTAACTCGTCTTCTTATACTCCAACTTCTTATCCGTTTTGATATGATCTCACTATCTTCATTTTTTTTTTTTTCACCAGTGGACAACACCACTCCCACCGATAACTGACCTTGTTCCGTACGTTCTCGAAAGACTTTACTACCTTTACAAAAGATGAAAATAGGTCGACGTCCGACGTTCCCACACACAGACAGTGACTCGACATATGAATTCTCGACATGTAAAATGCCGTACATTTAATATGGTCTTTGCTTTTTTTTTTTTTTTAGTTTTAGGTTTGTCACTCGTTATGTCTTACCTTTTATACACCAATTGACTGGTTCCTTGTAGCTAACAACTATTCGAGCTACTTCTTTTGCCTTATCATTTGTTTTGACTATCTTCAGGTGAACGGGTCGTCAAACTCACTGAACCTGGACAATGAATTACAGAGACTTAAAAGCAAAAAGAAGGTAATTTTTTTCTCTCCCGAGTAAACAAACAACGTGTGTCAGACGGTGCAGTCTACCGTGACCCAAGCGACCTCCTCCTGTGTCCGGGGCTGACGTCTGGACTCCGATACGACGGTCTCCTCCCTCACGTCGGTGTGTCTTTGGTCGCACCGACGGTTTCGGCCGGGACGGGACGGAGGGAGAGGACGAAAAGACCAATGTCGGTCGTGGCGTCCTCGACACTTTTCTGGACACAAATCCCGGTCTGCCCTCGGAGAGAGGAAGGAGGGTCTCGTAACGAAGAGGACACTAGGTTTCGGTGAGAACAGGAGGTCGGGTTGTCGGAACTTTCCGAGAAAGACAAACCCCTTACGTAGACTTCGGTCCCTCCCTCCCTGTCTCTGTCTTTCTCTCTCTTACTTAGACTCCCGTGAACGGAGTGTGGGTCAGGGTCACGGAGTTTATCCACCGGTTCTTAGGGACAGAAAGAAGGGACGTCCCTCTGTCTACTGTTTCAAGGAGGAAGTCCATCAAGGTTTCTGGTATGTCTCCCTGACTGCGGAGGGGAGGGGTCAGGTCGTGGGTCCGGTGACTCGACCGAAACTCACCCCAGGGAGGATAGGGAAGTGACGGAGTCTCGGGGGGTCTTCCCCCCTGTTCCACCCTCCCCCCACATATTAAACCTGGACCTATGGTCTCATCGTAGACCCATTAAAAGGTAGAACGAAGCAAATGAGTTCGGAAAGGAGGACGACGTCCCTCCGTCTGTCCAACACAGAGAACAAACGACTACCCTTTTGATTCGAGGATCTATTTCTGGAGGATCACCTCCAGGACCCGTCTCCAGTATGAGCGGGAGGGGTTAAATGTGAGCCCTAGGTGTGTCCTTCGGTCGAACAGTAGAGCTGACCCTCGTCTTAGTTGTCGGGAACCAGATCTGTGAGAAGAGTGCCCTCGTCTCAAGTCACTTTCGTGTTTGTAACTGGGACACTTTTGGTATCTAAGAATCCGTCCTTCTTTTTACCTCTAGTCTCTGAGGTCGCGATCAAATATCTACTCCTTTGTATTCGACCCTTCATTGAACGAGTCTCCGTTTCCGGTTAGTCACTATCTTGGTCCTTTTCTTGTCTTCACCGGTACACCTGAGTTTTAAGGACTCGGTTGACCTATCTTAACTAGTATCGTATAAACGGAGACATCTGGTCCGAAGAGTCGGAACCGTGATGAGTGTAAAACCGGACCTATGAAGGAACAAAACCCCGCGACAAGACACGTAACATCCTACAAATCGTCAAAAGGACTGAAGATGGTTGATTTACGATCACTTCACTTCACTTCACTTCAGTGAGTCAACACAGGCTGAGAAACACTGGGGTACCTGACATCGGATGGTCCGAGGAGGTAGGTACCTTAGAAGGTCCGTTCTTATGATCTCACCCAACAGTAGAGGAAGAGGTCCCCTAGAAGGACTGCGTCCCTAGCTTGGGTCCAGTGGGTGTAACGCCCGTCTGTGAAATGGTAGACTTGATGGACCCTGGGTCGACACTATTGGTTTTTACGGGGTCTGTGACGATCTACAGAAGACCCCCTACCTTAACAGGTACCAACTCTTCGATTTTCTACGAACGAGGAACCTTCTTTTCGATACTGTTTGGATCTATCACATAATTTTTCGTCTCTGTAGTGAAACGACTGTTTCCAGGTATCTCAGTTTCGATACCAAAAAGACCATCAGTACATGTCTACTCTACCAACCTAGTATTTCTTTCGACTCGTAGCTTCTTGACTACGAAAACTTGACACCACAACCTCTTCTTGGAACTCTCAGGGAACCTGTGGTTCCTCTAGGTTGGTCAGTTAGGATTTCCTTTAGTTGGAGCTTATTAGTAACCTTCCTGCCTACGACTTGGACTTCGAGGTTATAAAACCGGTGGACTACACTTCTTGGTTGAGTAACCTTTCTGGGACTACGACCCTTTCTGACTTCCGTCCTCCTCTTCCCCTGCTGGTTCCTACTCTACCAACCTATTATAGTAACTGAGACACATGTACTCTAACTCGTTTGAGACCCTCTATCACTTCCTGTCCCTTCGGACCACACGACGTCAGACACCCCAGTGTTTCTTAACCTGTGTTGAATCGTTGACTTGTTGCTCTTCGTCACGTTGCCTTTCGGGCACGACAGTTAAGTTGCACGTTTCTACGTGACACCAGGTGAATGAAAAAACATTTCGACAAACCCATAATCAGACATTCAAGAAGTTCCCGTGTCTGTCCCAGACTAAATGGAACTACAAAAGACACAGAACTCTGTCATGGACCGTCCACTCTCTGTCCGTTAGTTCCCAAAACTTACTCACTTACTTGGTTGAGGGACCCTCTGGGACTTTACATTTGAAGGTGAGGGACCTATAGAACATAATACAATTCGTAGTCGGTCCGTCTTCCTGCTCCTCCTCGTCCTCTCACTGGACGTACTGGAAGGTAGTCGTCCTTCCCCCCGGAGGACAAGCATTAAACGAACCAGTAGGTACCAGGACCGGGGTGTCTTCATAGAAGAGGAGCTCGAGGAAAGGAACACGAGGTCCGAATTAATACACCGAAGAAAAGTAAGAACGTTTTGTTATCTTTACCTATGACATAGTATCTCTGAAAAGAGTGACTCCCAATTCGGTCTTAAGACCTTACAATTCGGGCTCTAAGAGTGTAAACCTTCGGTCTCCAGGGATTTATGATTCCTCAGTATTTTAAGACTGTAACCCTTTTAAGTATACATTTCAAATTCTCCTTTGTAAGGATGGTGTTTTTGGAGACGATGGTAAAGAGAATTTTAGGGTCTTTAAAAGTGGTCACAACACAAACACGTTCACTGACCTGAGAACACACAGATAAAAGGTTTGTTAATTCACGAACTCTCCCATCTCAAGAAAAAACATTCTACCCCTTTTTTTTCGAAAGTCTCCTCGAATATAAGTTTCAATATTTCATATTTAAGGTCAGTAAAAATTCTCAGTGACCTAAGAACACTGACCTTGAAATACAAAATACCAAATGAAACCCGTCTTATTTTCACCTTCATTATCTTTTTTGTTCGACACCCAATGTACCTAGAATATCCCCTTAATTAATTTTTTCTGACTGTAAAGGTTTCTAAAATGACCCTTTAATTAAGTTTACCTGTTCAACTGAACTTACATTTACCACTTTCTCCTATATTTGTCTTTATTCTTGTTTTTCACTTTATTTCTTCACCGTCACTCTCCCTTCTTACTAAAACAATCTTACTAACCCACGATAACCGGATTCTACTAAAATTTCCACCTAAAATGGTTCGACGACTTCACGTAGGTCCTGGTATCTTGGTAGTACAGACCGGTGTACGACAATCGTAAATATACTATCGAGAAGTCGGATTTAAAATAGTACCTATTACTGAATTAATTTTTTTTAAATAACTGTATATCAACTAAATGTTACGACACAAATTAAAGACGACATGTCCTTTCACTGAGTCAAAATATATATATATATATATATATATATATATATATATATATATATATACGTATCCGAAGGGACTATCGAGTCAACCGTTTCTTAGACGGACGTTACGTCCTCTGGACCCAAGCTAGGGAGTCAACCCTTCTAAGGGACCTCCTTCTATACCGTTGGGTAAGGTCATAAGAACGAGTCTCCTCAAACCACCCGATGTCAGGTACCCCGATGTTTCTCAGTCTGTACTGACTCGCTGATTTGTGTCGTGTCGTGTACTGGAATCCGTTTGTTCAGACTTCGTCAGTCTGTGCTTTATAAGGGTCACTCTAAATAGAGACTACGAAGAGTCACGACTTGAATCTGGGTATAGTAAAATATACGAAGACCACACATACGTGTGTCTACGAGGAAAGGTCAACTGGTCAGGTTTGGTCAGTTAGGATTTTCTTTGGTTGAGACTTATAAGTGACTTTCCTGATTTGGACTTCGACGTTATGAAACCAGTACACTATGTTTCTCGGCTGAGTAACCTTTTCTGGGACTACGACCCTTTCTAACTTCCGTTTTCCTCTTCCCCAGTCGTCTCCTACTCTACCAATCTGTCGTAGTGGTTGAGTTACCTGTGCTCAATCTCGTTTAAGACTTTCTGTCACTTCCTGTCCCTTCGGACCATACGACATCAGGTACCCTAACGCTTCTCAACCTGTGTTGAATCACTGACTTGTTGTTGACAGATTTTGACACACCATCGGTCTCGGTCGACGACCCCTCCCATGTCATCTACTCACGCCCCTCCCTACTACCCTAGTCCAAGTCTAAATTGTGTATTTTTGTGTCCTGGGTCAATTTGAACTTAAAGTCTATTTTTTTTCGAAAAAAATTTTTTTCATATTCATATAGGGGACACTTTCACTTTCAATTCAGTGAGTCAGTACAGACTGAGAAACACTGTGGTACCCGACATCTGAATGGTCCGAGGAGGTAGGTACCCTAAAAGGTCCGTTCTCATGACCTCACCCAACGGTAAAGGAAGAGGTCCCCTAGAAGGGTTGGGTCCCTAACTTGGACCTAACGGACGAAACGTCCGTTTGCAAAACGGTAGATCCGGTGGTCCCTTCAGTATAGGGGACATCGTGTGCCTATATGAATATATGAATTTTGTAATAAGTGACAAGTAGACTTTAAGTTTAGATTGGTCCGAAGGACACAAAATAGACCGTAGGAAAGAACCCTGAGAGTCGTCGGTTCTTCGGCCCTAGGAACTAATACCATCACTACACCTCCCGTAACACTACGGAGACATAGTCTACCTTCCACCGACGAGTCCAGGGGAGAGAGTGCGGAGGGTAGTGGACCCCAGAGATCTACTCGGTCCTTCAGGAGAACGGAACATCTACAGGTCCGTCATTTCCTTCCTGTCTTATCGTAAACATCCAGTAACGATGGCATTTCAAGAAAGAGGTCAAGGGAAAACAGAACGAGGTCGTTCTCCTTGTTGAGTCAGGAAATTCCTAAACACCTGTCTCCTTTACACTGACCTATTTCGATGGCGTGAGACCTCGCACACAGGACCCCTCTATTACCGAGAGTGGGACGATTTTATTTACCAGACGAAACAAGGACTTATTATTAGTCAACCGTCAAAACAAGAGAAAAGGGCCGTCGACCTACTCCTGTAAGACTAAAGACTCCTTTTGCCCACTGGACCCCGACCGGTACAACCTGTCTCCCCCGTCCCTCTCAGTGGTGTGGACCCTCGGGGGACACCACTGTTTCTGGGACGACGTTTCGGACGACGTTTTAGAAAGGGGTGACCGACAGAATTACGGGTTTCCAGACGGTATTCAGAATTCCAATTACTTGAAGTGGCATTTTTTACGTATAAAGAGACACTTAGTTTTGTAGGAGAACCTTACTTAACTGGGGTAAAAAAAAATTTCGAATATTTGTTCCCTTTGAATAAAGAGTAACTTAATCAAGGGATCTCAGAAGGATTGGGGTGTAAACCGACTCTCGTCCCAGAATTCACAGCAACCTAAGATCCGGTCCGTTAAGAAACCCCCGGACTCTCTATTCTCTCCAACTGGGTGTCTCCGTCTTATACTGTTTTTGGATCTTTAATTCCCTGACCCGTCAAGTGCTCCTGACCCCTTCCACCCCTCCCCTCCTTGTTCTCTGTCCTCTCGGGCTCCTCTCCTACCCCACTTTGATGGGGGAAGTGAACGACGGCATAACCGACCCCGAGGTACCTATCCTCGTAGAGTCTGTTCAAACCCAACCCGTACCGACTCCAGTCCTGTGACTCAAGGACAGAACGAGGAGACTCTGTCAGTCTCAGTCAGTCAAGATAAACTAAAAGAGTGGGCAAGGAGGGTTTACAGTCCTCTGTTTACTTTGGTGTCTCTCCCTTCAAAGACAGGTCGATTTCGGACCTCCCCACGTAATCCGACGTCCCTTCCCTTTCGAGTATAGGTCCCCTAACTTGGAATTACCCCAGAGAAAAAGAGTACACTGTCGTTCAGGCTTATCAGCCATACCCGACCGGACTTCGAGCTCGGACAGTGGCCCCTATACCTGATGTAGACAGTCGGACGCCAGCTTCTTCCGTACCCCGAACCACAAGTCACTCGACGTCACCGGGTCTTCTTTTAGGGACCGTCTATAAGTTCATCGGGACCGTAAGACCCGGAAAGACAAACGGTGGACCTCTGTTCGAGTGGTAGGGCTCTAACACGAAGGGTCGTGGTGAGTAGAAATAAAGATTTTGAAAAAACCGACACGACCCAGAAGCTACGACTCATCCCGAAGGAGATCAACGTCGTTCACCCGGATGAGAGACCAAGACCACGTGTCCGAAGAGTGACACGACAGAAGAGAACAACACCTCGTACCCGAGACCCGAACTCCCGAAGTCATCAACACCGAGTGTCCGAATAAACGGGACCCCATACACCCTAGAAGGGCCTGGTCCCTAGCTTGGGTACTGGGGACGTAACCGTCCACCTAAGAATTGGTCACCTGGTGGTCCCTTCAAGGTAGGTCATGGTAAGTAGAGTTACTCACCAACTTACAAAGTAAAGGGGGTGTCTATAAACTGGGGTAGATCCGTGGGGGACCCGGAGGGGGAGATAAACCCTCCCACGGTTCTTGTGATCCGAAGATCCGAAGGGACTATCGAGTCAACCATTTCTTAGGCGGACGTTACGTTCTCTGGGGCCAAACTAAGGACCCGACCCTTCTAGGTGACCTCTTCCCTATCCGATAGGTGAGGTCACAAACCCCGAAGGAAACACCGAGTCGACCATTTCTTAGGTGGACGTTACGTCCTCTGGACCCTATCAGGGACCCAACCCTTTTAGAGAACCTCTTCTCTTTCCGATGGGTGAGGTCATGAGACCGGACCTCTTAAGGTACCTGACCTCTTCAGGTACCCCAGCGTTTCTCAGTCTGTACTGACTCGTTGAAAGTAAAGTGAAATTCTTGTGACGTCCCCGGTCAAACCACGTCCCTAGAGGTATCTGACAGACCTGTGTCCTACTAAAAAAAGGGGGGACTCGAAAGGTAGGTTTTGGATGAAAGGTCTTCTCGTTACCAATGTTGAAACGGAGGAGATAGGTTTCTTCAGAAAACGGTGGTAAGGTCAAGTAAGGACTTCTGATCTCGGACTCTTTTCTATGTCACATACAGAACTTCCAGTCTCTCGAACCCGATCGACCTCGTTACGTACGTGAAAAGGTGACCCTTACTTGTAAGGAGGAGAGGGGTCGTCCAGACATTTAGGGGTTCCAACGGGAGAGGAGTCAGAACCGGTCGACTTACTTATTTTAAAGAGTAAGACTATTGGCGTCTTAAACCTGACACTATTTCTGTCAACGTTTTAAGAGAGACACCTACCGATCGACGACGACGACGACGACGACGACGACGACGACGACGACGACGATTCAACGAAGTCAACACAGGCTGAAACACGCTGGGGTATCTGCCGTCGGGTGGTCCGAGGGGGTAGGGACCCTAAGAGGTCCGTTCTTGTGACCTCACCCAACGGTACAGGAAGAGGTTACGTACTTTTACTTCTCACTTTCGCTTCAGCGAGTCAGCACAGACTGAGGGTCACTGGGGTACCTGACGTCGGGTCCGAGGAGATGGGTACCCTAAAAGGTCCGTTCTCATGACCTCACCCAGCGGTAACGGAAGAGGCCACCTACCGATCTCATACTGTATTTACCCTTACTTACCGGGGTCACAGTATCGGATGTAAGACTGGTCTCGGTCGACAGGATCTTTACACAGGAAATCCAAGGTTTCCTATTTCTTACACATCGTACAGGGAAGATACACCGTTTTCGACGGACTGAATCACTGTTATTCAAAACCCTAGTCCGGTCCTACATTTCGGGACCAAAGAAGGGGAGAGATCCACCTGTCTCGGTCTGTCATGAATTCGAGAGTCTGACAAAGGAGGAGACATTCTCTATCCCTATTTTTAGGACCCAACAACGAGAGTATCTTCCCAGTACCTATACTTACCCTTAAAGTTCCCGACTGGATAATGTGTCGGAATTTATTCATATCCAACGACTGACACTAGTGTGGACACCTACATCTCCCAATTAAAGTATTAGTTTCCTGTCAGGTAAACTGTCGAACTGGGGACTAACAGGGACTGGTTCTGTCACCAAAGATTTCGTTACGGAACTTGTTTCGTCCACGATTAGTTTCATTTTCACCATACTTAATTAAGTCTACTTGTTTACCGTTTACAGAAAAAACGGGACAAAGTAGAGTGGGGTCCTGATCCTAACGACACCATGTCGGTCTGAGAAGTTTCCCTAATAGACAAGATTCTGTAATGTGTAGTGATTTACACGGTCAGGTAAGACTTCCTCTAGTTGGGACCCTAAAGAAACCTTGCTTACTACGATTTCGACTTCGAGGTCATGAAACCGGTGGAGTACTCTTCTCAACTGAGTAACCTTTTTTGAGACTACGACCCTCCCTAACCCCCGTCCTCCTCTTCCCCTGCTGGTTCCTACTCTACCGACCTACCGTAGTACCTGAGCTACCTACACTCAGACTCACTTGAGGCCCTCTACCACTACTTGTCCCTCCGGACCGCACGACGTTAAGTACCCCAGTGTTTCTCAGCCTGTGCTGACTTACTGACTTGACTTGACTTTACACGGACACTCGGTCCCGACCGGTGGTCATTCCGTGTCAGGTCAACTTCCTCAGGAAAGACGGAGTTTCCTGTACTCTTGGTGAAGGACCAACCTGTGGGAACAAGATCGAGACTAGAAGGGGTCCTTGAGACGAACAACAACAAGTCAGTGAGTCAGTACATGTTGAGAAACGTTGGGGTACCTGAAGTCGCACGGTCCGAAGGGACAAGAAGGGGTAGAGGACCTCGAACGAGTCTGAGTACAGGTAACTCAGACACTACGGTAGGTTGAAGAAACGATGATCTTTCATTAAAAATTAAAGAACTAATGTTTTTTATACAATCACACTTTAAAGTAACCGACAGAGGTTTAAGTAGTTTTCTTCCGTTAGTAGGGTACTAAGACCATTTTTTGAATCACTTGAGTCCGTAGGAGACACACCAGGACCCCTTACGTTTACCTATCTTCGTCGTTACCAATCATAAATGACTCATCGATGATACAAGATCTGTGACGTACTTCACAAATGTACACAATGACGTAAATTCAGAGTGTAGTTGGGTGAACCCATTGATGATAAAGTGGTGAAACGTCTATTCCTTTGTCTCCACGTCCCTCTACCACCCCCCCTACATGGGGATGTCGATCCTTCATCATCAAAAAACAAAATCAACGACTCAACACAGGTTGAGAAAGCACTGGGGTGCCTGACATCGGACGGTCCGAGGAGACTGGTACCCTAAAGGTTTCAATCTTATCACCTCACCCAACGGTAAGGGAAAAGGTCCCGTAGAAGGACTACGTCCCTAACTTAGACACAGAGGACGTAACGTCTACCCAAGAAATAACGACTCGGTGGTCCCTTCTGGTCCTTCATCGTCCCGACCCCGAATTTAAGTCTCGACAGACTAATGTTTTGGGTATGAGAATTGGTGGTGCCTTAATAATTGGAGAAACGGAAAAAAGGGGTTGAACGTTAAAGGTTAGTTATATTCTCTGGTGAACAGGGAAAACGGGAGATTGATAGGTACAGAGAAAAGAAGACGGCACGTCGGGACCCGACTTAGGGTGTCACTCGGATACGACGTGACTTTCCTCTGACCCGAAACCACAACACGAGACCGGGTTCGTCCCAAAAAAAAAAAAAAAAAAAATTACAGGAATTTTTATTTTTTCAAATAAATAAACCCCCACGGTCCAGAATCAACGTCGTACACCCTAGATCAAGAGACTGGTCCCCAACTTGGGTTCGGGGAACGTAACTCTCACACCTCAGAATCGGTGATCTGGTGGTCCCTTCAGGGGGTCCGTCCGAAACTCCATAATTCGACAGACCGGGAGAGAAACCGTTACTGGTATGGGGACCGTGATTCCCACACCGTCTACGGGGACCGTCACGAACCCCCACCCCCGTCTTGAATTTCAAAGTCCCTGGTCGGTAAGACGGTGGTGCCCACGAGGACTCCGACCACCCCCAGGCTGGTCGTGACACGGAGATTGAGGTAGGGGTATCCGTTAGGTTCCTGTCTCGACTTCAGAGAGAAAGATGAAGGAGGAAGACACTTTACCCGTATTACTACCCTACGCACGTACACACGAACGATTCAGTGGAGTCAGCACAGACTGACGTTGGGGTACCTGACATCGGGTGGTCCGAGGTGTCAGGCACCCTAAGAGGTCCGTCCTTATGACCTCACCCAACGGTACGGGAGGAGGTCCCCTAGAAGGGCTGGGTCTCTAGCTTCGACTCAGAGAATGCAGAGAACGTAACTGTTCACCCCAAAAAAAAATTGGGTAATTCGATAGACCCTTCGGAGTATTACTATCCTATGGTTCCGTATTTTCCAACTCTTGCATACAAAACGGTCAACAAAGTCTTCCGAGTCTTAGTTGGGGTACGGAGGGAGGATACACTCAGAACGTCTTCACGAGGACTGCCGATGAAGGGAAGAATGTAGTCACAGCCTCAGTGTACAGGTCCTTCGGAAGGGACTTCTTCGTCCGACCCAGTCCCGCGGGAGGGAGACACACAAGACGAGAGTCTCATGTAGTGGTCATCATGTAAATAACGGCCAAAGGGCAGTCAGAGGAGCATCCGAGGAACCCTCGGACCGTACATCGTCCATGTAAAGGGCCGTACATCGTGTTTGAGGCCGTGCAAACAACTAGACTTGAACTCGAAACTCAACTTCTTTTCTAGTTATTGGTAAAGTTTTCAAAACAACAAGAAAATGTAAACAACAATTATGAGTCACTAAGACGGGAAATCCGTCTCGATAAGAAGTTTTAAAATCCGTAAAAACCCTCAAAGATACGGAATAAGTCTAGAGACCCAGTACTGAATCACAAGGCCCCTTAAGTCTCCCGTTCTTTTTAGTAAGTGAAGACGTTTGGGAGTACAGGTGGTAAGACTATTTCCTAGGGTCGACACTGTTCCTCTAATAAATGAACTTTGATTACTCGTTTCGATTAATGACGTCAACTAAACCCGTCCCTGTCTCACAAGGCCTCGTCCGACGACCGTTTACAGGGGTTCAGAGGTTGAGCCGTTGACGCGGTTGCTCGGGTGAGCTGCACGGTCACGAAAGCCAGGAACTTAGAGGACAAGTTATCGTTTGTCTGAAATCCCAACACCAAACCCCGAGTCAACGGACTCTCCTCGGTTCTCACGCAAAGACACCGAACAAGAGTAAGAGAGACCAAGGTCAAAAACATTTTCTATATTATTTTATTAATTTCAGACTGGAAGCACTCCCACACCCTAACCTCCAGGTGGGGAGTGAAGGTGTTGAAGGAGGAAGGGTTGAGGAGGTGTCCTGCCGAGGAGAGGAGGTCTTGTCCTTTGTCTGAAGAGCCCCGAGTGTTTACGGACCAAGGGTACCGAGTCCGCAAAAACAAAGGGAGAGGTAAGGAGGATTACGTTGACGTCGAGTGTACAGTCCTTTGGTGACGGTGACTGGGTAAACTGCTACAAGTACAGAAATAGACTGCACGACTCGGAGTGCTTGAACAGGGTCTACGGTTTAGGGTAAGATTACTTGACACACCCGTAGGTTTAAGAAAGGAAGACCACCTTAAAACAATTTTAATCTGGACTCTCCTTCTTAATTACTCACCCTATCTACTCTTAATTTACACACTTAACTTATTGTACAGACCGGGTTAAATATTTTGTGAAAAATCTGTAAATTAAAGCTATACGGAGAAATCTCGTACATAACACTTCGGGTTAGGATAAGAGACATGACTTATGATTATTATTACTATTATTTTTGATGTTGGTGTGTGTGTGTTTGGCACCAGAGACGAGAGTCTCACAAACCTAAAACCTCCCTTTACTGTTCTGTGCACACTGTTCAGTCTTTGTCGGAAGTACCCTATGTGTCCGGTATCCCTCCCTCCACCGCACCTCGTGTCCGTCCTCACAACCCCAAATTTCACTCCGTTCCCGTCAGTACTCCGGTCAACCTTTTCCGAATTACCCCTTCCTATCAGACTTTCACCTCCATGTTAAAACAGGTTCTGATAACCTCTTCCGTGAGATCCGTACCCCTTTCCCACTCCTTCGGGTCTCTACCAATGGTCCCGTTGTCTCCTATTCTCCTAAGACTCCGTACGTCCCACACTACCCGGTAACTACCCAGGTATCCTCGACTCCGACCCTACCGGAGACCCGACTCTAGTAATCGGTCTGACAGTCCCCGGGCTGGTCATTGCCGAAGTCCTCTCCCCAACCATACGTCCGCACGAGTCAGCGAAGTCGGAACAGACTGAGAAACACTGTGATACCTAACATCGGGCGGTCAGAGGAGACGGGGACCCTAAGACGTCCGTTCTTACGACCGCACCCAATGGGACGAGAGGAGGTCCCCTAAAAGGACTGGGTTCCTCCCTACCTTGGACGTAGAGGACGTAACGTCCACCTAAAAAAAAAAATGGTGAACGATGGCCCTTTCGGGTCTGCCCAACCAAGTCAAGTCAAGTCAGCGAGTCAGCTCAGACTGAGAAATGCTGGGGTACCCGACGTCGTGCGGTCCGGAGGGACAGGTAGTGGTTGAGGACCTCAAGTGAGTTTGAGTATAGGTAACTCAGTCACTACGGTAGGTTATTAGAGTAGGAGACGACAGGGGAAGAGGAGGGCGGAAGCTAGTAAGTGTCGTAGTCCCAGAAAAGTCTACTCAGTCGAGAAGCGTAATCCACCGGTTTGATAACCACAAAGTCGAAGTCGTAGTAAGGAAGGTTACTTATAAGTCCTAACTAAAGGAAATCCCACCTGACCAACCTAGAGGAACGATAGGTTCCCTGAGAGTTCGCAGAAAAGGTTGTGGCGTCAAGTTTTCGTAGTTAAGAAACCGTGAGCTGAAAGAAATACCAGGTTGAGAGTGTAGGTATGTACTGATGACCTTTTTGGTTTCGAAACTGATCTACCTGGAAACAACCGTTTGATTACAGAGACGAAAAATTATACGACAGATCCAACCGGTATTGAAAAGAAGGTTCCTCGTTCACAGAAAATTAAAGTACCTCCCCAACCATCTACCACCGACAAAGTTTTAGAGTCCTTTTACAACCGAAAGGAACCTTAAGACCTCACTCCGTGCAATGGGTCGACTTCAATCTTCGTCAGTCTCTTTCTCTCAGAGACACAAACTCTCCTTACCCCGACTTCTCACGAGACCTTTTACCGTCCAAGACGGTCCTATTCCACCTCTCTACTGTTCGTCTACCGGCTGTTGTTTCCGCTGAATCGAGATCCCTGACCACGGGGTGTTATAATTGGCACCTCCGACATCGTCCTTCGAGGTCCCGTTTTTATTACCCACGGACCAAAAAAAAAAAAACAAACGAACAAAAACGTGATTTAATCGTTCGTGTGGGACACGAAACACGAAAATTAGGACTCCTGTTTATTCTTTAACAGTACCTCGATTCAAGAACTTAAAGATCTTTGAATACCATCTCTAAGAATAAGGTATGTTAACCAGTTTTATTTTTACAACTGTTTAGTTACATTTTTATCCTGGATTCGTAACATAGAATTCGTGACATTAAATTTTCTATTTTACATGTAAGGGATTGTAAAACCCGAAGGTTCCACCGAGTCACTATTTCTTAGACAGACGGTTACGTCCTCTGAGTTCTCTGCGCCCAAGTTAGGGACTCAACCCTTCTTGGGACCCTCCTCCTTTACCGTTGGGTTAGGTCATAAGAACGGACCTTTTAGGGTACCTGTATCTTCGGACGGTCCCATGTCAGGTACCCCATCGTTTCTCAGCCTGTGGTGACTCGTGTCGAGTCGTGATTATAAAGTAACAACTTGAATCTGAAAAGAGAGACTGGACCCCCTATGACTAACCTCAAAGGATAAAAGAAAGAACATACCAGTCGTAGGTGTTACCTAGCTATTACCGGTGTCTACGAAACGATGAGGAAACAACTCCTCACCTCGGGTTAAGAGGAGATGAACCTAGACTCGAATGGAACCACTAAAAGAACTGAATGTCTTGTGTCGCCTTCACTGTAAGACCCTTAAGGTACCAATCTGAACTTTGAGGGAAGACCCGTGGAACCTTACGAGAAGACCCTCGGGACTCGAGACCTTCGAGTACCCTTGACGGTAGATTTTTAAGTGATGGTACTCAAGGGGTCCGAACTTTCCGGTGTATACCCACGAGGTCTCCTGTCAGGGTCAACCCGAGCCGAAAGATCGGTAGGGGTACTTCTGTACACTCACATCGGTGGAACCCAGGAAGTAACTATGGTACACCTTGTCTTTTGAACTTACCAACTCGGGAGAGACTTAAAGATCGGGTATCTTAACACTCTATCATTGTCTCACCAACAAAATTCAGTGGTTCCAAATCCCATCAAACAATAGAGACACTCTATGAACCTTGGAACAATATTTCTCCCGACCCGTGTATAAGTATCCTGACCCTCTCTGACCTCTAGTCCATGAAGTCGAGAGACTACACGTGTAAGACTCATGACCTTCTCCTCAGGTCTTTGACTACAGTTTTTACGGGGCACTAGGATGTCTTTCACGGACCCGGAGGATCAAAGTCAAAACGAAAGGACGGGAACTTTCGCTCCCCAAAGGACACAAATGGAAAGGACCTATTGGAACGACCTTTTTACGGTCGTTCGTCTCAGTCTATATATCTACCAGTCGGCGTAACACAACCGGCACCCTTCAACAAGGTCCTCAGATAAGAAATCGTCAACCACAGACGGAAGGGTCCCAGGGCCTTTCAGAGTCTCCAGTGTCCCTGACACGAAGGACAAACAGACTGAGTGAGGGGAAGGGTAAGGAAGGTGTCCTCTCCGAGGAAGGTCGGGTCACCCCCCGTCGTCCCTTTCGAACCTCGAACAATGGACGTATGACTCCGAGGGTGCTAAGTGCTGGTCCAGACCATGTGTCTCCTTGGAGTTCGAACCAAATTGTGAGACGACCGCAGTAGAACTTTAAGAATTATGAAAACTTTTTCTCCTAGACGTAAAAGTAAAATGTGACCCGGACTTTTAATGTATCCGTCGATACGGTACTGAGTGAGTATGAGGACGGAGTAGCAGCTCTGCTCCCCAGCTCCGACAAAGGAATCATGTTGGGACACGACAGAGTGACTTCTGACTACGTTTCACCACTCAACCCCCTCCATCTTTCGCTCCTTCCCTTCGGTACACCCTTTTACTTGCGACATAAAGACAAAGGCTACAAGTTTCTATTTGACTCCGTGCAATTCCGAGAATTCTCAAATAAACTTATTTTTAGCTGACCTTAGTTCGTCGTGGTTTGACCTTCACCAATCCTCGGGAGACTGGACGTCCTCGACTTCTCTCTGTCTCTCTCTTTCACTCCTTCTTTTCGCTCCTTTGATAAACTAACCGACATAACACTTCGTACCAACCAGTTGACCGACATTGCACTTCGGACCAACCCGCTAACCGACATTGAACTTCGGACCAACCACTAACCGATATCGCACTTCGGAACCGACTAACCGGCATTGCACTTCGGACCAACCGGCTAACCGACATCGCACTTCGGACCAACCGGCTGACCGACATCGCACTTCGGACCAATCGACAAACACTTACCACCAGGAATCGCAGAACTGAAAGTCCGTAAATGTCCAATCTGAAACCAAACGAATTCATCCGATGGGGGAAGTAATTCCGGAGGAGATTGTTCTAAATTGTCAGAGGAACAAATTAAGTAAATCGTAGGGGACATTCTGTCGTGGGGAAGGAGTGGGAGGACGATAACTGCTTTCCTGGTGGAGCCCGGCCTGACTGACACTCCCTGCAAACCGTCCCGTACTCAAGCCTCCGTCTGCTACGGGACCCCGAGTCCGGTTTTGTCGTTTTGGGTCCACGAAAGAGTCGGCAGGTAGTGATCCTCGGTTTGACTCCCCCTAGGAAAGAGTGGTCGGGTCAAAAGGATGTTCCTAGTTCTCACCACCGTTATTGCCCCTTCACTCCCCACCCGGACCCCTCGGATCCGTGGGTGTGAGAGATTCTCTTCTTTCTTCTCGATCTGGGGCGGACTATCTTCGGATCCTTCGACCCCGTCCCCAATTCCTCTGGGGGCGGGAGAGGACGTTGTTTGCACATAGGGCGACAGACCGAGTCATAGGAGAACAGTCCTGCTCGACAAGGTGTGAACCACTAGTAAAGTTTTGGGAGAAGACGGACGACAGTCGGACGGGAAAGTGTATGCCCGAGTCTAGGTTTGTGTCGACAGAGGAGAAACAGATGGTGGACACAGAGCTTTTTGGTTAGTCAGGCCCAGACGTGACGGTATCGCCTACTAAGAAGTGAAAAAGCGAAAGAGAGACGGGATGATCTTGTCACTAAGAGTTCCACCCCAAGGACTTGACCGTTGTAGTCGGAATGGAACCTTTAACTATCTTTATGATTAAACACCTACGGTGGGGTCTGGATACCTTATTTTTTGAGAGTCCCGTTGTCTGAGTGTCTGAATCTCTTACTTAAATTCTAATGACCCCCGCCTCACCCCCCTCTTTCTCCCCCGTTCTCTATCCTTCAAACCCTACCTGTACATGTACGACGACATAAATTTTATCTATTGGTTGTTCCCGGATGACATATCCTGTCCTTTGAGACGAGTCACAATACACCGTCGGACCTACCCTCCGCTCAAACTCCCTCTTACCTATGTACATATACATACCGACTCGACGAGACGACAGGTGGACTTTGAAAGTGTTGTACCAATTAGTCGATATAAGGTTTTATTTTACTTTTCAATTTTTTTTTTTCTCGTTGAGACTCCCATTCCGACGACTGGACACCAACTTATTCGAGAAGACCACCAAATTTACTAGTGACTTCAAACTCTTGGGGAGAGGAGCTCTGACCACTGACTTTATTCAGGAAGGTGGTCGTGGGTCCTAAAGTCACAACTGTGGAGATACTGTCTACCGTATAGTTAAAACGTTTCCTTCCGTTATCATTAAGAAAGTACATATTTTGGGGAGGGGAGGTGTGTGTCTGTGTGTTTTTATGTGTCTTTTTCCTTTTTACGAAACGAAGAGTAAGGAGGAGATAGATTGTAGACAATGGGCCCGAAACTCAACAAAATTGTTCTTGTAGTCGCAATCTTATTCGAACGAACGTCCCACAGACCTTCCGTCCACGTCGAACGGTGAAAATTACGTTCGACTCTTGTTTGTGTCGGAAGACGACGATCTCTGTCTCCACCTTAAAGACAAAACGACCCTTCTATGGGGGATTTCGCGGCGGAATGGAACTCCGGAATTAATCTTCGTCGTCACCGGGAGCCCGGACGACTCAAAGATAAACTACACTAACGTGTTTTCTCGACTCCACCTCTTGACCTGGAAAACAATAAAGTGCATAAGTCTTTTCGAAAAAGTATTTTCGGGGAGAGATCCAAGAATAAACGACAGTGTACGGGGTCCCATTTGAATATTTCTAAATGTGTCTCGTTCGTTAATCATTACAGACCAAAAGGGTACAAACAGTATCTAATTGCCTAAATTAAATACGGTAAAGTCGGTGTGAAAGGGAGAGAGTGTCCCCGGATAGGGTGACGTCGATGGAAGGACATGTAAGCAGTGACGGGACGGAAAAGACCAGGGACACTGAGAGAGAGGAAAAAGAAACGTAGAAAGATCTGTCCTGAATCACAGAGCATAATCGAACTTACGAGTTTGTATATTTTTATTTTAGGTTATATTTTCACTTTTAAGGATGACCTCTATAACCATAAAATTAAAGTATTAACGTGGGGGACTCAATTGGACTATTTGGTTTCTTGATGCCTCTAAAAGAACACGAAAAGAAGTATACTTACATCTGTTCTCTCCTGTACGGTGTCTGACACTCTAAAGTCGACATTCGATAGACCGACTAATGCGTGACCCGTCACATCTCCGCACTGTCAGGAGGAACTAGACGGTGTATGCAGTACATTTTTACAGGTGCCCGAATCGGGTCACGTCGAGAACCGAGTACTATTCAGGATTGATTAACAGATGACACACCATGAACCGACGTGTCGTCTCTTGGGAATGTGACCCGATTGTTCTTTGTGCATTCTTGACTACAGAAGACTGTATTCTTCCCCCAGAACATGGTCCTAGACGCCTAGACGTGACGAACCTGTTTCAGAGTAACGAGACAGAACTAAGAGACCCAAAAGTTTAATACCCAATGAGAAAACTAAAAGGAACATAAAAATTCGAGGGATTTGAGTGAGATTCGTGTTTTCCCTTAAATAACCTACTTATAACCTTATAGAGTTCTTAGGTTCCGGTTCTGATATCGAACTCGAAGTACTTCCGGACCTTGATCCTTCACCCACGTTTCGGTAGTTCTCGGTCATCCATAAAGTAAGAGTGAAAAGACAGAGCGTGAGCACCGGTCGACCTGAGAAACAAAGAAAGACTTCTAACTAAGTACGAAGAAACACAGACATCTGGTCGAATATGACGAAACCGTATTCTTACTGTCTATACCGACGGTATTTTACCGATATAAAATTGATATCACGATATATCATCCAGGAACGACTAATAGGTAAAGTTTATATCACCACACATGTACGGGTAGGGTTTGAGAGATTGATTCCACCCCTAAATAAGACAATTCTTATTAATAGAGTTTAAACCTTTATTTTCGTTTTCTTTCTGTTGAACAGGAAAATTACAGTATAACCTCAGAACGAATTAGTGGAATCCCAAGAAATTAATAGCACTCCTTACATAGAAATATACTGAGTGAAAGATGATAACTACTTTCTGGGTCTAAGACGTCAATGTACCATTAAAAATCGGTTTACAAACAGATCATCTATGAGTCAATTAAAATAGAGTATCTCTAATATTGGTGTCTAATACTGAAATAACGAGTATCAGTACAATTGATCAAAACATGGATTGGATCATTAGAATAAGACTATAAAAGAAAGAAATTACTGACACATAAGGGAATCAGATATGAAAAGGAAACTTGATCGAAGTGATAGGACAAGTAAAGGACTCTTTGTTTAACCCGTGTAGAACTGTATACAAATAAAAAAACATAAACATACTCTCCGTACAACAATTGAAAAACTTGAAATATAAAAAAAGTCAAAAGTCTTATTTCCCCTCCTCCTAACTCAACAATGAAGTTTCAATAGATGTTATCGAAGATAAAACCAAGGAAACTTAAAGGACAAAAAATCACTGAAGGTGTTGTTAAATGGTCAGAAAACGAAATCACTCTCAAACGACAATGATATGAAAAAGTCAGAAAAAACCAGACTTTATGTAAATAAAGTAAAAACAAGGACTTTCCTTGATGGCGACCTATATGTAAGATTCAACTGTAAGATTCTGAGAGAGAATCTATAAGATGACAGAAGACCGATAAGATCACAGAAGACCGAAGTGAACAAAGATAATTCTTCAATTTCTTTAGATTATCAATAAGACAGTATCCATTAAAAATAAAAGAGAGACCAACGAAAATTCTAGAAGAAAAAAAAGAAGTCATAAGAAGTTGATTTTTTTTTTAGAGTCGTACCTAAAAATTTTAAATGTAGAGAACTTTAAGTATCCCGAAGGATTAAGAGTCCTAAGCACCAAAAGTAGTTAAGAAACTTTTTAAGATAATTATAGCGAATTTATAATAGAGAAGGGTAAAAATATAATAATATCCGGTCAACAATGTGATGACCACCTTCACATTAACCCATACTGTGAAAATCCTTTGTTAACAGTAATAAATGAGAACAACTCCAGAAGTGGGAGAAACTCAAACATTAAGATGACTATTCACATATTAATTGTCTTTATGTCAGTCGAGGACTAGAACAAAAACAACTGACATATCTCGAAGAGGTAGAAACCGACGTTTCTTATATTAGTTAGACTAAAGCCACAACTGGTAGACCACTACAGGTACACATCTCAGAAGGTAACACAACAGCCTTCTCCCACAAACAATACTGGTCACGTAAAAGAACCGTTTTGAGATAATCAGAAACGGGACGAAGTAAGACATAAGGTTCCGGTTTAAACGGACAATGAGGTCCACAAAGAACTGAAGGATGTAAACGTAAGGTCAGGGGATATTACTTTTCCTGTAGAAAAAACCCACAATCAAGATTTTCTAGAACATCCAGAAGTATCTTGACAACTTGAAGTCGAAGAAGTTACAATGACCAACCCCGTATCTGAACCTAATGACACTATGACTTACCAAACGGAACCTTTGTTTGTCTCTAGTAAGACAGTAAAAACTCTAACGTAGGTTCATGACGTAATGCCTGAGAAAACAACTGGCACTATCGATGAGGTAAAGAAGATTCCCTAAGGACGGGCGTCATCATCTATATTACCAGTAGACTCAATTTAAGTGGGTAAGGTCAGGTAAAATCAAGCGACTAAGGATCTTACAGCTACAAGTGAGAACGGTAGAGAACAAACTGGTGAAGGTTATCTAAATTCCATGATCTAGACTATCTATCTCACGGACTACTTGATACCTAACTCCAAATACTGTAACATGTCCTGTGTCCTTAGTTCTGGTAGGGGTACCTTTTCTTTACGTTTTTTCGTTTTACCGACAGACCCCTCCGGAATGTTTATCGACACTTTTCTTCTCTTCACTTTTCGGTTCCTGTTTTCCTTTCTATATTCGTAGACTTACGTCTCAAGGTTTCTTATCGTTCTTCTCTATTCTTTCGGAAGGAGTCACTAGTTACGTTTCTTTATCTCCGTTTGTTGTCTTACCCTTTCTGATCTCTAGAGGAGTTCTTTTAATCTCTATGGTTCCTTTGCAAAGTACGTTTCTACCCGAGTTATTCCCTGTCTTTACCATACCTGGATTGTCTTCGTCTTCTATAATTCTTCTCCACCGTTCTTATGTGTCTTCTTGACGTGTTTTTTTCTAGAAGTTCTGGTTCTATTAGTGCTACCACTCGGTCTGTAGGACCTTACACTTCAGTTCGCCCGGAATCTTTCGTAGTGATACTTGTCTCGATCACCTCCACTACCTTAAGGTCAACTCGATAAAGTTTAGGATTTTCTACTACGACACTTTCACGACATGAGTTATACGGTCGTTTAAACCTTTTGAGTCGTCACCGGTGTTCTGACCTTTTCCAGTCAAAAGTAAGGTTAGGGTTTCTTTCCGTTACGGTTTCTTGCGAGTTTGATGGTGTGTTAACGTGAGTAGAGTGTGCGATCATTTCATTACGAGTTTTAAGAGGTTCGGTCCGAAGTCGTTATACACTTGACACTTGAAGGCTTACAAGTTCGACCAAAATCTTTTCCGTCTCCTTGGTCTCTAGTTTAACGGTTGTAGACGACCTAGTAGTTTTTTCGTTCTCTCAGGGTCTTTTTGTAGATAAAGACGAAATAACTGATACGGTTTCGGAAACTGACACACCTAGTGTTATTTGACACCTTTTAAGACTCTCTCTACCCTTATGGTCTGGTGGACTGGACGGAGAACTCTTTAGACATACGTCCAGTCCTTCGTTGTCAATCTTGACCTGTACCTTGTTGTCTGATCAAGGTTTATCCTTTTTCTCTTGCAGTTCCGACATATAACAGTGGGACGAATAAATTGAAGATACGTCTCATATAGTACTCTTTGCGACCCGACCTTCTTCGTGTTCGACCTTAGTTCTAACGGCCCTCTTTATAGTTATTGGAGTCTATACGTCTACTGTGGTGGGAATACCGTCTTTCACTTCTCCTTGATTTTTCGGAGAACTACTTTCACTTTCACCTCTCACTTTTTCAACCAAATTTCGAGTTGTAAGTCTTTTGCTTCTAGTACCATAGACCAGGGTAGTGAAGTACCCTTTATCTACCCCTTTGTCACCTTTGTCACAATCTCAAATAAAAAAACCCGAGGTTTTAGTGACGTCTACCACTGACGTCGGTACTTTAATTTTCTGCGAATGAGGAACCTTCTTTTCAATACTGGTTGGATCCGTCGTATAAGTTTTCGTCTCTGTAACGAAACGGTTGTTTCTAGGCAGATCAATTCCGATACCAAAAAGGACACCAGTACATACCTACACTCTCAACCTGACACTTCTTTCGACTCGCGGTTTCTCAACTACGAAAACTTGACACCACAACCTCTTCTGAGAACTCTCAGGGAACCTGACGTTCCTCTAGGTTGGTCAGGTAAGACTTCCTCTAGTCGAGACCCTAAAGAAACCTTCCTTACTTCGATTTCGACTTTGAGGTCACAAAACCGGTGGAATACGTTCCTCAACTGAGTGACCTTTTCTGAGACTACGACCCGCCCTAACCCCCGTCCTCCTCTTCCCCTGTCGTCTCCTACTCTACCGACCTACCGTAGTGACTGAGCTACCTGCACTCAAACTCACTTGAGACCCTCAACCACTACCTGTCCCTTCGGACCACAAAACGCTAAGTACCCCAGTGTTTCTCAGCCTGTACTGACTCGCTGACTTGACTTGACTGACTTGTCTTTATGTTTGTACATAAGTAAGTCCCTGAAAGTTTCGATAAGTATCGTTGTACTAAGTATCACCGGGGTTTGACCGTTATTGAGTCTACAAGTAATTGTCATCTTACTATTAATCAGTACTTTATAAATATGTTACCTCTGTATCTCGTTAATATTGTTTGAGGTCAATATTCGTTATTCACCCACGTAGAGTGTTCGGATTACAACTGACTTTCTTTGGTTTAAGTTTTCTTACACCAGAGATACTTCGGTAAAATTTGTATGGTTTTGTTTGTTTTTGGTTTGTCAAACTGTTTTGTTTTGAACACAAATCCCCGTTTGTGGAACCTCAATTTTGATCTTTTTTTCTATTGGTATTTTCAGTGCTATTACTAATCGGATCCAGCCCACCCTATCAGGACACTGACCCTTGGTTGCGAGCCCAAAAGACCCTCATGATCATTATAAGATACAAAACTGGATCAACTACCAATGAACTCACACACAAACCATCTTTTTGGTAACTTGATATACGACGAAACACTTTTTACTTTACGTGTGAAACTGAACATTGATTACTCTCAAATGTATAGAATTAAACAATTACGTCCATTCCTCCATAAACCTCCCTTTAAATATCGTAATTTATGAATACAATGTTTCATTCTTACCGATTTTTAGTTCTTTAACTCGTAAGTTAAATTCTTTAATACTTTTCTTGTAATTCATCAAGTTTCTTTCAACTTATTTCTTTCGTTGTTTCTATACTCTTCTTTAATTACTTCATCATTTGTTTATATCTCATTTTATCTCTTATTTAACTACTAGTTATGTTTCTCAAACAAGAGACTATACTGATTTAATTGTTTGAAGGTCTTTCCGACTACTCTGTTTCGTTTTTCTACCTTTGTCTATACTTCCTATCTTTTCCGTTACACATCGTCTATGTCGTCTCTAATTTCTATCATTCTCTGACAATACTTGTTTAAATATGGTTTTCATCACCCTTATATCTCGTATAACTTTACCTGAAATTTCATTATGTTTTTACTTTATCGAGATATGAGTGACCATTATCCCTTAACAGGGTAATCCTTTACGGTCGGGATGAAAATATCCATCCAAAGAGATCTGAATTTCTTTATCTAATAATTTTATAATGTGTTTGAGAATCTTATCTTTTTCTTTCTTGTGAAGGGTCGAGTTAAATACTTCGATTATTCTTTTAGAAGTTTTCGTCTACTCCTGTTATGTTCTTTCCTTTTGACATCCGACTAAAATGAGTCACTTGTGTCTATTTTTATAGGATTTGTTTTATAATCGTTTGACTTACTTATTATATATTCCGTTGTTAAGTATTGATTTAACCTTATTTCCGAATTGGGTCTTTAGACTCTGACCAAGTTGTAAACTTTATCTGACTATATTGAATGGAACAAGTGTCTAGGTCACTTTTTTAAGTGTACTTAAAAGTGTTTTTAAGAGAGTCATCTTCGTCTTTGGACAAACTATATTAGGTTGTAGTTGAATCCTATTTCTCAGTTGTATAGTCCTTATCTTACCTTAAAAAACTTGACCTATTTCTTGTAGTTACATGTTTCTTTTTTTTTTTGTTGGAATGTCGTTTATAGTATGAATTACTACTTTAACTTTTTCGTCTAGGAAATCGTTCGTCCTTGCTCTGTTCTTAGAGACGAAAATGGTGAAGGATCGGTCATGTCATTCCCTTTTTCTTTCTAAATATTCCATTTCCTAATCTTTCCCTTTTTGGTGTGACAGTAATAAGTGTCCACTACACTAGTAAACGTATCTAAGTATCTGTCACACAATCTTATTATTTTCACACCGTTCCAACGGTTGATATTTGTGTTACATTTGTTCCGTTAACGTAAAAATATGTGGTCAATTGTAAACCTTTAAAATTAAACTATTTCGATAGTAAATATTATCGTTATCTTCACATTCCTTTCATACACGTAAAAAGGTTTAAACCTGAGCTCTAAATTTCGTAAAGGTTATTTTTATGGTTGTATCAAAAAGTACCTTCAACCGTTCGACCGAGACTAAAAATACACCGTCCCGTTTTCAGACTTCGGATCGGTTGTGACAGATCTTCCCTTTTCTTGTCTCACCTCCCTAAACAGAAGAATCCACAGTTTGAAGTAAAATTTTATTATTACTTCTTTCACTCCACAATCAAGTCCCTCTCTGTCTTTCTGGTGACCTTGTTTTGTCGGGTCTGTGTCTGGATTAGTTAAAACCTTTAAACTATTAACCGTTTTCCCCGTAATATCTTTTCGCCCCTTTACAATTGTGGTAAGTTATTAAAGTAACGACAACAAATCAACGATTCAGTACAGACTGAGAACACCGGGGTACTTGACATCGGGCGGTCGGAGGAGACAAGTACCCTAAAGGATCCGTTCTTAGGACCTCACCCAACGGTAAAGGAAGTCATTAATAGGTTTACCTTTCATTTACCATAACCTTGAGATATAGTAAGGTACATGTTTTTAGTAAAATCTTACTAATTCCCGAGTTTCCATATTCCGTTTTAAAATTCAAGAAAATCTTCTTCGTATCTTGTAGAAATTAGAGATTTTGTATCTTGTAGTCCCATCCCCCCTCCTCAAAAATTTACAATGTGTTTTCACGTTTCGTCGTTCCTTTTCTAACCTTTAAGATGGTGGAATTCTTGACGATACAACGACGACGACTGTTCACGAGTCGACACAGACTGAGAAACACTGGGGTACCTGACATCGGTCGGTCCGAGGAGACAGGTACCCTGAAAAGATCCGTTCTTATGACGTCACCCAACGGCACGGGAGGAGGTCCCCTAGAAGGTCTGGGGGCCTGACTTGAGTCCAGAGAACACAGACGACGGAACCGTCCGTCCAAGAAATGGTGACCACGGTGGACCTTCGGATTCTTGACGATATTCTGATATATTTCTCACTTTTGTTTTCGAGGTCTGTCCCTCTTTCATAAACAGTGTATATTTGTTTTCTCTAATAATAGGTCTTATATATTATATTTTTTGGATGTTTTTAGTGATTCTTTGTCCATTTGGTGTGATATGTTTATGTCTTCCATGCTCTCGTCCTTGTAATGTCCTTTCCTTTGTGTCTGTTGTCGTGTAAAAATTTTTAACGAATTAAAGTACTAATTTGTACCTGACTTTTAATTTTGTTCCTCCTCTACTACTAAAATACGGTGGTCTGACCGTCTTTACTTATTAAGTCTGATATGATACCTACTCTCGTTGCGGGATGACCACCTACACATTTAGTCATGAAACCCCTTTTTCAAGACATAGATCTTTTCGACTTCTACGACGTACCACGTCTTTAAGGTGACGCATGGGGAATCTCTTTAAGGAGGTAAACTTGAGATCCTCTCCTCGTGTTCTTAGAAGCATCGTCTTGACAACGATTTTTGTTTTCTTTTTTGATCTTTGTTGTAGTTATAGGTGGGTCCTCTTTTACTTACGTATTTGACACGATATATGTGGTTTTTTGCTTGCGTGCTGTCGAGTACGTAATTGAACCCCCTTTTTTGGGAGTCGTTGTTATAAGTCACTTTCCTTGGTAAGTGCTTACTTGTGTACTGAGGTATTACAAACGTCTGAACGTTTTTGGTTTGGTCCAGAGTAAGTCCGTTTGTATATACACGACTCTATAAAACGTCTGCTCGGAAGATATCCGATCCGATCCGGGGGCCGACGGATGGTAAAAACTGTTCTCCTGGGAATGGACGAAAAGACTCACTACTCCCCGGGATTCAGTCCTCACGTCCGCAGGAGTCCTGACGGACGTAGTGTTTCTTGAGGGCTGGTAGGTTTGAGACGGGAGGGCTACCCCTCCGGTCGACTACCAGAGGTAGAGGTAAGAGTCGAGTGACGACCCGAGACCCCAATCCGCTCCGGGATAAACTCCGTTCCTTCCCACCTGATCCTTTTGAGTTTAAGCTATCGAATTGTACTTAAGTCAGGACAAGTTTAGTTAAGGGGACTAAGGTCCCACAAAAAAAAAAAAAAAAAATTTGGAACATAGATGTAGTATGGTTGTATGGAAAATAAAGTTTTTGATCCTGTACTAGACTCTCCAGGTGGTCCTGTGCGACCCAAGTTCGTCCCACTTTCCGTCATTTGGGTCAGGAAGGACAGGACTTTCTGGGTCAAAGACCGGTGTACAGACCCGTCCTTAGGACTTTTGACACCCGGGTCGACGAGGGCGGAGGACCACTCCCCGATTACGTAAGAGGGTGGCGTGGGGGAGGGGGAGGGGAAGGGAGGAACGGTTCCGTCGACAGACCACCGTACTCCTTCCTTCCTCCTGTTCACTGTTCTCTTCCGTTTCCTCCGGGCCCTTTCACTCCCCTCACACTGCCCTCCTCTGGGTTCGACCGGACCTTCACTTCGAGAAGTCAGGGGCTCGGTCCTGACGAAAACTTTGTGTGGTTGTGGAAGGTCGTTCAGGAGTCTGTCTGGG
Source organism: Capra ibex (assembly GCA_006410555.1). Classification (NCBI taxonomy): domain Eukaryota; kingdom Metazoa; phylum Chordata; class Mammalia; order Artiodactyla; family Bovidae; genus Capra; species Capra ibex. Next base: position 14,223,333 of record SJYO01052474.1, on the reverse strand, counting down.
TGATAAGTAGACGTGTCATGCAAAAAGGAACGTCTTTTCTTGGAAGCAGTCGGTCGTCGAGGACCCTACACCCGACGTCCTGCACCAGGTTACCCGACCGGGAGGAAGCGGGTGACTGCGATTACGGTCAGTCCTCCGCTGTAGTCGCGGATTTTTATCGGAGGCGGAGTGGGTGAGGGTGGGACCCGGGACGCGAAAGGTCCCTGAGGGAGACGTTCAGCCGAAGTAAGCCCCTCCCCTCGCATAAAGACCTGCTTCTGCCAAACGCCACAAAGATAAGACTCGCCGGAAAAGGAAGGTGCCTTCCGTTGAGCTTTTGTGAATGGAAGTCACTCTGTAAGTCATTCCTTTCTAAGCACTCAAGATGGTTCAGACTCGCGGAATAAGTTTTGGTTAAGTCAGTTTCCGGCCCCAGGACAGTCGCCACACTTTACTCTGTCCGTTTGTGTGTGCAATGATACCCTCTCGATGGTCCCTTATACCTGGGGAGCCGTCTAACCGCTCCTCTCGGTGGACGTTCGTCGAGTAAGTCCAGATTCAGAGTTCAAGTGACTTGAGCTACTGGGACTAAAGTTCTTCTCCCTGAAGGGTTTACTGTCGGAAATACGGAAAGGGTTCGCATTCGCATTCTGTTACCCGAATAGTATCTTATATCTTCAACAGTAACTCAGCTTTATACTCTTGTACATGACTACACCCCTTCAGGTCATGGTACCCTGGTGTCTCTGTCCTACCCGTCGGGGGAGGTCGACTTCTAGGCGGACTCCCATAAATCATTCTACTAAGACGGTAGGGGAGTCACCCGAGGAGGGGTGTTAGGATGAGTAGAGCAATCAATTGGAGTGACTAGGAAAAGGGTGGGACTTGGGATCGAAGAAAAAGGTCAATGGGTCAAGGACGGCCCCCTTGAGTAACAGACAAGAAGTCTACAGAGTCTTAGAAGACACTATTAGAGGGACGTGCAGTGTGGACTAGGAGGTCCGTCGTCGATAGAAGAAGGAATCTTTACTTTGTAAACGGAACTGAGAGTGAGACCGAGAGTCGTAAGATGGTTGGTAAGTACCTAGGACGAGCTAGTCAGACCGTCAGGGGGTCATTTAGAACGTACAGACCAGTTTGACTAAAATAGTTTGGTAGTGAAAACAGTAGAGGAATGAGTTCTTGAGTCTTATCGAGGGATAACGGTGGAGGTGGACTAAAAGGAACCTACCGAGAACGAGATGGACAAGTAGAATTAAGAAAACACCAATGGACAACATACCTGAAATAAAGAGTTGTAATCCTAGGGGGAGATCGAGTGTCGGGTCGAAAAGTTCCCTCCTCGTCCCCTTTCTCTTCCTTCCACCATCCCTTTATCTCCGTGTACAGGTGGCGAACAGGATAGGGGAGACGGTAAACAGAGACAGGAAAGAAGGGGAGGAGGGGGGTCAGAGGTTATTAAGACCGAAACTTGAGGGAAAGAAACTCTGAGTCGAAGGGTAACCCTAGAAACGATAAACATTGTGGAAGGAAGGGTCAGAAGACTCGAGAAAGTGGGTGCGACCCATGTAGAAGAGACTGAGATACCCCCTTGTACGACCACGGTAACAAGTGGATGACAGATGACAGGTGTCTTTCAATCACTAGGTGGATTTCTACACGGTTGTCTCTGACTTTACGTACCTCACGGGCACGGGGACCTCTTAAGAGTCCGAAGGATTTATGGGGAGGACATAAACGATTGACTATCATCTTCTTTCCGAACCTGAGACGAAATAGGATTGGTAACCATCGAGTCAAAGGAAAGAGACTGGGGTAGTAAGTAAATGGTTTGGAAACGACTCGGGGAGGACACACGGTCAACTATGTAGAATCAGAAACTCGTAAGTCTATTTATACCGTGTCGAAGGTGAGACCGACTCTTATATCCGTCATAAGTCCTCGAATCGGTAGGTCTTTTTCTCGTTTCAGAGGAAAGGTTTGTGTAATAACGAAACGCGTGTTCAGTCTCCTTATCTATGCAGTTGTCACCCGTCCGTTCTTCCCGGGGGTGAAGAAGCGAAATTGAGTCTCACTATCGCAACGAATTTATCGGTGTCAAGATTACCTTTCTTTCATTAAATTTTTAGACAGATACGGGCACCATAGAGACTCTATTCTTGACTCGAATTGTGTAGTACATCATCTCGGACTGTACAACGAAGACTCTCTTAACAGCTGGTGGAGTATACGCCGAAAGGTCCTCCACGTACATCTTTTCTTGGACGGACGGTCACGTCCTCTTAGTCTCTGTACCCAAATTAGGGACCCATCCATTCTAGGGGACGTCCTCCTTTACCGTTGGGTGAGAGTATAGAAACGGACCTCTTAGGGTACCTGGCTCCTCGGACCTTTCCGGTGTCAGGTATCGTAATGTCTCAGCCTGTACTGACTTCACTGAATCGTGTGTGGTAGTACTTATTTTCTTGTCAATAACACTTTGTCACCCGACCACCGAGTCTGCCAATTCACAGACAGATGTTACACTCTCTGGACCCAAGTTAGGGACCTAACCCTTCTAAGGGACCTCTTCCTTTACCGTTGGGTGAGGTCATGAGAACGGAACTTTTAGGGTACCTACCTCCTCGATGAGGCAGGTGCCCCCGATGATAGGTACTCCAGCGGTTCTCAGCCCGTGCTGACTCACTGAAGTGAAATAGTGAAATCACCCGCCACAGTCTACGTAAATCCGACATATAAGAGAACATAAAACGGAGATTTTCGTTAAAAATAGAATTTTGTATTAGTGTCTAATAAAACAACATAGAGGTATTACTTATAACTCAAACGTAATTGAGTAATTTGTAAATGACCCAGTCCTTCCAGGGGACCTCTTCCTTTACCGTTGGGTAAGGTCATAAGACCGGACCTCTTAGGGGTATTGTCTCCTCGGACCGCCCGATGTCAGGTACCTCAGCGTCTGTCAGTCTGCACTGACTCGCAGGTCGTCGTCGTCGTCGTCGTCGTCGTCGTCGTCGTCGTCGTAATTCGTAAATGATATACTAAACCCTTTATTCGAACTTGTTTCTTTCTGAAAGAACCCGGTTCAATAGATGAAAACGAAAAAAAAAAAAAAAGTGGTTAAGTCCCTGTCAACCCCAAACCGACTGGTAAGTTACAGGGGTGGAACCCCTGACTTTGGGCACCCAACCCTCACCTTAACGTGTCACCGGGGGATCCGTTATACGTCTTTCATCAGATTAACTACAAACACCGTCCTTCGAAGTACTCTCACCGAAATTACTGGACACAATTAGTTCCCTTTATGGTAAATTAGGGGGAACAAGTCGTACAAGAAATTTTTTTAATCAAAAAGTTTTTGTCCACTATGTAAACGTATCAAGTTTTTACTTTTGATATTTATCTACCCCATTTTACCGAGGAAGGGGTAAGAGAGGGAACAGGACGGTCAAAGAGAAGGAGGTCGTCGACAGGGTATCATAAAAATTCTCCATAATAATTTCATCCCTGTTTGTAAGAGATTCTACATAATAATTTCGTCCACGTTTGTTTATACTTATATGTCCGAAAGGAGAGGGTTGAAGAACCATTGTTGATTGTCACGAGGGATGTGAACATGGAATTAAAAGGGAGAATTACAGAAGAGATCCTCTGAAAAGGTATTATCAGGGACTTCTCAAAGGGTAAGGTAAAACCTCAACATATTACAAGGTAAATCACCGACAGAATGACTGAACCCAGGAATCTGAGAAAGTAGTCATCTTTAACTATTTTCCGTTCTACTTTCTAAGTCCGTTCCGAAATGACCCTGAGCCCAACATCGTGTTCCCTCACTTTTGTTCATTATTCGTGAGAACGAGCGGGAGGTTCCTCCCGTCCAATTACCCCACTTCCATCTCCGTCTACCCGCCCAGTCCGCTCTCCCCTCCGAATCCACCAGACAAGCGGGAGTACCACCACGACACACGGCTCTAGTGCACGTCAACGGACGAAAACGAGGGTCGTGGGGACTTCACCGTTAACCAAACACCGGAAGAACATAGAATAACAAGTATTAACGAAATTAACACTTACATACATAAAAATCAAGGATATTTACACGAGTCAACGAGTCAGTACAGGTTGAGAAACACCGGGGCACCTGTCATCGGGTGGTCCGGGGAGACAGGTACCCTAAAGGGTCCGTTTTTATGACCTCACCCAACGGTAGAGGAGGAGGTCCCCTAAGGGTTGACTCCCTAGCTTGGACGTAACGGACGTAAATCGAATACATGAGTTGAGTCTACAACTAATTTCAACTAAGATTAGATTCAACCAAAATTAGAAAACGACAACGTATGTTGCAAAGTCAGTTATTGAAACATGTCTCCAAGTAAAACGTACACAATTTCTTACGGCCACCCTATTTAGGGACTTTCATCTTAACAACCCAGTTTCCCTTGTATGGAAACACGAAATTCCTTATACCGGTTTAATGAAGGTTTGTCTAACATAATTAAATGTGGAGATGGTCGGTATTCACTCTCCTAGACAAAGGAGATGTTAGAAGACGGAATAATTTGAAATCCTAAGAACAGGTAAACAATTAATTCTTTTACCATAAAGTCACGGAAAGTAAATGTAGAAAATAATACTCACTCCATCTCGTAAACATAAAGGAAAAATACCCGATAAGAAGTGGGTACATTGAAACCCGGTAATTAGTAAAATGGATAGTAAAACATTCTCGGAAAAAATAGATACCTTACACTTGACTTTTATAAAAAGATAAACAGTGACCAGGAACAAAAATATTACCAAGTAAGCCGACAAACACAAATAGGTACGTCTTCAAAGTTAAAAATACTTCATTTGTTAAAATTGGAAAAAAAAGAGTAGACCTAAAACTTAGTAAAATCTTTACGAAATTGGTAAGATTCCAATACTTTCTAAAGAGAGTACAAAAGACTAAAAAAAAAAAAAAAAACAGTAGTGTAAATTTAGAACTGGGTGAACTTTTAAAAGAACCGAAAACCGTCTTCCATACCAAATGTTTAACAAAGGTCTACCGGATGGTCCAACATTATTGTGGAAAATAGTTTTTCAGATACAAGAGGGGTGTCTAAAAGGTCACAAGAATATATGGTTTAAGGAAGTAACTTTCCTTCTGATAAAGACCCATAAGAGGTCTGATAAAGATCTAAAAGATGGTAAAGTAATCAGACGAATAAATAAGTGATCATGATGATTTAATTTTAAAACTTCAAATTATTATGATGACACTATTAATTATTATGATTATATTTAGGATGAGTAATGAAAAAGGTCTTAAAAGAGACTCTTGTAATCTTAGTAGAACAGAATGAGGTCTTTTTTTTTTTCAAACACCCATAAATACAACTATATAATTCGAATACTTAAGAAAATGTCTTATAACCGTATAGTGTCGTATCATAAGGAAAGAGAAACAAGTCTAAGAGAAAACAAAGGAAAATCTTGACAAAAGTTCCAAAAAAAAAGGAGATCCAGAACTCTAAAAACCAATTAAAATAGAAAAAAGAAAGATCAAGGATAACATTTGCGACGGACAAAAAGGGTAACATAGAAGTCTCCAAATAACAAATAATCAAGACCTCGGATGATATAATGATTTATAAGAATAACAAAACTCTATCAAAGAGACAGTCACAAAACCCCCAACAGACCATATAGTAGTGTCTTAAACATTTACCACTACAAATGGAGAAGGAAAGGTTAACAAAAATATAGAGAAATTTCAGAGTTTTCTGAAAGAAAACAGAACACTATCCTTTCAATTACCTTACCAAGAAGTCGTTATGGACACGTCTCATTCCAATAACCCTACCCCTCTCAAACCCACACACCCACACACATATATAGATAGAGATATATATATATGAATTTAAAATAAATAAATAAAAACCGACGAAACCCAGAAAGAACGACGTGTCCGAAAAGGAGACCAAAACCACTCGTCCCCGATGAGAGTCAACGGCACACTCCCGAAGAGTAGTGTCACCGAAGTCCTGAGATCTTTTGTCCGAGTCATTAACACCACGTGTCCGGAGCGACGAGGTCTGGTACACCCTAGAAGGGCCTAGCCTCTAGCTTGGGCGCAGAGGACGTAACGGTCCGTCTAAGAATTGGTGACTCGGTGGTCACTTGGGGACCCGTATAAATGTATACCTCGTGTCCACAGATGATCTCTCCCTGACCAAACTCCGGGATTAGGGGAGAAATCCTTCAAGTTACAACAATATTCAATATTTGACTCAACGGGTCGTCCAATCTACCGTTCTTTCTTATTGTCTGTAGAGACTCTCCTTCGAGTGTATCCCAATCCCTCAGATCGGATCCCGAGTCTCTTGGATGTCACAAACCGGAAAAATCCTTGAGGAGATCCAAATTGAGAATGCCTCGGCACTTACACTGAAACCCCTTTCTTTGTTGACACACACGTACACACACATAGAAGGATGTACGTATCTACCCTTCTCACCCAATAACCTGGACATTGTAAACTTCAGGTTCAAGGATGCGAGGAAGGCACCCTACGACCCACACCCCGACTCCCAACCCCCTGGGGAGGCATCATGAGTCGACGTCCCTCGCGACACGAATCCCGACGGAAAGTAGGAGACCTAACGTCGGAAGTGTCGTAGCAGGACCACTGAGGACCCCACTTGCCCGGACAAGACCCGCGGCCCGGGTAACATAACCTCCACTACAGTACAAAATCCTCGTCTCCGTCGTTCCTACCTCTTACTCCTATAACCCCCTGACCCTTCTCGTATCTACGAAGAGGTGGAGGTTTGTTTGGAGATTGGAAGACTTCGCGTGGTCGAGACGGACGGGGGTTGTCCATCGTCCTCTCCACTAGTCTGCTCCAGGAACGTATCGTCGGTATGAGAAAACACATACACATACATACACACACAAAACACATACATATCACTTAATAAAGATCTGTATCGCTACCAATCTTCCTGTTTCACATCTGGTTCGTTGTGCACTCCATAAACGGTTCAGTTTCCGCTCGTTCCTCTCACTGACTACCTTAGTTTCTGTAAATGACGACACTACTTTCCTCATGGCAACAGTCTTCAAAACCGAATTACAGCTAAGTCTACTCTCGATCCTCAGACAAGTCCTGGAATTTCGGTTATCCACCATTTTTGCGACGACGACTTGGTAGTGTTCGGTGTGCATCCAAATTCCGGACGAGTTTAGACGAGGTGTAGTGTCTCACTTAAACTCCCCGACTGACGTCTATGTGACCGGACTTCTGGTGTCTACGACTCCTAAAAGAATCCTATGAACGTGTCTAGTAACACCCCCCCGCCCCTCATCAAATGGACAGAGTTGTCCACAAACCACACCCATTATAACCGGATACATAAATAAGAGGTCGAAATAATTCTACATTAACTGTATATTGTAGCACATTCAAATTACACGTGTTACTGCGGAAGAGAGATGCACGTTGGAACGACACACCGGAGGTCCACAGGACACATTAAAGGTCCTGGACATTTATTATTTAGAACAAGGAAAGTTTCAATTTTTTTTTTCCATTTCACGTGTTACATAAGAAAACTATGTGAATTTACAACGTTTTAGTAATGGTACAATCATAATGGATTATGAAGGTAGGGGGGTTTAATCATAAGAAAAATCACTACTCTTGTAAATTTAGATGAGAGAGTCGTTATAGGCTACATACGATATCATAGTAATTGATATTAGTGATACGATCCATAATCTAGGGGTCTTAAACAATAAAAATATTGTCCTTCAGACACTAAAAACTGGTCATGGAGGGATAAAAGGGGTGCGGGTCGGGGACCATTGGTGGTAAGGTGAGAGACAAAGAGACTCAATTCGTAAAAATATAGGGTGTACATTTCCTCCAGTATATCGTAAACAGAAAGAGACGGTCTGAATAAAGTAAATCGTATTACGGAAGTTCGAAGTAGGTTCAAAATCGCTCGTCGTCCTAAAGAAACAAAGGTACCGACTTATGATAAGGTAACACATACACATGTGGTGTAGAAGAAATGGACAAGTAGACGACTACCTGTAAGCCCGACACAGGTACATAACTAATAACATGTACTACGACGTCACTTGTCCCCTCATGTCTATGGAGAAGCTCTAGGGCACAATCGCAGGAAACCTAGATATGGGTCTTTACTCTGACGACCTAACGTACCATCACGACACAAATTAAAAGGACTCCTTTCAGGTATGACGAAAGGTACCACCGACGTGGTAAATGAAAGGGTGGTCTCTACGTGTTCCCAAGAGAAAAGAAGTGTCCGAGGGTTGTGAGTAATAGAGAATAGAAAAACTACTGACGGGGTTTACTGTGTACAGTAGATGTTCACCACAATTTCGAGGCGCACCAACTCAGTGTCAGGATAACCACCGTCACTTACGTCTCCACCGAAGAAGTGAAATCTGAGTGCCGGGAAATCTTGACCTGGACGAACTTCGTCCTTCCGACAGAACAGTGAGACACGACTCATATCCGTCCCGATGGGAAACCAAACGTATTCGATCGGACCCCAAAAAACCTCACCAAAAACCTTCCTTCAAGACCTTCACCCAGAACTAAAGAATGATCTCGTGAACCCTCGAACCTCTGAAATATTTTTTACACTGAAAGAAAACGTAGGGACTGATCGTTTCACCTCGTCACACCAATGTGAAACGGGAAAGAAGTTGCACAAAAAAGGTCCCCCGACTCAAGAGGAAACGTGACTCTTCTGTCTCAGTTACATGATCTGGGACTTTGTGTTTTGTACGTTGTCTCTTTGAAGACAACGATTTGGTGGCTCAAACCGACCTTCAAGACGGCCATCGTCCGGAGAGTTTGTCGTCTGTGCACCAGGGGTGAAAGGTCGGTTGCAGACCACAGGTCGGACACTCTCACTTTTTCTTGGTCTTCTGACCCAGTCCGTAGAAGTTAAGACCGGAGTGCAGTTTTAAAATTCTTGAGTACCTCGCAAATGTTTAAGACCAACGAGTCCGGCGAAGGGGGTCTTTAGGAGTAAGTCACCCAGACCCAACCCCGGGCCACTCACTGAGTCTACAGGTCGGTCCCAATCCTTCGTGGTCAGATCCGAACAGGATTCCGTAGTGGTCCCTCGTCTCACTGGAAACCGTTTAGTGAAATGAAGGGGCCTAAAGTCAAAGGAGTAGAGATTTTATTCTTGAACCTAACCTCCATAGGTTTGACCGGTGTTCAGTCGTTGAGGGTCCTTCGGAATCTTTGTCTAAGGTCTCAGGAAGAGGTCTACCGGCTCAGACCTAGAAACCCGGGTCCCGGGTCCTTGGACACACAAATTTCTAACCCCATTTTACGTACTGTGTGTAAAATGGTAGACCTGATAAAAATGATTAAGTCACGTCAGTACCATTCATATAAGTATAACAACACGTTGGTTAGTGGTCTTTAAAAAGTAGAACCTTTTGACTTTGGGGCATAGATAATTTGTTGTCGAGGAGTAAGACAGGAGGGGGTCACGGACCGTTGGTGGACACAGACACTGAGAGTCATGAGAGGATTATCGACCTTAGTATGTCGTAAACAGACAGATACGACCCGGATAAAGTGAATCGTATTCGAGAAGTTCCAAATAACATTTCGTCCACAGTCTTAAAGGAAGGAGAAAGTCCTACTGATAGTAAGACGAGATACATATCTGGTGTAAAACAAATAAGGAAGTAGACAACCACCCTTGACCCCAACGAAGATGGAAAATAAACCAAAACCGACGCGACCCAAAAGTAACGTGACCCAAACGTACGCGAAAGAGCTCGACACCGCTCGTCCTCGATGAGAGATTAACACCACAAGTCTGAAGAATGACACCGCAGAAGAACAATGTCTCGAACCCAAGAGTCGTGCGTCCGTCACCAAGCCCGTGTACCCGAGTCATCAACGTCGAACTCCCGAGACCTCGAACCCGAGATCCACAGGTTCCATTCGAAACCTGACCGAATCAACCTCTTCCGTTACCGTGGGGTGAGGTCATGAGAACGGACCTTTAGGGTACCCGTCTCCTCGGACCATCCGACATCAGGTACCCCAGCGACTCCCAGCCTGTGCTGACTTGCTGAAGTGAAAGTGAAAAGTGAAAGTACGTAACCTCTTCCTTTACCGTTGGGTGAGGTCATAAGAACGGACCTCTTAGGGTCCCTACCCCCTCGGACCACCCGACGGCAGATACCCCGACGTGTCTCAGCCTGTGTTGACTTCGCTGAATCGTCGTCGTTGTCGTCAACGGGGAGTAACGCACCTTAGAAGGGTCTGTTCCCTAGTTTGGGCACAGGGGACGAAACCGTCCGTCTAAGGTAGGTGAGACGATGGTCCCTTCAGAAGATGGAAAACTGATAACATTTATCACGACGATACTTGAACCCACATGTATGTAGAGAGACTCTGGGATGAAAGTCAAAAAAACCTGTATGTGTCTTCACTTTAACGACCTGGTGTACCATTAAAATTAAAAAACTCCTTGGTAGTTTCACAAAAGAGGACGTCGACGTGACAAAATGCAAGGGTGGTTATCACGGAATCTTCGGGTCGAAGAGGTGTAGGAACGTCGGGACTACCCGTACTCCTTAGACATGCAAATTATTCGACAGGTTCTCTAGGACCTTAACAGTCAGGGACCCATCCCATGGTACGGTAACCTGGGTCACCACTGAACCTGAGAAAGATCGAACTTTCATCTACGTATATATTCCTGTTTGAACTTATATATTCCTACGTGTATATATATTCCTATTTGAACTTATATATTCCTTTTTGAACTTACCGATTTGAATGTCACTCACAGTCATCAACAGTACTAAACGGAGGTACGATACAGACAGACCCCCGAAGGGATCACCGAGTCCACCCAACCTGTGCTGACTCACTGAAGTGAAAAGTGAAACGACGTAACCTCTTCCTTTGCCGTCGGGTGAGGTCACAAGAACGGACCTCTTAGGGTCCCTGCTCCCTCGAACCACCCGACGGCAGATACACCAGCGTGTCTCAGCCTGTGCTGACTTCACTGAATCGTCGTCGTCGTCGATCACCGAGTCCGTCATTTCTTAGACGGACGTTACGTCCGCTGGACGTAAGTCGGGGACCCAACCCGTCTAGGGGACCTCTTTCCTTACCGATGGGTGAGGTCATAGGAACGGACCTCTTAAAGTACCTGTCTCCTCCGACAGACAGGTACCCCAACTTTTCTCAACCTGTGTTGACTCGCTGATTGTAAGAATGAAAGAGACAGACAGACCCTAATAAGAGATCGACAAAATCCACACTCGTCAAAAGGAGAGGTAACTGAAACTTCCACCTTAGTCACGGACCGTGAACTATCTACCGAGTTTTTACCTCACTTAGTTCCTCACTTGTTTACTTTCAGGCATTCCGTCTCGTGACCGGAAGACAAATAATACTTGGAGAGCGACGTGATTCGTCTTCACACGATTGTGTCAAGTATGACCATTCACAAGCTAACACTTCATCTGTGTGTGCCTAGTAAAAACGGTCGTATTCTCAACCGTATGACTCCTCTGACTTACGTCGCACTTGGGGTCCACTGACACGAACCCAAAGACGGAGTATCCTCTCAAGAAACCAGTTCCGTTTCGGACACATCCGTCGTAGTCTTCCATGTCCAGATCCCGTCCCCAGGGGTTGGAGACCCTAGATCACAGACAACTAGACTGTACCTCGACTACATTATTATTATTTCTCGTGCTATTCAACTTAGTAGACGTTTAGAGAGGGGGGGCGGGGGGAGGGGTGTATGGTACCAGGTACCTTTTTGACAGAAGGTACTTTGGGCAAGGACCACGATTTTACAACCCCTGGTGAACAGGTCCCCTAGTGTGGATCTACTTACTCAGACACGTAAAGAGAAGGGACACGTGCCTCGAGGGTCCCGATCGGTCGACAACCGTCGGTTCTCGCCCATTGTGGGACCTCGTCCAGGCAGAAAGGTCCCCTCGGAGGGTAGTTTGGCACCGGACGGGACGGGACGGCCGAACGACCACGGTCGCGACGAGTCCCTTCAACCCCGGGAGGGAATTACCCACCGGGTCGTCTCCCCTCTGACCACGAAACGAGAGACCTTCCACCTCGTCCCACAGTGTGGTGTCGTACCCTACAGGACGGCTAGTGTCGGGGCATCCACACAGACTTCAACACAGGACGTCCCAGAGGTCACGGACATCGGGAAGGGTAGACCTGACGCCAGTGTCTCATCTGTCGGGACGTCGGAGGAACCGTGGAACCCACATGGGTCGTCCCCACCCCGTGGTCGAAGTAGTACCGGTCAGACGAGTCAGCACCCGAGGGGACCGATGTTTAGTCTAGAAGGGAACCTCATCTACCGGAGTCCTAATGAATGTCCCAGTATCACTTAGTGTGTATCACCCCTCAAAATTGAAACGTCCCGCCACTTCACTTTCACATATAAAGAAATTGTCGGAACCGGTCTTCGTAACTACAGTAGACGAGGGACATGAGTGATTAACGTTCGGGACGAGACGGAAAGTGTAGGGGGACAAGTTGTATCTTACAAAAAAAATTTAGTCGTGTCGTCCAAGAAGACCGAAGAGACTCAAAAGAGAACCTTCAACCACTTCGAACTTACTCACTTGACTAAATTTTCGGTCCTACCCTGAAGGGGGTACCAGGTCACCAATTCTTAGGAGGACGGTTACGTCCCCTGTACACAAACTAGGGACCAAGCCCTGATAGGGTGGACGACACCCCGTTACTTCGAGTACTCGGTGTCGATGACTTCGGGATCTCTCATCACCCCGTCCCCACCCCGACGTTGATCTCTTTCAGACGTAGGTCGTCACTACTGGGTCGTGCCGGTCTTTGTTTGTTTTAAATTTTTACTAATCTTCCCATATAAAAATTTTTCGTTGTTGTCTTACGTAGATCTTCTTCCAGGAATCTCTTCTTACACATCTAGGTACTTTAATTGTTCTCATAAACGTTGGCATTGACTGTACCTGTCGCACAGGAGTCTTGACCGACACGGCTCGGAGAGGGAAGGGTGTCTCCTCTCTTCCCTCCGGGACTCGCCCACCCACTGAACGGGTGGTAGTGTGTCGAACATCGCCTCAACGACGGCAGACATAGAACCAGGGACCGAAGAGGGCGGCACCACGACAAAAGAGTGTACGGAAGGTAGGCAAGCAAGTAAGAGACGAGGGATGAGGTACGAGGGTCGTGAATCTTCTTTTTCACTCCGTTCTGTATGTATCGTGTCTTCATTGAAAAAATTATACGTGTCAAATCACGGAAAGTCATATAAGTGTCACAACCCGTCGGTAGTGGACAGAAATCAGGACCTTGTAAAAGGGGTTGGGGTTTCCTATGGGACACGAGTAATCCGTCAGTGAGGGGTAAGAGACCGAGGGTCAGGGACCATTGGTGACTGACCGAAAGACAGAGATATCTAAACGGATAAAACCTATAAAGTATGTTTGTCTTGGGATCTTATATACCAGAAGACACAGACCGAAGACAGTGAATCGTACACAACTTTGGGATGGATACAACGTCGTATATAGTCGTGCAGTGAGGAAAAATTCCGGTTTATTAATAGGTAACACACCTCTGTGGCATAAAAGAAATAGGTGAGGAAACGACCACTCGTAACCTGACACTTGTCAAGACGATACTTGTCAACCCATGTTCATAAACAAACCTAAGGTCACAAGTCAAGAAACCCCCACATATGGATCGACACCTTAACGACCAAATTTACCTTTAAGATACAAATTGAAAAACTCCTTGAAAGATCGTGAAAACTCTCCTCGTCCAGAAACGAATGTGGAGGTCAGAATTCTTCTGGCCTTATGCGAATTGCAGAAACACACGCGTACGATTTAACGAAGCCAGTGCAGGTTGAGAAACACTGGGATACCTACTATCGGGCGGTCCGAAGAGACAGGTGCCGTTCTTATGACCTCACCCAACGGCAAAGGAGGAGGTCCCCTAGAAGGACTGGGTCTCTAGTTTGGGTTCCAAAGGTGTAGAGGGTCAAGAAATGGTGATCGCGGTGGACCCTTCGTCAGAGATGTGTAATAGTTTATAGACTCACTTTTTGGTTGACGCACACACAGGAGCTACCAAATACTGGGTTTACAAACTGAGATGCCCTTGGGATTGTGGACACAAGTAATTTGTATGTCTCTGGGTTTATACATCTACTGCCACTGGTTGAGTCGTTCACGTCTCTGGTGTCCGTAACCCTCTCTCTTCCAACTTACCGACTGACAGCAAGTTCGATGTCTCTCAGACGTAAAGACATAATTGTGTCTACGACTGATTTCTGGTTAAATTCAGTTTATTTTACTCTTGTCCCAACCCCACCCCTCCATCTCCCACCCTCCCACCCCCACCCCCCTACCCGTCTTAGATTATGGGCGGAGAGCCCGTGGACAGACGGAGTTCGAAGACCTGAGTCTCCGTACATAGTTGAACGTACCGGGGTCATTGGTCGAAAGAACCCGTTTTTGTAGAGGGAATCGGGCTGTATGGTGTCGATGAAACAACACCTTTAAATTGGAAGAATTTTTGTTTTAGGGTACTGAGTGGGACAGGTAGCGATTTGACCTTTTCATATCGGACCATCTGGTCATCTTCATCGATCGACTTTTATAGAGTAGATATGACGTAGAAGACTTCTAGACTCTGGAGATAATTCGACCCCTAAAAGTCCTCATTCGTAGAAACCGGAGACCAGTTATCTGTCCCCTGAAGGTCACGAGAAACACTAAAAGTCTCACGAACAACGAAACCCTCAGTCACCTTTCTCTTCCCTGAGACCGTAATCTGACTTGATCTGGGGGCTCAGAACTAGGATTACGAAGGGTCACCACACTTCGGACAAAAGAAGCACTCGGACAAAACCATACAAAACGAAAATAAACGAATATATGGTAATGGAAACCCGGCCACACTCCTAATTTACTCTATCCCACACGTAGGCAAGAAAAGACACAGTTCGTGTAATCCGGAAAAACAGAGTGGGAAGTAGGTCTAGGGTACATTGCAAATAAGAAGTGTGGTCAACAAACGACAGGTACCAAATCCCCCACTTTCGTGTCGTCGTCCTGGACGGGTACACGTGTCTCGTCATATAATTGTCTGAGCGTCCGAAAGTGAGATGACTCTATGAGGTACTCGGAACGAAGAAAGACGGGGAAGTAAAGGAAAAGTAAGATGACGTCCTACTTAATCCAGCGGGTCTTCCGTGTAAGAAAGAGGTCTTGTAGTTGTGTGGGATAAAGGAAACTTCCCGTCTTAGTTTCCTTTCGTTTGTTCTCTGGGTCTCTTCTGGTAACACGACCGGCCCTTCCAAACCCGCGGACACCTACGAACCTAGACTCGGGGAGTGAGGTCGAAGGCGTCAGAGTCGTTCGTCTCCTCAAGAGACAAGTTCACGATAGAAGACAGAGGACGCCCTGTCGCGGGAGACGGAAGTTTCGGGAACTGAAAAGAAAGTGCTAAGGTTCAAGTATTAGTGACAGTTGGAGTCAAGTACCCCTGAGGGAGGGAGGTGTTCACACACCTCACACGGTTGGTACCCGATTGGAACGGTAGTCGGTCGACCAACCTCACCGTAAAGGCTCAATTACCTGGGTCACGATCAATATGGCGTCACTTACATAATCAGAGTCCGCCTGTTCACAGAATGCCACGAATATACATCTGTAACGGTTTTGTCAGTTTAATAAGGTTGTCGTACCCTCATTTAAGAGTTAGGGGCTCAGAAATTTCAAATTTATGAAGGGGTTAGTAAACATTCGCCATTCTATTTGTCGGGAGATCGAGCAGTAAACTAATTTCCGTTTGCATGCGTTGGTCCGAAGGAAACTCACACTCCTATTAGAGAGATGACAAGTGGGGGCAAAGAGGGACTCGTGAAAGTATGAAGACTTCTTGGTCCCTCTTTCGTCGGAAGGAGAGGGAAAGAGACGGCTAGAGGTGTCCTTTCTCCACCCACTGTGGGTCAACCACTCCACCCCTCTCCCGGAGACTCTCACACAGGACTTCACACACGCACACACAATCGGCGAGTCAGCACAGATTACGAAACACTGGGGTACCTGGCATCGGGCGGTCCGAGGAGACAGGTACCCTAAGAACGTCCGTATGACCTCACCCGTCGGTAAAGGATAAACCGATTCCTTCGAGTGTACGATTCAGTTGCGAACGAGGTCCTGCACGAGAGCCTTTGAGGGTACACCTTCAATGTAAAGAGGGGAGCAGTACCTTAGGAGACACTTCGCTCACGGGCGACCCCGGAGGACCCCAGTGCGGTGTCGGGAACCGACCTTAGAGGGTTAAGAAGTTTAAGGTCCTCCCTCCCCCCGACTACATCAACCAGCCCCAGTGACGTCGGAGGTCCGGGGGTTCAGAAACCTACACAGGGACGGGAGTCGAGTCGACGGGTGTATACTGGTGTCGGCGCCGAGGTCACTGGCCTTTCGGGGTGACTCGGGCCCACTTACCAAGGATCTCAACCCGTGAACGTCTCTCCCCCGTAGAGTGGAGAAGCGTGTCGGAGGGTGGTAGAAGACTGAAGAGTGGTAGAGGGGAGGAGGGGAGGTAGGGGGGTGTGGGGTAGGTGGCGGGGGGGTCGTCTGTCGGGGCCGAGGGGCGGAACCTTCGAGAACATGGGGGGTATAGAGGGTGGGAGTACCCGAGTGGTACGTGGGGCTCAGGAGTGGTCGAAGGAGAGGGTCAGCTCCTCAAAGAAGGACTTCTCCCCACCACCGTCGACAAATTCTCCTATCAAAATAGGGATCATAGTCAATATGGTAGGTATGCCACTCAGAGGACGGGTGTACCACCCCAAACGTCAAGAACATTCCAGCAACCCCCGAGGTACGACGGGAACGAGTGCCCCTGTGGGGCGGAGACTAAGACGAGTCCGTGGGGAACCAGTCCCTGCGTCAACAGGGAAAGACAGGGTGCCTTCCCGAGGGAGTCGGGTCGAGAGGTGGACGTCTAGTCTCCCTGAATGGATACAGTCCTACAGGAAGGTCCACTTGAACCTCCTCGGAAAGGTGAACCCCGTCGAGTAGGAGGGGAGACCTGGAGAGAGTATCATCCCAGAAAGAAGACGAACCTCACGAGGAGTAGGGAGGTCCCAGGACCGACGGGGGGTGAGGATAAAAGTCACCGGTGGTAGATAAGAGAGGGGAAGGAGTCCGGAGACTCCTCCTTTATAAATAGAGAGTAAATTCACCTTCAGCCACTAAAGAAACCGAAAAGTAAAGGTGAAACCACATTGGACCCCTTCTCTTCTACCGGGGTACCATGTTCACTTTTTCTCCCTTCTCTTTATGTATATGCCGATACCATCACACGTGTCCGACACGTGACGTGTTTAGGTCCCAGAGCAAGTGTACCTGACACTACACTATACTTTTTACCCCAAACGACCTACTTTTACGAAAGAAACTCGAGACGGAAGAGAATAAACCCCCGTTATGCCTCCGTACCTCACCCATTACACGAAACTCGGGGCTTCTAGTGTTAAACTTAGGGAAGTAAAGACAGTGGTAGGGTAATTTACCAGGACCTGTTGAGAGTATTGTAGAGTCTGAGGTCAAAGGAATAAATACTTTCCTTTTACTATCGTGGGGGAAATGTCTTAACGACACTCTTTCTTCACTCTGGACTATAACTAGTCTACCGTATATATTCCGCGAGGTATCTACGATAAAGGGTCCTCTCAACAGACTAACTTCCTCACAAACGGTTAGAGTAAAAACCGGGAAAAGTTCACTTTTATTTGTCCCGGAAGTTCTTTACGGTTCCCATATAGACAACCTCCTTCTTTTTCTATATTAATAAAGGGAACTTCGAGTTAACTCCCTTTATTCTTTAATTCTATACACCGGATAACCCTGTAAGGTCTTTCAACGGTAGAAATTTTTTATAAATATATAAATACGAATAAACCAACACGGTAAAGAATCAACTTCGCACACCTTAGGTAATATATATATATATACACACACACACACACACACACACACACACATACATATATACATATAGCCTCTTCCGTCACCGTGGGGTGAGGTCATGAGAACGGACCTTCTTAGGGTTCCTGCCCCCTCGGACCATCCGACGTCAGGTACGATTCCCAGTCTGTCCTGACTCGCTGAAGGGAAAGTGAAAAGTGAAAGGACGTAACCTCTTCCTTTACCGTTGGGTGAGGTCACGAGAACGGACCTTCTTAGGGTTCCTACCCCCTCGGACCACCCGACGGTAGATACCCCAGTGTGTCTCAACCTGTGCTCACTTCGCTGAATCGTCGTCGTATGTGTGTGTGTGTGTGTGTGTGTGTGTGTGTGTGTGCGAAATCAGTGTCGGGTACCTCAAATCGAGGGGCTGGTCCCTAACTTGGGTCCGGGGGACGTAACCCTTGTGTCGTAATCGGTGACCTAGTGGTCCCTTCAAGGTGTTCAACGTTAGACTTGTAGTCTTTCCTGTTGAATAACTCGGGAAGGACTTACAATCCGTGACAAACTTCGTAGAGGTGCCCAATAACGAGACCACTTTTAGTTGAGAAGACCCTGTGTCGAAGGGTCTGGGACAGGGGTCTTAAGACACAGAAACAGTTTCCTACTTTTTTTATATATAAGAAACGAAAAGTTGAGCGAAGACCGTAACGGACCGTGAAAACGTCTAGAAACCCAGGGGCTTAGACCAGAAAAACGGAGTCGGGCGACAGGGAAAACTATTAATGGAACCTCTACACTCGCCCTGAGGTCTCTACTCGTCATTCTGCGCTCAGATCCTCGACCACCACACGAGCTCGGCCGAACGCGGGGGACGACCTCGAGTGCCAAACGTAGAGGAGACAACCAGACCGCGAACTCTAGTCGGTAGTGTCTTCATAAACGTCGTACCTTCTCTCGTCTAAGATGTCTAATCCTGGTCGGGGAGAGAGGGACGCTTGACCAACCGACGGAGGGCTGGGGGTGACCGGAGAGTGTCGTTGAGTCCCCGACCTCTTTTGAGTTGTCCGAAAAGGTCTGAACTCACCTCCACGAACGTCCTCTGGAAATTAAGTGTCTGTACGTGATTCACCTCTTAAAGTCTATCCGTCTAAAAGGCGAAGACAACAAGTCGGTGTCTCAGCACAGACTGAGAAACGCTGGGGTACCTGACGTCGTGCGGTCCGAAGGGACAGGAAGTGGTAGAGGGTCTCTAACGAGTTTGAGGACAGGTAACTCAGCCATTATGATAGGTTGGGAGAGCAGGAGACGACGGGGAAGAGGAAAGCCGAAGTTAGGTGAAGACACACACACGATTCAACGAGGTCAGCACAGACTGAGACACGTTGGGATGCCTAACAGTGGGCGGTCCGAGGAGACAGATACCCTAAGAGTCAAGGTTTGACTCCTTCTGTTCACTGTCCAGAATTTTTGATGTGAACTTTCCGTGGGAGGCCCCTGGTCCATGTAGAAAGCACAATGGAAAACTTGGACCTTTATCGAATTATATGACAAAGAATATTGGGTCGTAGAGTCACGTGAGACCTTTACTTCGCCCTCCCATGTCTGGATCGTCTTTCATCCACTTCAGCTCAAAAGTATCTTCTTTTCTTACCCGGCCGTGTACGACTTGAAGTCACAAAGGGGTGTTCCACCGCGAGAGAAGAGTTGATAGTCTGTTTACGAGTGGCGGCTGCTCGACGCCTCTTAACCCGAGTATACGTGCTGACTTCGCTGAATCGTCGTCGTGGTCGTCGTGGAACATTAGATGGCGGAATCCGCGCTAACCAAGCTCGACTCGTTACGATTCCAATTTCAGTGACCGGGTGACGGAACGTTTAGGCAGAGACACTAGGACACTCAGGCGCAAGTAATAAAGACGAGGACCTCCTTCTCCTCGTCTTTTGAGGGTCGGTACCTCCACCCCACCCCCCACACGGGGATCGACCACTCAGAATACAAGTGGCTACTTCCTCTCCTTCAAGAAAAAAAATTTTTTAATTAATTAAAATTAACCTCCGCTTAATGAAATGTTATAACATCACCAAAAACGGTATGTAACTGTACTTAGTCGGTACCCACATGTAATGTACACAGGAGGTAGGACTTTTGGGGAAGGTGGAGGAAGGGTAGGGGAGGGAGTCCCGACAGGGTCTCGTGACCGAAACTCACGGGACAAAGTACGTAGGTTGAACCTGACCACTAGATAAAGTGTATATCAGTATATGCACAAAGTAACGACAAGAGAGGTTAGTAGAATGGTCGTCTCCTTTATGACTCGGAAATCAAAAGTATTCCTTGGTCTCCCAAGGAGACAGAGGTTTACCTTCCATTTGTTCTACAGTCTCTAGAGACCTCTCACACGAAGACTTAGGTCCTAGGGGAGGACGAGGAGAGTAGAGACCCCAGGGAGGAAGGCGGGAGACGTGTAGTGGTCAAGTGTCGGAACTACTTTGGGACGACACTCGACGTCCCGAGTCTTCCTTCGTCACGACGAGTCTCCTCCATGTAGTGTCTCTCTCCCCCGAGTCGGGTCGGCGCCCGGGACTGAGCAGACGAACTCGAGAGACCAATCAGTAGAGGAGTGACTGGGAGGGACCGTCCGGGACCTCACGGGTGAGAGGGACCGTCGGGTGACCTAGACTTGGGGGGTCGGACTCCGGTTCGAAACGGGAAACCGGACAACGTAAGTGTCTGCGGTCGAGAGCGAGGACTGGTGGAGACGACTTCCAGTGAACAGGGCGACCGGACCGATCACAAGGGAGGTCGGCAGTAGAGGTCGTAACAGAAGACTGGTGCCGGGGAGTCAGAGGAGGAGCGAAGAGACTCGACTCGGACGAGGGTGGCAGGAGGAGTCTCCGAGACGGGCAGAGAACCGAGGGTCAAAGGAGTGGACGGGTAACCCGTGAAGACCAGGACAAGGGGTTCGGGACACGAATGGGGTTGAGGAGAGTTCAACAAGTAGACGGAGTGTCGTTTGTTTCGTGGAAGGTTTTCCAGAGTCGTAGCGGGCGAGTCGTCCTTAGTGGGACCCCTTCGTCTCAGAACCCTTAGAGTGCTTTACTTAGAGAGTAGTGAGACAATTTACAACTCCTCCGACGACTGTAGGACACGCATAGTCTAATACGGTCTGTAGTCTCAGTTCACACGTTTCACAGACGTCGGAAACGGTTACCGTATCTATCTGGTTCTGGGGTGGAACGGAGAGAGCCGGACCAGGACTGGTTCAGGAAGACGAAGGTTCAAAAGAATGATCCGACTAGACTTCCCTTGACGGCACAGTCCAGCGGTCCTAAGGAACGAAGGGCAGATCAAGAAGATAAAGTTCTGTCGGTCAACGACCTCTCCGTGGACTTTAGTTCCCTCCCAAATAAGTTCCACTTGTCTAGCCTAGACTTACGACTTCCCCTCCTAGGTCAACCATCCCTTTCGTTTTCGTAAACACTAACGGACATCACTCCTGTTTTATCGGTAGGAAGTGGGTTCTAGAATGTCGAGTGTCCACATCTCTTTCGTTCTTACCCGGTACCCCAGTCAAACTCTGAGGAGTCGGAAGGACTGTACACCCCGAGTGCACAGGACTCCTGGTCAGGATAGTAAAGGAAGGATTGTAATGACACCTGCAAGGGAAGGAGTCAGGTCTAGAGGTGGACGGGAACTAAGGTTAGAGAAGGTCGGAAAAAAGAAAGTCCGCGACACTGTGACTACCGTACTGACCGGGGGACTCGTGAGGCAGACATAGAGACGGGAAACGACCCTTCGACACGTCGGAGGCGTGTCAGACTAAGACCCTGGGTCTCGAACGACACCGGTTGTCCTGTCCTTGTTTGGTCTACTCTCACGTCTACACGCTTTGTGAACGGGCGAAAGAGGAGGTAGAGGTCGAGGACGAAGAAATACACTTATGTGGACCTGATCGGAGGACCTCCTACTCTCCGATACCTCGACTTCGTAGTCGGTTCTGGGAGCATTTGGTTGGTCAGGAGTCGACTGGACGTCCTACCGGGTCGTTACGTAGACGAGTCCTCGTCTTTCTTTCCAGACAAATGCGTGAGACGACTCCAAAACACCAACGAAAATACGTTGTTGTGACACCGGTATCTCTCAACAGGACCGTATCTTACACTCGCGGTAGTCTTCACAAGAGTGAACCTCTAAGATCCTCACTACCTTGGAGAAGGGAGTGGAAAGACAGTAAGATCCGATGACCCTCATCTAACCCTTTCACAACTCTCTAAGACCACTGTATAAAAGTATTCTTTCTTGTGTCTCCTAGTACCAAGAAACTCGGTCTACATACATCCTCACGATAGATAGACTTATATCCCTCCCTGGAAATAGTAGGAAGGGACCCGAGGCAATAACTGTGGAGGACCATTGGTCTGTAATAAGTCGGACAAATCCACTACTTCCCTCGTTGAGGACGTACCCATCTAAAACCCAAATAGTGTTCACTATGCCGCGAAAGGTATACCTTGATTTCGCGTCGTTAGTGTGAAGTAGTGGGCCTAATAATGTCACTGAGAATTTAAGCATAGGTCTAGGACGAGTGGTGACGGTCTAAATAGACAGGGGTTGTGTGAAGTGAAGACTCAAGGGAAGAAAGATGAGTTCCTTTAGGTCACCAAGAGGTTCTTGAAGACCTGATTCGGGTCGAATCAGACCAGGAAATCATCGGGATATTGGACGTGGTCGGATCGCTGTCTCCTACTCTACCAACCTACCATAGCGGCTGAACTTCCTGAACTCAAACTCGTACCCTCTAGAGCGACCCTCTGTCACTTCCTGTCCCTTCGGACCGTACGACGTCAGGTGTCCCAACGTTTCTCAGCGCGTACTGTCACCGACCTGTTATTGTTGTTATGGTAAAGGGTGTGTGAGACCGTACCGGTCCGAGACCCGGAAAGGGTCAGGCACGGGGAGTGACGGTGAAGGGACGGGTGGACGTGAAGACGAGTAGAGGTGAGGTGGACACGACTCGGGTGACTGGGACGTTCCAAGGTGGGTCGGGAGTGGAGTGGGTACTTCGGAGGAATCATAGAGATCTTTTACGACTACAAAGACACAACACTCTTGTATATTGTGAACCTTGACTTTCACTCAGAAAGTTGGAAGGGCAGGGAGTCACTGGTCAGAGATCTCCCGTTCCGTTGTCGCCTCTTAAATCTACTTAGGAGTAGTCTTGACAACTAATTTTCGACGACAGCGTGGGCTCCCTTTTCGACATTCCTTGTTAATGAGTCAAAGGGCAAGACATTCAGACGTCTCCTGTGTACCACCTCCTTTTTTTTTTTCCTAAAAGATTGGAACACTCACCTCTAACGTGGAACCTCTAATACTTTGTCCTTTATAAAGGAAGGATCATCTTCGACCCCGAAGGGACCACCGAGTCGTCATTTCTTAGGTGGAAGGTTACGTCCTCTGTACCCAAGCTAAGGATCTAGTCTTTCTAGAGGACCTCTTCCTTTACCGTTGGCTGAGGTCATAAGAACAACCCCTTAAGGGTATCTATCTCCTCGGACCGTCCGAGACCAGGTACCCCAGAGTTTCTCAACCTGTACTGAATCGTTGATTTGTCGTTGATGTTCATCTTCGATGACAGAGACTCTGTCTTCGATGACAAACAAGACACACACACACTCACCTGGACAAAGTTGTCCACGTTGTCAATTTCTTTGTCAGTACGGATATTGGTAAGTCTACGCTCTAGTGTTTCCGTTAGACTGGGTGTTCCAGGAAGACCTGGGTTTCCTTTCGTCAGTAGGGGTTTGGACGGGTTTGACCTACGAGCACCCTAGACCCCCAGGCACCTATGGCCGATTAGATCCTCTTCAGTCCCTGGGAGAGGTCCGATCCACTAAATGGAGACTCTTTACATGACCTCCCCCTCCTTCCTCTACCACCACCGTAACGCCAGGGAAAACTGAGTGTCTCTAACCCAAAAGAGTTCCCAGTAACCTCTTAGGACGACCCCTCCAAACTACTTTCTTCTACGAAACTCCCCTCTATACCCTCAAGATGAGGACCCTCGGTCCAATCCCCGATTTAAACGTGGGGCTCCCGGTGGATACACCTCCGTAATTGTAAAGTCTACGACAGGGAAACCTCGGGTCATTTCAGGGGAAATAACCAAACCGGTTTTTCAGTAAACCCAAAAAGGTATGCTACAATGTCTTTTTGGACTTGTTTTAAAAACCAGTCGGGTTATAAATCATGAGCCGAAATAGGGAAGGGGAGGTTGTAATCAAGTAAGAGAAGTAACTGGATTCGGAGTACTCGTGTGGAACATGTCGACCGGACTCCGGTATCCCCTGTCTCTTCCAGTATTACCTCCCAAGGACCACACGGGGACGGAAGAACCCCGGATACCGAAGAAGTGGCAGCCCACAAGTGACACCACAACGAGTCACGGAGTCAGCACACGTAGAGAAACACTGGGGTACCTGACGTCGTGTGATCGGGAGGGACAGGAAGTGACATAGAGGACCTCAAACGAGTTTGAGTACAGGCAACACCGTCCCTACGATAGGTCGGTAGAGTAGCAGACAACGGGGGAAGAGGAGGACGGGAGTAGAAAAGGGTCGTAGTCCCAGAAAAGGTTACTCAGTCAAGAAGCGTAGTCCACCGGTTTCATAACCTCGAAGTCGAAGTCGTAGTCAGGAAGGTTACTTATAAATTCCAACTAAAGGAAATCCTACCTGACCAATCTAGAGGAACGACAGGTTCCCTGACAGTTCTTAGAGAAGGTCATACTGTTAAGCTTTCGTAGTTAAAAAACCGTGAGTGGGAAGAAATACCAGGTTGAGAGCGTAGACATGTACTGATGACCTTTTTGGTATCGAAACTGACAAGTCAAGTCAAGTCAACGAGTCGGTACAGACTGAGGAACGCTGGGGTACTTGACGTCGTGTGGTCCGGAGGGACAGGTGGTGGTTGTGGGTCTCAAGTGAGTTTGGGTACAGGTAGCTCAGTCACTACGGTAGGTCGGTAGAGTAGGAGACAGCAGGGGAAGAGGAGGACGGGGGTTAGGGAGGGTCGTAGTCTCAGAAAAGGTTACTCAGTTGAGAAACGTACTCCACCGGTTTCATGACCTCAAAGTCGAAATCGTAGTAAGGAAGGTTTCTTGCGGGTCCTGACTAGAGGGGATCTTACCTGACCAACCTAGAGGAACGTCCGGTTCCCTGAGAGCTCTCAGAAGAGGTTGTGGTGTCAAGTTTTCGTAGTTAAGAAGTCGTGAGTGGAAAGAAATATCAGGTTGAGAGTGTAGGTATGTGCTGGTGACCTTTTTGGTATCGGAACTGATCTACCTGGAAACAACCGTTTCATTACAGAGACGACAAATTATATGACAGATCCAAAGGAAGATTCCTCATTCGCAGAAAATTAACATCTACGAAGTTTATTCCTTCGTTCCACCCTCCGGACTCAGTAGAGGACCGAGTCCACCACGTCTGTCTCTTGGCGTGGACGTGTCCCGTCGAGGTGCATACGTAGTTGGTCCGAAGAGGACTCTTCGTCTTAGTGCAAACCCGTCTATGTGACTTCCTCTAAATAATACTCCCCTCCCCGGGCACCTACTACCACTGACTCCTCAGGGTACTGGACGGTTGACGTCCCACCTCCGGGTTCCTTTGACCACGACACCAAAGTCGGGTGTGTGGACTCTTGGTCCCCTCGAGTACCACATTCAGGGTTAGACTCGGGGTCACGGACTCTCAGTCGTCGTACTGTGCTCTCCCGTCCTCTTCCCACCTGTAGGGTCGAGTTCGTCTCTCGTTTAAGCGGGAAGTAGGCAGAAAAACCAGATAAGTCCGAGAATTACCTACCGTTCTCCGGACGGACATTACCACTCTCGCTAGTAAAAATGAGTCGGATAACTAAGTTTACGATTAGAAAAGACCCTTGTAGGAGTATCTGTGTGGGTCTTTATTACAGAACGATCGAGAGACCTGTAGGGAATCGAGTCAGTTCAACTGTGTACTTTAATTGGTAGCGTCACATATCCGTCTATGTGACGTACTGAGTCGACTCAACTCATTTAAATGTTAGACACACGAGTCAGTACAGACCGAGACACTCTGGGGTTCCTGACATCGGGTGGTCCGAGAAGACAGGTACGTTAAAGGGTCCGTTCTTATGACCTCACCCAACGGTAAAGGAGGAGGTCCATTAGGTCCCCTAGAAGGGTTGTGTCCCTAGTTTGGGAGTAACCGTCCGTCTAAGAAATGGTGACACGGTGGACCCTTCGGGTGCTATGTCTTAATAGGATTATACAAGTTATTAGGCTAATTTAAATTACGTCTGAGTTGTCACAGTGTCACAATTAGAAGTCGACTTAATCAACCGAAGTGTCACAATAATCTACTACATAGTGAGTACGGTAGTATTCCGTAAACTCTTGAAATACGTCGTTCAAAACCAATTGACAGTCAGTCAGTCAAGTCAGCGGTTCAGCACAGACTGAGAAACGTTGGGGTACTTGGTCTCATACGGTCCGGAGGGACAGATAGTGGTTGAGGGCCTCAAATGGGTTTGAGTACAGGTAGCTCAGCCACTACGGTAGGTTGGTAGAGTAGGAGACAGTAGGGGAAGAGGTAGAAGGGAGTTAGAAAGGGTCGGAGTCCCAGAAAAGTTTACTCAGTCGGGAAGCGTAGTCCACCGGTTTCATAACCTCAAAGTCGAAGACGTAGTCAGGAAGGTTACTTGTGGGTCCTGACTAGAGGGAATCCTACCTGACCAACCTAGAGGAACGTAGAGGGAACCTAGAGGTTCCCTGAGAGCTCAGAAGAGGTTGTGGTGTCAAGTTTTCGTAGTTAAGAAGTCGTGAGTCGAAAGAAATATCAGGTTGAGAGTGTAGGGATGTACTGATGACCTTTTTAGTATCGGAACTGATCTACCTGGAAACAACCGTTTCATTACAGAGACGAAAAATTATACGTCAGATCCAACCAGTATTGAAAGGAAGGTTCCTCATTCACAGAAAATTAAAGTACAGACGTTAGTGGTAGACCTCACTAAAACCTCGGGGGGTTTTATTTCAGTCGGTGACAAAAGTGACAAAGGGGTAGATAAACGGTACTTCACTACCCTGGCCTACGGTACTAGAATCAAAAGACTTACAACCAATTCACACTCCGGACTAATAAGACTTACTCGTCTCTCTCGGAACTGTAGTACTTATATTAACACTGATCGTGAGAATGTATTCGTCCGGGAGAGACTTAATCATAATATCATCAGTTTGGCGTTTCGGTTCGACTAAGTTATTTGTTGGTCTGGTCTCCGAGAGAGTGGGTTGTGACGATTAAACCAATATCGTCTTGTCATAGTAATTTAACTACAATTAATAATAACTAAAAAGTCCTTAAGAAAACTCCCTAACGTTCAATATTTAAAGGAAACCAAAAATATTTAAATCTTTTCAATAAGGTTCAAAATACAAATACGTATAAGTTTATTGTAATATTTTTAAAATTCAGTTTAACCTTTCAGGGACTTTTCCGAAGGGAAAATCCCCTAATAAATAATGAGATCAAACTTTTTTTGATTCTAAACCCTCTTTCGAGAAACCGAATACAGACACATTAACCGTAATATCTGAACAGAGGACACGAGGAGGTCAATCTAAATACGTACTATTCGAACCCGAAGGGACCACCGAGTCGTCATTCCTTGAGTGGACGTTACGTCTTCTGTACCGTCCTCGGCGCCCAAGTTAAGGACCAAGTCTTTCTAGGGGACCTCTTCCTTTGCGTTGGGTGAGGTCATAAGAGTGGACCTTTTAGGGTGCCTGTCGGGTACGTCGACTTTTTCTCGGTCTGTACCGAACCGTCGATTTGTTGTTCGTTGCTATTTGACCCGAGAGGTTAATAAATAGTGCGTAGAAACTAAATGGGGTATCGTGGTCCGTGTTATGACCCGTACATTATCCCCCACCCATTTATGTCCCGACACACCCTCACTAGACCCGAGGTACTCACCTCACTTTAACTAACCTTTACCTAATCTTTCTTTACCTCACTTTACACAGGGATAGAACGTTTTATAAAAAAAGGAATTTGTAATTTCCCTTAAAACGGAATATTTCCGTTCGTTTGACTCCAACGAAAGTTTCTCTAATTTTTAATACGTTTTCTATAGTGACTTTTTAATCATAAAAGACTTCAAGTATGTACGTCTCGTTTATACAAATTTAAGAAAAGTTACAGGGAAAGTAGTCGTTTGTAAATTATCGTAATGACTGTAGACTCAACAAACACCCCTGGTTCTATTATCTTTAGTAACTGAGAGTTTCTCGAGTTTTAGGGCATCTAGCATACCGTCGTCGTCCCACGTTTCAAGTTTCTTGTAACAAAGAGGAGATGAAGAGTAATCTATGAAATACAAGACCCTTTTACGGTATCGGTCCGACATTCAAGCCCATACATGTTCCCGGAAACACAGTGGGTACCACGAATTATATCTCCTCGACGAGTCAGTTATGAATACTTCATTTTTCCAGAAATTCGAACTGTTTTCCCTTCTATTTTTTGGGGTTATTAGAGGTTCTCAGGACGGGTACATGTAGGTATGTCGACGGTATACAGGATCATGTGCGGAGATGAGGGTGTGCGGAGATGAGAAAGAAACAAACGTCCCGTCACCCTACCAGACTTCGTCTTGTCTTCTTACCCCTCCGTTACACTTGTACACAGGGTTCTTCTGGAAGGGACGTAGGCCTTTAGACTGGACTGGCCGAGTCTCGCCCATTAGGTTAGGACCAGTGTAAAAGTCACTCAAGAGTCTATAGCTGTCGGAAGGACTATGCATGGGTCCGGACTTAAAGGGGGACCCGATCGGGTCCGGCGGTCTAGTAAAGTCCAGAAAAAAAAAAAAAGGAAAGAAAAATCCAGGATGGGACACCGTAAGCCCTAGGATCAAGGGGTTGGTCCCTAACTTGGACACGGGAGACGTAACCTTCGTGTCTTAGAATCGGTGACCTGGTGGTCCCTTCAGGGACCGGCTGGTAAAGTCACGTTCTTACCTCGAAGACACCCACCCCAAACTGACGTTGGGTGTACGGGACGTCTCCCCAGGTTATGGGTCGCAATCAATCCCTGGTTCGACCGGGACCGCCCGTACGGACAATCCCGGGGGTTCCCACCCGAGTCACGGGAAAAGATCCTACATTTGTCCCGTTTTCCCTCTCAGGTCGAAGGTAGGTGTCCTTGAGGTCCCGAAACCCAGTGCTGTCCACCGTCCCGTTTTGGTGGACTCCCGGGCCCTTAGACTCAAAATTTGTTCTAGGCGTCCACTAGGACTTCACGACAGTTCGACCTCCTGACGCCTCACACGATTCTCGTGGGCACGACAACCAGGAGGGTGGGACGACTCCAAGTCTCAACGGGGGGAGGGGACCACTTCCGGTAGGACTCTACGGTGGGACCTGCCGACCCTTGACTAGACACCGGGTGATTGGAGGGAGACGGTGGTTTGGTCACGGACAGCCGACGACGACACCGGAAAGTCCGGTAAGTCCACCCTCGACGAGACTGCAAAGACAAAATGAGAGGACTAACTCTTACAGAATCAGTGGTGGTCTCGGAGCGGCACGGGGGGACTGGAGGAGGGACGGAGACGTCGACCGCCGACGTGGAAGGAAAAGAAAACGTCGGTAGTGTACAGACGGTACCTTTCTCTTTTCCGACTTTCATCGAAGCTATAACATAGAGAACGGACACAACTCTCAACACTCAGAGCAGGTCTAGTTCCCGAGACAATAGGTATGACCGTCCAGCTTCCGGTTCACGGTTCCTGAGAGAAGAGGTCATAGTCGAGTCTTCCTCCCGCTAATCTTTTTCCTTTGACCCCGAAGGGACCTACAGGTCACCAATTCTGAAGTAGAAGGTCACGTGCCCCAAACCAAAGGTAGGGACCAGTACTCAATTCTAAGGGTCCACGGAGTACCGACTTTTGGTTTTGTATTTTGTCTTTACTATTACATTGTTTAAGTTCTTTCTGAAATTTTTACCAGGTATAGGGGGGGGGGGTTTTTTTTTTTTTTGAATTTTTTTCCTTCTTTTTCCTTGGATTCCTAAAAGAGACAAGACCGGAGAGGGGAAGGAAGACTAGGAGGGGAGTCGTAGTGTAGTAACGTAGGACCTGGACTGTACTTAGATCTTACGTTCATACTGTTTTCGAGACAACGGGTTCCCACGTTCATCGAAATAGAGGACAGGGATCCGACCAGAATATGGGAATTTTAGGTTCGGGGGAAGGAAAATGGAATTTCGACCACCTCTCTAAACCGTGGTAACCCAAGAATCAAGTTACACGAACTGTGAGGTATTTATTACTAATAATAAGACTTTCCGTTTAGGTCGGTAGCGTCTTTTTTGATTGGACTATTGTTCCTTCTGTCTTTAGTCGGTTTACTCCGAAAGGAGGACACCCGACCTATTCAGGGAATGAAAATCGTGTTATAAAAAGAAAAAGGCTAGCCCAGAGGACGCGTCAACCTAAAGTAACACTAAAGTGGGTCAACTCAGGGATCACGTTCGAGACGAGCCCGTCAGCAACGATTGTGACCGAAGTAAGCCACTAAGCCCAGTGAGTCCCTCGAAATTATTCCATGTCAAAGAAGGAACAACTCTGAGGTCAAGTCAGTCAGACCCTACCTCGGGACCGTAGACGCAGAAAGAAACACTACTCAATCCCTTGGTGTTGGGATGTGGTACGATTCACAACACCCCTATGTTTTCCTAGTACTGGGATGATAACGGAAACTCCTCGAATGCCAGAACAACCCCTACCCATAAAATCTGTGAGTCGTCGTAAAGCAAGATAGTTCGAGTATTCTTATTACATCTCGGGCACAACCTTCTCTTCTACCTCTCCCGTCCTAACTCCACCCACAAAGGTGTCACAGACACACACACACAAATCGACACTTAAAGCAGGTAACTATAAAAGGACGGGGAATTAGACAGGCAACAAAACAACTCCTAACCTCCATTCTTACGTCTGAACATTTAAGAACTTGATCCTCAATAGATTAGGTTTACGGACACAAATGGAAACTTCTGTGACTTAAGGTCTCTCTACTGTACTATACGGTCTCCAGTGTGTCTCTAGGACCGTCTCGACCTCCACTTAAAACCCGAGTTCGATCTCGTAGACCGTAGGTCCCTCTCTGTTCCTGATCGGTGGTGTTCGTCGAAGGAGAACTCTTCCCCGTACCATCTCTCTAAGCAATGTCTTGGGTAATCCTTGTATAGTGGTTGGAGCGAGTCACCAGGGTGTCGTGAGGGCGTGAGCCCCGAAGTAAAGACGGGTGGGGGTGGAGCACGTCGACAGCTCGACTCCTTTAAGTGTCCTTCCCGAAAGCCTGAGTCCGTCAATCTCGGCTAATCGGTGGACGTTACTAACGATTCATGTAGAATGTAACCCCAAGATTTCGGTAGGGTTCCGGAGACCCCAGATCCTGGATGTTCCGACCTTCCCATAGGGGGAGACTAGACATCAGGAGGACAAAACCCTTTTAGATGAATTTATCAGTGTCTTTGTAACTTTGTCTCTCTCACGAGTATAAACCTAGTCGACAGTCATTTGCAGATCCCCTGTCCTCTCTTCGATCTTCCTTTTCATCACAGTCCCTATTCCCTACCTCATCCTCACCTCTCCCACCCTTTCTTGTTCGGGGCTACAAAGACCTTCTACTCTGTTGACAAAGGGAAGACAGAGACCACTGTCCCCTCCGTCACAACCTGTGCCCGAAAGAGAAAACATCGAAAAGGATACATCCGACCCCAAGAGAAGTAGTGGAGGAGGTGGTTGGACGACACCAGAAGTCACTACACTGGCTTTTGTTGTGGTTTCGTTATATGTGCTCCCTCCCGAGACAACGGGGAATACAAAGACAACCTAATACCTGAAGTGCAAAAAGTCGAAACATTACATACACCATCACACACATATATACATAAGTCAGTACAGACTGAGAAGTACCGGGACACCTGACAGCGGATGTTCCAAGGAGACAAGAACCTTAAAAGGTCCGTTCTTATAACCACGTCCAACGGTGCAGGATGAGTTCTCCTAGAAGGGTTGGGTCCCTAACTTGGGCGTAGAGGACTTGACCGTCCGTCTAAGAAATGGGGACTCTGTGGACCCTTCACGAAACATTGTATATTATCACCTTAATTGTAGAGTGGTCCAGGTCTCCTATTTTCCTTAACCAGATCGACATTTTTAGTTCCTCTACATCCTTAGTCTCTGTTCCTTTCGTTTGCCCGTAGAGATACATGATTGATCTCCTAAAAAAAGAGAGGACCATGAACTTACATACGTCTTCCCGTCATAACGATTCTATTTCGATAGACACTTAATAAGGGGGGGGAAGGACGGTATAAAGGACGAAACTCGAACGTCTTTCTCTAGACACTCCTGAATCGAGCGAGAGAGGGAAGTTCAGTTAAAAAAAAAAAGGTCGACTTCTGTGACCTTCCGTGGGTTGAGAGTCTTTTACGATTTCCTGGGGGTTAAGTCCTCGGGTCTTTTGTGTTGTAGATCGGTCGGAACGAGGTCCGACGACTGGAACACCCATCAATTGACCCGAAGACGGAACATGGTCCTTGATAAACAGGTACGTCACGGGGAAGGTCATCGACCAAAGGTAGAATAACAGAGTAAGATCTTAAAGACGGACCAAGAGAATAGACGATTAGGACACAGCCCCTGAGAACAGTCACGAAGAGTCGCAGACCTCAGGACAGGGACTTCGGTCGAGGAGACCGGTCTAGAGAACCGAGAACGTGGGACGACTGTTAGATCCACCAAGATAATACTAAGCCCCCTCGGTAAATCGTAGACACCACCCGACTTATTACCGGGGTTTCTACAGGTACCGAATTAGGGAAACTTACTTATCCAACCCAATGTACCGTTTCCCTTGAAGTGTCTACATTATTTCCTAACGTATAAAATTTTATGCCTCATAAAGGAAACATGAATTTTTTTCTGAAAAGTAAAACATAACCCCATATCAGCTAACTGTTGTACCACTGTCAAAG
Organism: Capra ibex; assembly: GCA_006410555.1. Lineage (NCBI taxonomy): Eukaryota > Metazoa > Chordata > Mammalia > Artiodactyla > Bovidae > Capra > Capra ibex. The sequence goes on along the minus strand of SJYO01052474.1, from coordinate 14,190,256 downwards.
TCCACTTGGCACTTCCCTGAGTCGGTACGCATATGTACATAGGTAAGAGGGGGTCTGGGGGGAGGGTAGGTCCGACGGTATATCGTGACTCGTCTCGAGGGTCGTCCAGAAACAACCAATAGGTAAAATTTATATCGTCGCGCATGGGCAGATTAGGGTTCAACTTGAGTCCACTCGGGTTATAATGATTGGTTCGGGGGCCAATGGACCCAAGTAGTGGGGAGAGGGTTCACATAGTAATAAAAAGGATAACGGAATACAAGAAGATTGGGTCATTGAAAGACAACAACGATTTCTACCCGGTCCTAATGACACTCTACTTGACGAACACTACTGTCGATAATAAAGTACTTACGAATAACACCAGGTAATCGAAATGTTGGTAGTGAAGTAAAAGGTTTGTGTTATTGGTGCACTTCCTCACCAATAACGGCAGTAAAACGTCTACTCCTGTGACTGTAATTTCGACTCTCCCCAACTCCCAGAACGGGGCCCAACATGCAAACAATTCATTGACCCTTTTCTTTCACTTTCACAATCAGTAAGTAAGTACAGGCTGAGAAACGTTGGAGTCCCTGACATCGGGCGGTCCGAGGAGACGGGTACCTTAAGAGATCCGTTCTTACGACCGGTAAGGGGAGAGGTGCTTGGGTCCCAGAGGAAATAACGTCCACTCAAAAAATAACAGATTCGGTGGTTCCATAAAACTAAAGTTCCGGATACAAAGGTTTGTGACCTAGATGAAGGAAGGTGTCAATCCTTCCAAGACATTTGGGGGTTTCCTAAATGGAAACGAGTAGTAGACGAAAAACCTTTTCGTTGACAAGACTAAAATTCGTCTGCTGGTGTGAAAGAAACTAGAGGAAGGAACTTCTCCACCTCGAATTAAAAGGAGGAAGACGGACCCCGACTCGGACACAGAACGAACATTACTTGTCGTATGCCACTTCACCAGTACACACTGTCGTCGATCCAGTGTCTTCCGTGACCCCGAAGAGCGGACGAGAGAAAAGAGCGTAACGGACGAGGGAGGCTTCCTCCGTCCGACTGCCCAACACTCGACGACAGACCTCTCGAGGTGTACCGCTCCTTGACTCCGGAGGTCGGTTGTCGGTCCCTCTTTCGTTCCGGCCGGTTGTTGGCACACTGACTCGAACCTCCCCTGTGGAAGTGAGGTCTAGTGACACCGGGGTCAGACGGCGTCGTCTTTGGAGGGGTCTCTGTGTGTGTCGGTCTTGGGGGTCGATTCGGGGAGGGACTAAGGCCTGGGCACCTTTCCTACTCTATTAATTACGACCAACGAAATTCGACGTCAAAAACCTAATTGAACGATACGTCGTTTTCTTTCGCTTATCTCCCTCATACGAACAGGAAGACGACTGCTCGGAGTCTTAATTTGAAAGTACCCAGTGTCTATAATCTTCCCTTTCGTGGAAACCTTCTATTTTATCAAGTTGGACGAACGGCGACGACATTCTGTCTGTGTCAGTACAAATTGAAGTGACCCACAAACACTCTTAATTCACTTCTCCGTCCTCCTCATACAGATTCACAAACTTAACTCACTCGTTCACCAGTCACTTTCGGCACGAGGGACGAGACCCACTCCCGTGACCCCGGGTTCTCTACTCCCCTGGTCCGTCCCGGGGTCTCGAGTCGTCGACTTAGGATTTTCGTTAAGGATCCCGTAGGGGAGTCACAGGGGAGAGGAGGATGGGGAAAGGGGTGGTGAAGAGGCGGAGAAGGAGCAGGTGGTTCACCTCACTTCCGTAGTTACTCGGTGCATCTACTACAAACTCCCCACACTCGTTTCGCACACCCTTCCGTACCTCCCTCTTTCGACAGATCCCCGACACGAGACACTGCTACAACGTGAACCAGGGGCTTTCAGTGTCCTCAACGACCTTTAAGGGTTCCGTCAACACTACCCGACTTCGGACTTCAATTCCTTCCACTCCGACCGTCAGTCCTACCTCGTCTCACCCTCCTCCGACCGTCGGCCCTACGACTACCGCACCCGTCGGGTCCAGGGCGGGCCAGGACACGGGCAAACAGTGGGGTCGGGGACCATGTCAGTGGAACGAGTGTCGTCCGCGGATTATTTACACAGCAGGACCGACACTCAGTGAGACGACGGGGTAGAGGTTATACGGAGGAGAGAGTCCAGGGTCCAGAAGTTTTACATCGAGTCTATGTGGGAGAGGTACGCACCATAACCGTGCCGAAAGAGTCTAGGTGTCTTCTCAAGTGGAACCTGAGAGAGACGAAAGAGTAGGGAGAGGGAGAGGGTTCTCGCGTCCTCGAGGCTCAACACTTGTCTGGGTCGAACGGGTAGACCCAGAATAGAGGTGCAGTGCGAACCTAAGAAGGGACAGGAGACATCCAGAAACTGGAATTGTGACCACTCGTGAACCCACACCCGACGGACCCCCCACCACCGACCGTCTCCCCACCCCGAAACGAAGGAACTTTACAATAGCACACACACACACACACACACACACACACACGCGTGTACGTACACGAACCTGACTCAGTACAGACTGAGACGTTGGAGTACCTGACATCGAACGGCCCGAGGAGACAGGTACCCCACAGGATCCGTTCTTATGACCTCACCCAACTGTAAAGAGGAGGTCCCCTAGAAGGGTTGAGTCTCTAGTGTGGGTACAGAGAACGTAGAGGACGTAACCGTCCATCTAAGATCCGGGGGACCCTTCGGGTTTCTGAAGTGCAATTGTAACATTTTTCGGAAAGTACAGTTTACAGACCCGTACTTCAGTCCACAAACGTTGACAGAATTTCCATCCTCGGCGACTCTTGTGTCTCCCCAGTCACGCAGTAGGCTCGGAGCGTCCCCACCCGTCGACCACGTAATGGGACCGACTCTTCTCGTCACAGACTCCACTCAGACCCGGTGCCTACCGAAACCGGTACGTGTCGGGTCAACCACAGGGTGTGTTGTCGTAAGAAGAGACGGACTTCTAAAGTAAGACCTGAGAACCACCGGGTCAGGGAAGAGTCACTCGAACGTAGAATGTACAGTAGGATTCAGTAGTCTATTGTATTTTCAGAGTCTAAGTTTTGACAGAAACTTTTTAGAGACCACAATGACACTTTGATAATACACACATTTTAGGACCCGGTTTAATACACCATACATTACTGGTCGCATATTTTATATCCCTGCTCATGTTTAAGTTATAGTGTCACAAATTGTCTCTTGGAGACGGTTTCCCTTACTGAAAAGTTGTGTCGTCAGGACGAGAATCCCCCTGGTTGATAGGTCGAACAGTTCTTGACAGGACCAAGAGTACGGTAGTCAAGACACAGAGTCCTCTGGGGGTCCAGGGGCCGTTCGTCAACCAGTGGGGGTGCAGTCGTGACTCTCGGTGAGTGTAACATTCTCCGGAACACCCGTGGCCCCGGCTACCACCCGAGACGCACAGGGCCACCGGACATTGAGGAGGAGAAAGAGAGACGCAGGAGGGTGGGTGTCACGTACATGGTGGGTATCTTTTACGGGAGTCGGAGAACCACATGATCTTTTCGTCGTTTTTCTGTCCACAACGATAACGACTCAGGGACTGTAGTGAGTATATCGTCTTTCAGTTACACACACACACTTACACACACTCACACATCCCCGTCTCACACTGTTCACAGTGTCTAAGGGAACGGATGCACCAAGTAAGGGTTGACGTCTTCCCACTTCAACCGGGAAGGACCGACCCGAACGAGGACGTCGACCCTACCGATGACCGTCGTTAGCCGGTCAGGATCCCTGTACACAGGGACAGGCTAGAACCTACCCTGTCCCTTGTCCACTGACTCTCGGCGAGGGACACAAACCAACTGTGAATGTGAGAATTGAACCATAACCATAGTCACTGAAGAACAGTTTGGGTGCGGAAAAGGAGACACAACCTCAACGAACCTGTCTTCCAGTGAACCTTTCCAAATAAGAAGGAAGAAGAGATAGACCTCAACAAATCTTGGTTGACCAACTGTCGTTCTTCTAAAACTGTCCCCGGTTCGGTGAAGGTATAGACGTCTCCGCCCGTCTTCGCTTATTTAAATACACAACAAGGAAGAGACTAGAGGGTTGTCAATTCCTTCCCGTAAATTCGTTACGTTCCTTAGTCCTCAAACGGTGCCCAGATTGTCACCCATCCTGTCCTGGTCACGTCATCGGTCCCTGTCCCTGTTCACTCTGTGCGTCGGGACTCTCACGGGTGGTGGGACGATTACAAAAAGGACCCTCTTTTATCCCCTCGGGTCTCACACGTAAGGTCGGGGAGAAGAGGAGAAAGGTGACTCTTTGCCGAGACCCTTTCGGGGACCCCAGAAGTAACGAGTGCGGTCACCATACTGTCCGGACCAGTAGATTAATCACACATAAAACAAAACCCGACCAAATATACATCAATCCACAAAATAAGTAATAGAACTCTTTATGTCCTCTTCGTAGATTTTCGGAAGAAGACATATACCTGGATGTCCTAGGTCCGCACTTCCACCACCCCCCGTAAGTGTCTCCTTCCCTCTGTCCGAGGTCCGTGACCGTCCCCTCGTCCCGAAGCACCGGCACAAACAAAGTCCCGTCTCCTCTACCACTCCTAATGAGATCGAGGTACGACACATAATAGAAACCCCGGTTGAGCTCGAAGTCGACACCAACCTACCGTGACGAGCATGTATAGGTTCAAAGGTATACGACGAGGTTGAGAACTCTAAGGGAACCTATCGTTCTTCCAGTTTGGTCAGTTAGGATTTCTTTAGTTGGGACTTATAAGGGACCTTCCTGACTAGGATTTCGACTTCGAGGTTATGAAACCGGTGGACTACACCTTTCGACTGAGTACCCTTTTCTGGGACTACGACCCTTACTAACTTCCGTCCTCCCCTTCCCCTGCTGTGTCCTACTCTACCAACCTACCTGTACTTAAACTTGTTTGAGACCCTTTATCACTTCCTATCCCTTCGGACCGCACAACGTCAGGTACCCCAAAGTCTCAACCTGTACTGAATCGTTGACTTGTCGTTGTTGAGGTAACGTGGTACAAGGTGTTTTTGACGGGTGTCCTGAGGTATCAGGGCCGTCGAGGGACCCTCGTAGAGTAGAGCCGTGGATTGCACCTAAGATTAGTCTACACACAAACAGAATGAACGACTTACGACAGACGAAAGATGTGACTTCAGGTCACTCTCTTCCTGATGTCGTCAAACTGAGTCGTGACATTGAGGTCTTGGATTGTGTTACGCCCCGAATTGGATACACACAACATTTATAAATGACTTATTTATTAACAAGAAAGGGTACTCCAAGAAAGTCCCTCCGACCGCCTCGAACGGTTACGAATCCGGGTGCACACTCACTTATAATTTGTCTTCTGTTTTCTTGTGGATAAAGTGAAAACCTCTCACACCTAACATAGACCACTAAAAAAAAAAAAGTCAGGGAGAACTAGAGGTAATTACTCGAATCTGATACTCCATCTTCTCAGACCTTCAACAAACGGAAAGACACGACATGTATCAGCACAGACTGAGAAACACTGGGATACTTGACGTCGAGTGGTCCGAGGAGACAGGGACCCGTAAGAGGTCCGGTCTTATAACCTCACCCAACGGTAAGGGAAGAGGTCCCCTAGAAGGGTTGGGTCCCTATCTTGGGTCCAGAGGACGTAACGTCTGCCTAAGAAATGACAGAGTCGGTGGTCCCTTCGGACAAACGGAAAGTCAGGAAAATTTACTCGACGTCTTCCTCCACCAAGACCCCTGTCCCTCACCCCTCTCCCCCAGACCGGTCGACTCTTGTCCAACCGAGTCTACTCTAGGAAGGTCCAAGTAATTTCTAGCAAACGAAGGTCCGGGACACCGAAGGGGAGGTCTGTTCTTCTCACCGTCCGGTTGATCGTGGACTCTTAAGTCTTTCACTTCACTTTTACTGAGTCAACACAGACTGAGAAACGCTGGGGTACCTGAAAAAGACAACTACCTTAAGAGGTTCGGTCTTATGACCTCACCCATCGGCAAGGGAAGAGGTCCTCTAGAAGGGTTGGGTCCCTAACTAGCTTGGGTCCATAGGGCGTAACACCCACCTAAGAAATGGTAGACTCGGTGGTCCCTTCGGGTTCTTATGACCTCACCCATCGGATAGGGAAGAGGTCCCTTAGAAGGACTGGGTCCTTAACTTGACCCCAGAGGACGTAACGTCCACCTAAGAAATGGTCGACTCGATGGTCCGGAGGTTTAGTCCGTCTATTCGTCTCCGAGAAGCAACTTCCCCTTCCTCACTTCGTCCTCTTCGGTGTGGACACGGGAGGGGAGTAGACGGTCCGTCCTCTGTCCTCGGAGTCTAGGGTCGGTGTTTATCTGTAACCAGTAGTCGGTGTGAGTGTCCGGGACGGCACCCCCGGAACGGGAGACTTCCCGAGAGAGAGCCGGAGTGACCGGCGGACCGTAGTGCCCAGTGACAAAGATCCGTCCGACACCCTCCTTGTCCTAGAGTGTGGGAGACGCCACCGACGACTTCCGGATAGATTGCCACCTTATTCAACTTTAACCTCCGGGAATTCGGGTGTGAACGGAGAGTAGGGAATTTATCTTTTGTCCGTTTAGTGGGTACCTTTTATCGGGAAGAGGACGAGATTACGTTCCGAAGGACCCCTAGCGCTACAGACACGACTGTTCGCTAAGTGGTTTAACTACGAAAAGGTCGTGCCGAAACAGAAACACGATTTTGTCACAGTGTGACATGTAAAATCATTGCTCCGGGGTCACACCGAAGACTCGGGAGACATCCCTACCCACTAATCTGTTTTCGTACTAAACTCTGAAAAGAGTCACCCCCTCCAACACCATGAATACCGTCCTAATCTATGAATGTCTCCCAGATACCAAGTATAACTATAGTCTTAACCTAGTCCTACTTGACTCGAGTCCCCTCTACACTTTTCGTTCTTCCTTTTCCTTGGCTGTCAAAACTCCGGAACTTCCACGTCTGTAACAGACTCGCGAAACACTTCTTACTGAAGTAAAACAGACACTAACAGGAACTAGGAAAACCCTCGGACCGGAGGTAGATGGAGCGTACCCTCGTCCTCCGTCTTAGACCGGTCTTTTCCTCGAAATCCTACCAATCTCACAGTCAAGTCAATCCCTTCGTTGTCCGAGTCGAGACTCTACTGAGGTCTTCAGTCTTGAGTCACACGGTTGAACCGGTGTTTCGAGTTGTCAATGTGCCCGAGGAGGCCCGAACACCAGTGCCCGAACCGTTGACCCGACGTCGAGCCACCCCTCCTCTTTGTGGACCCTAAAGAAAAGGAGGAAGTCTCGTCTCCAGGAGTTTGATCGGCCGTGGTCGTGGGGCTCGAAGACTAGACCCCCACCCCGACTCTTAAACGAGAAGATTGGTCGAGGGTCCACTACGACGACGACCATCAGGTCCCTAACGTGAGTCTTGGAAACGAGACCTCTTGGAAGCACTTCCTCCGGGACGAGTCGGGAACGTTTCCCGACCCAAAAGGCCCCCTCCCCGACGAGGAGCGGTCTCAAACCACCATTTTAGGAAGTCCACAGGGAGGGGCGGTACGGGGGAAGTGGCAGGGAGGATGACTTGGTCGATGACTCACGTCCCTGTTGTCGCCTATGAGAAGAGGAAGACTACAAAATATTAAGTCAGGAGAGTCGTGAAACGTTTCGGAAAAAGGGGGGGAGAAAATAATTTTATTTTTCCTAGGACCACAGGAACTTCTGTCTACGGGAAAATCAAAACGAAACCCCAACCCCCCACCGAAACTCGACGGATACTTCGTTTGTAGAATCCCTCGGACCAGAGAATGCACAGACCGTCCCCTCGTTCACTTGTCAGTGAGACGAGGGTTTCCGGTCCTGGGGGCACAGTCCTCGGGACCCGGTGAACTGGCGAGGACAGGACTTTGGATTACAAGATGTAGTTGTGGGGTCCTCTCCGATTACTTCCAGCCGCAGTCCGAGTCCCTCTACACATAAAGTATCTGTCTACCTCATTCCCTCCTTCACCCTCCCACACACACACACACACACACACACACACACACACACAAAACTCCAGCCGCAGTCCGAGTCCCTCTACACATAAAGTATCTGTCTACCTCATTCCCTCCTTCACCCTCCCCCACACACACACACACACACACACACACATACAACCCCCCACCAGAGGATAAGAGGACAGACCTTCCTTTCAGAGAAGGTATTGTTCTCTAAATAAAGATTCAGGATGAAGGTGTTTGACTGCGAGGACCGGTCTCTCCGCTTCCCGTAATTCTCATCCCCAAGGGGTGAAGGTTCAGAGGAAATATTTGTACCGTATGGCTTTCGGGGTCGGACCTTCCCTCCCCTGGGGAACTTCCAAATCGGGGTCCAACCCACGCTCCGGTCACGCGGTACGAAACACCGACGAGAAGGACACTTAAATTCCGAGATGTGTCCGAAGAAGGCAACCCCTCAGTCTACACGAACCCTTGGACGAGAAGAACAAGAGTAAAGACTCGTCCTGGCTCCGACTGCACCGTCCTCGGCGTGGTCCGACGATTCTGAGGGTTCACTCCGGACTGACTTCAGAGGGACGTTTAGTGACGTCCAGGGAGATCTTTTCGGCCCGGGGCGGGGGTGTCTCGGACCCCTACGGACCCTGGGACTTCGGTGCGGGTGAGTAGGGGAGGGCGGAGGCCGGAGTAGAGCCCGAAGCGCTACGAAAGTCCCGGTCACAGGGAACGAGACAACTAAAAGAGGAACACCGTCCACCCTCTTTCCTGGTGCACTCGAACACTCCCTGGTAGGGGTCGGTGGTGGGTGTAGGACGAGAGGCGTGCGTACCTTCTTGACTCTCCGGGACCTGTGAGGTCCCCGCCCATGCACGACGCCAGGACTACACTGCAAACTGTCGAAAGACGAGATCCATAAGACGCAGAGTCCACCGACGAAGAGTCCGGTCGAGACGTGAGACCTAAGAAGAGAGTCTAAGGTGTAGTTGCTCGAAGTAAAGTTTTACCCGGTAGAAAATAGGGTCAGGAGTACAGGACAAAACGACAGGTAAATAAGTAGGTAGGTAAGTCGCATTGATGCCCCACGAAGGAGACGACCAGTTTGGATACAGTACGTACTTCGACCTGGATTCAGCACCCGGGTGATCCGTGTATCAACCGCTACTGTCTCGCTCAAAGACCGAGAGTAACACGGTGCACCGAGTATGGGTCTACCGTCACCGGACCCCCAAACCGGACGGACGGAGGTCGCACCTCTCCATATACCGTTCCACCGTCGACGGGGGGCGGGGGTTGGTTTCCCTCCCTTGGCCGGCACTGGCAGAGACAACTCTTCGTTTACGACGAGGTGTGAATTCGGGTACCACTCGCGAGTGCAAGGTCCCGAAGAGAGACCCATAGTGGATAAACCCTCTCAAACTAAGAGACTTTTTTTAATGGAATTAGTAAAAGACACGTCCCTGTACCACTGTGGTCGGACGTTCACTCGGAGGGTCGACTGTACACCTACCCACGCTTCCTCCTGACCTCGGAACCTCTCGGTTACGAGAGTACAAATGACGGGGACCGAAATAGGCTCTAACTGGTCTACAGGTCGGTATCCTTCAGTCGTTCACGAAAGAAATCAGAAGAAAGGTTTCCCAGCCGTCCCTACAAACTCCTGGAGGACCACCCACACCCTCCGTGGTTGTTCGGATTCCGGAGTCTATAAAACTATGTCCGAACTCCGAGGGGTGAGGGGTGTTAGGGTGTGACGACTCTTAGTGAGACTTATCGCTACAAGGAGTGTCCCTACGCTACACGAACACTTGCTGAGTCCCCGTCTTCTTTCCCTCTCCTTTGTAACAGACGGCCGAAAGTAAGTAAGTGTGTAAGTAAACAGAGACTTTGTGGATAACTCGGGGACGATCCACAGACCGAGAGAACCCGTGACCTTATAACTGTCCTTCTCGTCCGATTCTCCTACGTGGACAGCCGTAGGAACCCTTCGAACGGTAGTTGCCCTCGGACACTCTTAGACTAGTTTCCCGTTTCCCCCGTTGTTGGGGAGACAATTGAAACCTTCGACAGCGACAGAGAGACCCCTGGGTTGAGGTGTATTCCACGAACTTCAGTCCTCACAAGTACCACGGAGGTGGTCTCTACGAAGTGAGTAAACTGGTCTCTATCCACGAGTCTTTGGACCCGACACTCAAATTAAAAGTCTCTAATTGTCCACTGACTAATCTTTTTGTAGGTCCCCGTCCGTAGAACGTCTAATACAGGAACGAAGACCCGAGTCCATTGGGACCACCGAGTCGACTATCTCGTAAAGGGCGTTACGCCGTCTGGGTCGAAGTCAGGGACCCACCCCTTCTAAGGGACCTCTTCCCTTATCGTTAGGTGAGGTCATAAGAACGGACCTCTCAAGGTGCCTGTCTCCTCGGACCACCCGATGTCAGGTACCCCAACGTTTCTCAGTCTGTACTGACTTACTGATAGTGAAAGCGAAAACTTGGGATGTGTGAGACTCTTTTATTTGTTGAGTTCACGTTCAATATCTCCACTTGACTTCCAATCTCACTTCATATAGGTCCTTTCAACCGTCTACGTTTCTCCGAAGGGGTTTACCACGACCATAACTATGGGAACGAGTCTCAGATCCCAGACGGAGGTCGGAGTACACGAGTTTCGTACCTAGTTCTCGTCTAGGCTACGAATCTTTTCTAAACGAGATCGGTTTAGATATCCGAACACTTAGTTGAGTCTTACGGTAAAGGAACTAAATAGGACTTTTTGTGTTGACAGCAGGTTCATTTTGTACACCATTACCGGACATAGACAGAGAAAGATATCTTGTTAGAAATTCCGTCAACAGTTGTCATCTAGTAAACCACTCAAACTTTAGTCTTGTTTCCCTGGACCAATCTACCGAAACGATAAATTATTGTAATTTAACACTCTTGGACCAGTTGGTGTCAATATACATTTTATGTACCAGTGACCGAGACTACCTGAACTTTACCCGTCCCGTAGTGAGGACTTGTGTGGAACCCATCCCCAACGGTTGGGGTAAAGACTACCGGATAAGAACGAAGTAGATACACTACCGAAAGTCAGGACAGAATATCCAAACTCTCAGTAAAATAAAGAAAGTTCTCTGAAACACAGAGAGGTGACACCAAGAATCTTGAATACCAAATTGAATATTACTGTTGGAATATAGGAAAACTTGTAAAACAGGTGTCAAGTTAAGTCAGCACAGGTTGAGAAACACTGGGATACCTAACATCGTGTGGTCCGAAGGGACAGGTAGTGGTTAAGGACCTCAAACGAGTTTGAGTACGGGTAGCTCAACCACTATAGTAGGTTGGTAGACGAGGAGACAACAGGGGAAGAGGAGGACGGAAGTTAGAAAGAGTCGTAGTCCCAGAAAAGGTTATTCAGTTAAGAAGTGTAGTCCACTGGTTTCATGATCTCAAAGTCGAAGTCGAAGTCAGGAAGGTTACTTATAAGGCCTGACTAGAGGAAATCCTACCTGACCCACCTAGAGGAACGTCAGGTTCCCTGAGAGTTCTCAGAAGAGGTTGTGTGTCAAAACGACGACCATTCAGTGAAGCCAGCACAGGTTGAGACACGCTGGGGTATCTACCGTCGGGTGGTCCGAGGGGGCAGGGACCCTAAGAGGTCCGTTCTTGTGACCTCACCTAAGAAACCACGAGTCGAAAAGAAAACAGGTGTTCATGAGGGTTTGTTCCTTTTTAATACCCGATAGGAGTTCGTGTTTTGGGTCGGGTAACTAGTGACTATAATCTAACCGGGTCTGTACCCAGTCTTTAAGAAAGAGAACAAGTACCATCTTAAAAAAAGTTATTTCATTTCTTCAGGTTGAATAGGATTACATAAAAATTTATTACAAAATATAATGATACAGTAGTCTCTATAAAGAAAACCCTACGACTTACTTTACTTCAATAACAAGAAACAACAAATATTTGATCCTTTTAAGAACCTATTACGAGAACCTTCCCTTCCCGAAGGGACCACTGAGTCTATCATCTCTTAGATGGACATTACGTCCTCTGGACCCAAACTAGGGACCCAACCCTTCTAGGGGACCTCCTCCCGTACCGTTGGGTGAGACCATAAGAACGGACCTCTTAGGGTACCTGTCTCCTCAGACCGCCCGATATCAGGTACCTTGACTTTTTTCAACCTATGTTAACTCACTGATTCGGTGTCTTGAACCTTCCCCTTTCCACCATACTTTCACTTTTCACTTTCGGTGAGTCAACACAGGCTGAGAAACGTTGGGATACCTGATATGTCAGGTACCTTAAGAGGTCCGGTCTTATGACCTCACCCATCGGATAGGGAAGAGGTCCCCTAGAAGGGTTGGGTCCTTAACTTGGTCCCAGAGGACGTATCGTCCGTCTAAGAAATGGTTGATTCGATAGTCCCTTCTACCGACCAAAGAGACTCCTTGACCTTATCTTTACGAGTCTGTAGATAATCGCACCCCCTTATACTTCTTAAACGTCCTTGGTCGACTACTTCGATAACGTTCGGGACACTATCTTAGACTTGAAATGGAACTCACGTTACCCTCTGGTAAACATCCAAATGTCCCTTCCCACATCGTAATAGACTAACCAAAGGAAGTCAATCGTGTACCTCTTGTCCAACCTCTCTTACCTTCGTTCTGGTCTCCCTTCCTCGGAACGATTCTCTAGACGATAGTGGACCCGACCCACTAAGAGTTAGAGCTCTTTGACTTCTCCGTGGACCGAAACGGGACTGACGTCGACCTTGGTCACTGTAGTCTTAGAAACGCCCACCTCGAGGGTCCCACGTCGGTTCTAACCCTTGGTGACTAGACCGATGTTTTGTCGTCGGACCTAGTCCTTCCTTCGTCACCCCGACTTCTCCTCTCTCTCCAATCCTCCGTCCTACTTGACGTAAACACTCTCCCCTCCTCTCTTCGGAAGGAGGAAGTAATGACGAAACCGGGAGGCTCGTCTGCCACGTCAAGTAAGTGAGCGTCTCTCCTGAAATTGACCTGCTAATCGAGGTTGGACGCCCTCTCGCCATTCGTTAAAGAGGGTTCTCAACGGAGAACAAGTTTCGTCGAAACGAGGCCGCAGAACACAGACGGAAGACCCAAAGACGAGGGTGGTGCGGTAGGAGACCGTGGCGATGGAGAAGACGGAGAACTGATAAACGGACCAAAGACTGAGGGCGAAGGTAGTAGAGGAGTTTAGATCGGTTGTGGAACCAACTGAGAGGGTAGGACGGACGGCACAATATGGGTGTCAAGTGACCACCGGTACCTGCACTCTTTGTTTTCCTCTTTCGGAGTCAACGACACGAGAGAACACCACCTCCGTACCCCAGAGGGAAAGGGAATTCCTGGTAAGTCGTTGAGTCAGACGGGTCTCACTTTGGAAGTGGGAACGATAAACATCCGAATTTACCTTGTTGTGACTTTCTTTCACTTTCAACGAGTCAGTACAGGCTGACAAACACTGGGGTGCCAGGTACCTTAAGAGGTCCGGTCTTATGACCTCACCCATCGGCAGGGGAAGAGGTCCCCTAGAAGGGTTGGGTCCCTAGATTGGGACCCGAGGGTGTAACGTCCACTTAAGAAATGATCGACTCGGTGGTCCCTTCGGACTACGACCTGTCCGATAATTTATGTGAAGTACTTTTTTCTTTGCTCCACACCTCCCTACGAGTTCTGGGGTCGGGGTCACTACCTTCCGTCTGACCCCGGAGGAAGGACCGGAACCTGGATAAGACTGCTCGGGATTACGACACTGGACCCGGGAGGGATCCGACGGGCTTACATCCAAAAGAGTTCGGACGAAATTAAAGACTACTCGCCCTACGGACTGACCACGGGACCCAAACAAAAATGGAAAATCCGTCCTGGACTCAAGACTTAGGGACTCAAGACTTAAGTCCAGGGACTCCTGGACTTAGGGCGGATCTCTAAGAGAAACCATGTCATTCAATAAAGTCAATTCAGGTTCACAAGACCTCTCCTTTAATCGAACATGAATACCTCGAAGATCGCGTACGAATCGTGACTTTGGACCCGAAAAAGATGGACCCCGCTACTGTCCCCACAGAATCGATCCCATCGAGTGAACCAGATTTGACTTAGCTCGTCGTCTCCGATGTTAAGGGCACCTACTGGTGTGCTCCCGCAGGGACCTCCTCACGACCGACCGACGATCCGTCGGTGGTTGAACTCCAGTTTTCCCGTGACTCAGATACCTCGGGGCGCGGACGAAACCGGTGCCCCTGGACGTCCTTACTCCGTCCTCACGTCTTTGGTACGACCCTATCGACCACCCGACCACCCACGGTCCACCGTTTTGCCGTGTGTTGGTCCCAAGGTCCCTGGGTCCCGTCCACCACCACACCCTGGTTTCCCACTGTAGGTTGGAAAAGGAGAAAGACGTCGGCAGGGAAAGGGTCGACAAAGGGTTCTCTAAAGAGGTTTGGAGTAGTCCGTACATCATCCCTCGATGGCAGTAAGGACATGGGTATAGGAACCTCAAAGGGATGAATACCTTTTATGTTCCTGCTCCATGGCTGGTCACAGAAGCTGACTGTAGTACTAACCCCTTCTTTTACAAAAATTGGTTGACATTAGATTAATCTAGGGTTTAACAGTGTTGGTAGGTGTTATAACTAGAATTCCCCTACTCCGGTGTACCCTGCGTATGTAATAGGCTCAGGGGTCTCGGACTGTAAAGAAAGGTAAAGACCAAAGGCTGGGACGGTGTCGTCGAGAAGAGGGTAGACGAGAGTTGGTTCGACAACCCTCAGAGGTGCCTGGTCACTATGGACACAACCCTCTTCGGCGTCCTTAACAAAGTCGGTCTACGAGGGACTCGAACCTCGAGGTGGGTGAAGATTAGATCCGACTACATTAGCTCGGGATTAAGTAGCAGAAGAGTCGACACCCTACCATCACTACGACAATCGGTTACCCGAACCGTGTTTCTACTCGTTAGCCCGACGCTAGTAGTGCACAGACGAGTAAGGACAGAAGTGGTTGTAGTTACTGTCGGTCAGGACAACAGTGTCGTGGTTTGGCTATTATAATTCCTGTACCCCCAAAATAATACCGGTCACGATTAATCTAAGTCACCTTCTTTTGGGAGGTAGAACACCTGTGTCTACGTGAAGACTACAGTATCTACAAGGGACCAGGGTTTCCTCTAGTCCGGGGCGGAGTCGTCTCTCTCCCCAACCAACCGCCCTGGATAGGACTCTGGTCTTTTTGTAGGACCTTCACACAAGAAAATTACCACTAGTAAAGGAGATCAGACCTACTATAACCCAACCGGTTTTTCTTTACCAAACCCAAAAAGATACGGTAGAATACCTTTTTTTGGTTTACTTGAAAAACCAGTTGGGTAAAAAAAAAAGAGTCGTCTCTCTCTTACACCCGAGGATCAATCATCTTGTTTTATGAAACGGGAACAAGTAAGACTAGAGAACGAAAATGAAAGAAAGGGGGGCTATCAAGTCCTAAACGTTTGACCTCTGGTCTTACAACGAGGACCAGAAGTCTTCCTAAAACAAACCGGCCGTACAAAAATTTGAACTTAAACTTCTGGACGTCCACCAGAACAGAACCGAGTGTATTGGAAGGAGCGGAAATAGTGTAGTGAAACGGGACATTTGAAACTGGAAACAGAAAATTTGAAACACGACCCCACCTTTGTAGACGGAGTGATTTAGATAAGAAAAAACTGACTAGGAGTACTTGGGAAAGTCCTGTGCAAAATTCTATTGTCTTTTGTAGAATAAACCTTCCTGACGACAAATAGTCTCTCGTGGTCGATTCTTCCGGTCCTTCGAGAACAGAGACTGGGAATTCCGAAAGCACCACACTGGGTTGAGGTCCCATACCGAGTGTGTCTCCCGTCACACGGACCTCGGGGACCCTATCCGCCCCCCGGGACCGTCAGACATTCCTCGAAAGTCGAGATCGGACAACCCAGTAATAATGAGACGGGACCAATACGGTTTTCGAAGACGGGGAATCCCTACCCATGGGTGTGACCTTTGATATTAGACTTGTCCACTCACACTTCGACGAGTGGTCCCTGAGTAAACCCTGAACGCGACACCCGGGACGTCCATCTTATCTCCGGAACACGACTCCTCCTCTCTGGTCCGACCGGCGCCGGGTCCTTCCCCAAGTCTCGCGGTCCTCACGGAGTCCGGATGCGGGTCTGTGCCCGGACGCGACTCGAGACAGAAAAGGAGTAAAACAGAGAGTGTAGAAAGGTACTCGTTCTTCCCTCCACGTGGAATTGAAGAGGACCCGGAGAACAGGAGTTAAAAGGAGTCCTTTCTTTCCCAGTCCCCCCACTCCCCCCTCCGATCGGTCCCTACCGTCAAGTAAAGTTTTTGAGTTCGATTGGACACAAGGGAAAGGACTGGAGGTCGGATAAAATTAGAACATTTACCATTACTGCACACACCCCTTGTTAAAACAACAAATGACTTCGTCAACTCACTATTAACGTCTCTTTCCTCTTTCGCCTTCCGAGAGGGTGTGGGACACGAGGAGAGACGGTAAGAGACGCGATTATATCCGGGGGCTGCGACACAGAACACTTAGTTCTACTGTCTGACCCTTTCCCTCCGCTCCCGTCACCAACCTCCCCCTCCCTTCCTCCCTCGACTCGGGTTCCGGACCTGGGGAGCGTCGCTCCTCTCATTCACCCTAACCTGTCAGTGGCCGAGGAGTCCCACCAATACGACATTTCTCCCACAGACCCGTTTATCGAGAACCAGGTGTTCCAGAAGACCTTATTTCGTTACCACCTTTCAAGAAAGACCACAGTCTAATTTTACATCAGACGAAGTTGTACTTTTCCTCCGTCTGTCTGGTTTAACCTGTTTATATTTTAATAAAATAAATCGGAAGAATTCAGACAAAGACAACTGATGACAAATAATTTTTGAGTAGTACGAACTTTAATAGCCGTGGTGTAAAGAGAAAATGTCACATATAGGTAAGGAGTCTATTCGAAAAACAGAGACGGTCTATATCTTACATCGCTCACCGGTTGCACACATCTTAGAACACATTTGGGACCAGATCCTTCGGTCTCACGTTAAATCAACTTCTCTACCGAGTACAGGGTATTGGCGTCTGACGAAATGTGCGTTATCTTGTTTACACTTTCACAAAATCCACAGTACCGAACTCACTGCACTGGCGTTTCGTCCGACCTTAACTTCTCCACGCCAGTCCTCCTCGTGTCCCGTCCGCAGGTCTCGACTTGTCCTGAACCAGATACCCACCAAGTAGGTATCGTCCCAACATGCTCTACCCCAAGTCCTCGAGAAGGGGAACGCAGTGGGTCCTGACCCTACTTACCTACCTGGTCTTAGAGGTCCCCACCCGCGTCCTGAAGTGAGAATTGTTCGAGGGTCCTTAAGACTACGTGTGACTTCAAAACACTAAAAATTTCTTACGGAAGATTTTTTTAAATAAACAAACCGACACGACTCAGAGTCACACCGTACGCCTTAGAAATCAACGACCGCACGTACTAAAAATCGACACCACAAACTTGAGAGTCAACGGTGTACACCCAAGATCAAGGGACTGGTCCCTAGTTTGGGTCCGGGGGACGTATCCCTCACACCGTAGAATCGGTAACCTGGTGATTCCTCCAGGGGGGTACCTTCAGACTCTTGGAAATTCGGTATCCCTCGAATCCACTTAACCCCTACCGACAGGTGTCCGTACTGGCTCCGTTGGGTCCGCCGTCCGGCACCGAAACTTACGTCTACTGACAAGTCACTTTTTCGTTCGGGGTCGGGGACTGACACCTATGTCCCAGGTCGGGTAGGAATTCTCTCTCTTTGACTGTTGTCTCGTCCACGGTCCCGGAGTCACGTAAACCCCCTTTGGGTCGACACACCGTCCTGAACCGTCCTCCTGGACCTCCCGTGCTCTTCCAAACCCGGAGGGTCTCGTCGTGGACAAAGGTGTAGCGTAGACGGCCACTGGACCCCGAGACTTAAAGAAAGGCCGGAACCAGTCCTGACCGGACCCCGACCCATTCCGACCCGGACGTCCACCCCCCGTGACATCCATCCTGGTTCGGCATCCCCGTCTTCGTCCCTCGGTCCCCAGTCGTCCTGTGTCCACCGGAACCTTCACTTCTGATCTCTAAAATTCCTTCTTGAGACACCACCTCACGAAGAGTTCAAGGGTTTCTTTAGGTGTCTTTTACGACCTTTCAAGAGTTTCATGAGAATACCCTACATTACTAGAAGGAACCCAGACGAACCCACCCTCTCCTCAGGTATTGTTTCCTAAAGGATCGTCCGGACTGGTAGAGGTCCACTTAATTAAACGATCTCAACGGTCGTCCTCGTCCCAGTACAGTCTGTCTCCCTCCGGGTCACCCGAAAAACGGACTAGAACCACCTCTTCCGTAGAGAGTCGGGAAATGAAGTAAAAATTAGACTTTAGTCCCGACCGAAACTCTTTTCTACAAGTTAAGGTCTGGAGATAGTAAAATGTAGTTTTTGGAGTCCGAAAAAGAACAAATTTGAAGAAAACCAATTTGGAAGGGAAAGTTGTTTAGGACGTCACTTCAAGAATGTCGTTCGGATAGGTTAATATCCCATAGACTGAGTCCTAAGAACAGATTCTCTCTGGTTTAGGAGAGAGTGGATTTTCGGTCCTGGGACAATGGGCGTCCGAGAACAAACAAGACAGAAAAGTTTGTTAGGGACTCAGTCTTATTTCCCTCTAAAAGACTCTGTTTTGTTTGTGACGGACTCTTTCTGAGGAAAGAGAAAACACAAGGAATACGTCACTGGTGTCTGTGAAGGGACTTCCAGTTCAAGTCAAGTCAGTGAGTCAACACAGGTTGAGAAACTCTGGGGTACTTGGCGTCGTGCGGTCCGGAGGGACAGGTAGTGGTCGAGGGTCTCAGATGGGTTTGGGTACAGGTAACTCAACCACTACGGCAGGTCGGTAGAGTAGGAGACAGCAGGGGAAGAGGACGGGAGTTAGAAAGGGTCGTAGTCCCAGAAAAGGTTACTTAGTCGAGAAACGTAGTCCACCGGTTTCATAACCTCAAAGTCGTAGTCAGGAAGGTTACTTATAGGTCCTGACTAGAGGAAATCCTACCTGACCGACCTAGAGGAACGTCAGGTTCCCTGAAAGTTCCAGTTTGCAGAGGAAATTAACATGCGTCGTGTGAATCGGTTCCGTCTGAGTTGAGTCTACCGGGGTGGGAAGATCCAGTCGTGGGTCGACAATAGGAGACCTCGTTTTCATGTTCCTTACGTTCCTTGCCCGTCCTGAAACACAATAATAATCTCGAGGAAAAACTTGAACTTTCAACAAACACTTTGTGTTAAAGAAAACCACTGACGTAGATACTTGAACGAGTAAATGACTAAAGGGGGTGGGGGTCATTGAAAGGGATAGAGCGTGAGAGAATATATATTAGACCTCTCGAAATGGAAGGCAACGAAAACGAAGACCCCGTAAACGACACCGTTCTCCGCCCCCTCCGGGAATGTGGGTCGATTTGAAGTTCAGTTCGAAAGGTGGAGAGGAGAAGGTTAAGAAACGGAGGAGGCTCCTTCTTGAGTTCAAAGAGAGAGAGAGAGAAATTTTAAAATACTGAGTGAACAAAAACCGTCGGGACCCAGAAGCGACGACGTACACCCGAAAGAGATCAACACCGATCGTCCGCAATCAGACGTCCACTCCAAAAACCGTCGGGACCCAGAAGCGACGACGCACACCCGAAAGAGATCAACACCGATCGCCCACAATCAGACGTCCACTCTACACACCCGAAGAGTGACACGACCGAAGAGAACAACACCTCGTGTCCGAGGTCCACGAGCCCGAGTCACCAACACTACATATCCGACAACGGGCCGTCGTTCACGTCAGAGGGGCCTGGTAGGTAGTTTAGGTACAGGGGACGTAACCGTCCACCCAAGAATTGGAGACCTGATCGTTCCTTCAGGAGTTCCAAGAAAACTTACCCTTCTTCTCTTCCTACACCATCAATCGAGAGGAAACCTGAAACTCAGGGGTCAAGTTAGTTAGACTTTACTAGTTTCATTGTGTGTATGTGTGAAGGCGGGGGAAAGTGTTCGTCCCCTCCTTCTTTCTCCTCCGTTCCCCTTGACCGAGACTCCAAAGCCTCTCCCACTATTAAGGGACTATCGAGTCACCCATTTCTTAGGCGGACGTTACGTTCTAAGGGGCCAAGTTAAGGACCCAGCCCTTCTAGACGACCTATTCCCTATCCGATGGGTGAAGTCACAAGAATCCGAAGGGACACCGAGTCGACCATTTCTTAGACGGACGGTACGTCCTCTGGACCCAAGATAGGGACCAACCCTTTTAGGGGACCTCTTCCCTTTCGATGGGTGAGGTCATAAGACCGGACCTATTAAGGTACCTGACATATCAGGTACCCCAGCGTCTCAGTCTGTACTGACTCACTGAACGTATAGTGAAGTGATATCAAGGACCTCCCGGACTGGGTCACCTGGACTGACCCTCCCCGTCACCCTGGGTCAATTTTTACTTTTGTAGTGTAACAGTCTGTCTCCTCGAAAACCAAAGGTTCGAGGAGACCCTCATGGACCTTTTACGACTTCGTCCGTGGAGGAGACGGAGTGGGAGGAGGTCGTTTCGTGGAACTTAGTGGTCCTGTAAGTATAACAAGAAGTATTATTTGACTAGTTGGAAGGGGAGAATTAGAATAAAATAGGAAAATGTTCAATAATCGACTTATGTAATAGTAATATGTTTCAAGTCCCTTGTCTCTTTATCTACCCGACTCAAGTCTAAGAGATCCTTTTTTACTCAGTCTCTACTTTGAATGACACGATTATGAACTCTGACTCTCTTTGTCCCTATACTCAGGTCTTCCGTCTTCCATTGATATTCCACCCCCAATGGTTGATCTGGTGTCCAAGTGTCCTTTTATTCTCTTGAGTCTACTAGAACCAGTACTCCCTGTATCGGTTCTTTGGTCAATGTGGTTTCCATATGGGTTCCTTCGAAATACAATGGAGGACAGAAAGTAACTAGTTTCCACCAACAACGATAACAAGAACAAGTCAACGATTCAGCACAGATTGAGAAACACTGGGACACCTGACCTCGTGCGGTCCGAGGAGACAGGAGGTGATAGAAGACCTCAAACGAGTTTAAGTGCAGGTAACTCAGTCACTACGATAGATTGGTAGAGTAGGAGAAGGTGGGGAAAGAGGACGGAAGTTAGATAGGGTCGTAGTCCTAGAAAAGGTCACTCAGTCGAGAAGTTTAGTCCGTCGGTTTCGTGACCTCGAAGTCGTTGACAGGAGGGTTACTTATAAGTCCCAACTAAAGGAAATCCTAACCAACTAAACTAGAGGAACGACAGGTTCCCTGAGAGTTCTCAAAAGAGGGCGTGGTATTAAGTTTTCGTAGCTAAGAAACCACGAGTCGGAAGAAACACCTGGTTGAGAGTGTAGGTATGTACTGGTGACCTTTTTGGTCATCAAAAACTGATATGCCTGGAAACAGTCGTTTCACTACAGAGACGAAAAATTATACGACAGATCCAAACAGTATCAAAAGGAAGGTTCCTCGTTCACAGAAAATTAAAGTACTCACGTCAGTTGGTAGACGTCACTAAAACCTCGGGTTCTTTTATTATAGACAGTGACGAAGGTGAAAAGAGGAAGATAAACGGTACTTCACTATCCTGATCTACGGTTCTAAGATGGAACCAACATGACCCCTGGGGTCTTGACGCAACCCGTGTCGCCTCGGGTCGTGAAAGGTGATACCGTTCTCGGTTTCTGTCTTAGAAGAAACATACTCTTTGACTCTATTAGAAAGAGGGTAAAAGGGAGGAGAGGAGTTTTATTGACAAGAATTGTCGAATTACACATAGTAAGGTCCGATAAAAACACGGAAACATGTGTATAGAAACACCCAAAATTTTTAGTACTTGATCTATTAAATCGTACATAACAAAACGTCAAAGAAAAAAAGGAGATTAATATGGAACATCTAAAAAGTACAAACATGCAAGAAAATTTAGGGACACAACGCAATAAATCATACCTATAAGGTATTACATAAGAGGAAACCGATCGGGAAATCTAAAAAGGTCGAAACCGATAAGATCATCCATTAACGTGTCTCGTTACTGAGACACATGTACACTCCTATAGAGAGTGTAGGAACTCCAACATGAAAACCCAATTTACTAGCGGGTACCTTTAGTTTATCCAGAGAAGAACAGTCCTAGGAAATCTAGGGCCTTCTAAATTTTCACCTCCGGTGAACGAAGACAACCAATCTCGTACTTCGGTCGTTTGGCTCCTCTGTGACTTAAACAACAACGAGACAGCCATCCGACACCGGTTGGGAAACACTGGGGTACCTGGCGTCGTGGGTCCCGGGGACAGAAGATAGAGGACCTCAAACGAGTTTAAGTATAGGTAACTCAACCACTACGATAGATTGGTAGACTTGAACTTGGAATTATTTATCACTGCTCCTGTTAACGTGGGGTACCAGTGTCTGACGTGGAACCGGCCAACGAAGAGTTTGTAAGTAGTACTCCCCCTCTCTCCCTCTCTCGGACTGAGACGTCTCACGAAGAGTTCCCCACCGGGTGTCAGTCGTGGTGGACCTTTGAACAAGTCTTCCGTTTACGAGCTGTGGATGGAGTCTCGATGACTTAGTTTGTAAGATCCCCACCTAGTTCTTTTAGACAAAATGATTCGGGGAGGTCACCAAGACTACGTATATTGTAGACTCTAGCCGACGGGAAGGTTCGGGTAGACATAATGATCCTCTTCTTTTGTTTCGACTGCCTCGAGACACGGGGACGACGACTCAACGTCGTCTTGGTGCAACCCGTGTGGACTTCGACACCTTCCAGTACGGGAGGAGACCCACCGCTAAACCGGGAATCCGAGAAGTCTGGGTCTAATGACTGAGAGGGTGACGTGTGTGACGGAGACGACAGTCTAGTCTCAGTGGTCTCCACAGGTCGTCCAAACTCACACAGAACGGTTTTTGGAGTGGAAGTACTGAAGTGGGAAACCGAAGGAAGTGGAGACACCGGAAACGAGAACTGGGACCTGTCGAGGACGGAGGAACTTGTACCCGAACTCGGGAACCGGGTGTCAGGTGGTGGACGTAACAATCTCGGGTAGTGGATGGATCCCTGAGAAGATAAAGGAAAAGACAGGTTGGTAGGTCCCGGACGACTATGGAGACGATCCGACACTGTCAATAAAGATATATGTCTTCTAGTAAACGAAAAAGTATAATGTGCACCTTGACATTTAGGGTCGAGCTATTCACCTATGTAAATTTGGTTGACAGTACCGATACTACGTTCTTTTGACTTAATATTTTCTAAAACCCGACCGAAAGGACGGTTTCTTTCAGGGGAAATCAAAGTAAAAATAACGTAGACGGAGGTCTATTTTCTCTAGAAGTGGTTGGAGTCTTCTACCCTTACCTCTAAGGTAGGTCGACTGAAGTCAACAAACACAACACTTCATCTTTTTGGTTAGAGAATATCTAACAAAGGGAAACCACACAGAATGACCAACTTATACACGGGGTATATAAGTAGACAACTTGAGGATTTCGTTCATCGAGTCTTACACTGACATAAACCCATATCCCCGAAATGTCGGGGATACATTTGACTCCACGAAACACAGACCGAGAAACGCTAGGGTACTTGACATCGGGCGGTCTCAGGAGACAGGTACCTTAAGAAGTTCTTTCTTATGACCTCACCCATCGACAAAGGAAGAGGTCCCCTAGAAGGGTTGGGTCCTTAGCTTGGGTCCAAAGGGTGTAACGTCCACCTAAGAAATGGTAGACTCGGTGGTCCCTTCGGATTACAGGAGTACTTTTCCCCTCTAGACCAGTGTCTGTACACACCCCTCTGGTGGCATCTTGTTCTTCCGTCTCTATCCCCACTACGAAGACATTCGGTTCGTTGGGATTTCTAACGGTCGTTTGGTGTTCTTCGTTCCCCTCTCCGCACCCGGTCTAAGAAGAGATGTCGGGAGTCTTCCTTATCTGGGTGACTGCGGAACTTACACCTGAAGACCGGAAGTCCTGACACACTGCTATTTGCCGACGACATACACAACGAGTCAAACACTACGAAAACGTCGTCGGGACCGTTTACTTGGGTTGAACGGACAGGAGTAAATGTAAAGAAGACTCTGAGTAAGACGGAAAGGCTCGAGTAGTTGAGAATACACCCGAGGATACTTGTCGACAAGAGAGACTGGGTCCGAGGAGTGAGAGGTAGGACAGGTCGTTTGGAAACAGTCTCGTTCGAAACGATTCTCGACAGAAATAGAGGACGTCGTGGTATAAGAATGATGAAGTTCAGACTTAGGACACTGGTATCGGACGAGGGGATTGGGAATAGGGTCGACCGGAGATGTCCTGGAGACGAAAGAGAGAGGTCTACCCGGAAGAGTGATGGGGGACTTGTATGTACTTGTGACTGGAGGTGTGGAACGTGTGGGAGGTGTGTGGTGTGTGGGAGGAAAGGTTCAAGAAATCTTCGGAGTGGTAACGTGTGGTGAATCAGTTCCCCAAGATTCTGAAACGACGTACAATCTTAGTGAGACCCCCGAAATTTTTTAGGATTTACGCGTCCGATGTGGGATATGGTCAGTATATTCTCAGAGACCGTATCCTAGGTACGTAATCATTGAAAATTTCGAGAACCACTAAGTTGCATCTCGGTCTAAACTGTTAGAGTCACCAAGGGAAGAAGGTATAGTGGTACTGTGGAGAGTTTGGAGTTCTGTGTGTGTTCAGTTGTTCCGTAGAAGTCCAGGACTCAAGACGGAAAGAACGTTCAAGGTTTACGACGACCAGGTCCCTGGTATGAAACTTATCGTTTCATGATGTGTTGAATGCCCCGAAGGGTCCACCGAGTCACCATTTCTTAGACGGACGGTTGCGTCCTCTATACCCAAACTCAGGGACCCAACCCTTCTAGGGACCTCTTCCTTTACCGTTGGGTGAGGACATAAGAACGGACCCTTTAGGGTACCTGTCTCCTCGGACCACCCGATGTCAAGTACCCCAGCGTTTTCTCAGTCTGTGTTGACTCGCTGATTTGTCACTGTTGTGCTAAATAGTGAATCACAAATATGCGTCGAACCGGGCTTCTTCTATATTCTACAAAATACCCTTTGTGTGTCTGTTGTTAATCGTCAATTCAAATAGAGGAAGTAGGTCTGTACGAATGTTTCTCGTAGATTCTTTTTGACCGTTTCTGTACGAGTTGCGATTACGATCTCTCTCCTCTTTCGGACCTCTTTCGTCCTTTAGGTCGGCGCGACGGGAGGGCGTCCGGCGACATGTGTGTCCGAGGGGGTCGTCGTCACTGCCCCTCGTCGGTACTCCTCGGGAACAGGACACTGGACTCCATACACCAGGAAATTCCTTTTGAACCTGAAAATCCAAATCCCTTAAACCCCGGGAGAAGAGCACATGAGGGAGAACAGACCACCCCGCACACGAGAACGAACCCTTTTCAGATAGTAATATCTCCGTCTCCTCACTTCTACGTTTTGGTATTCCACTCGGGGCGGTCGTAACAGTATAGCACACTAAGACCCCTAGTCATAGTCCCTTATGTGGCACCGACCACGGGGGACGTCAACGGTTACATCCCGAGACTCCGGTCTCGAGCAATCCATTTAAGAAACTCGACACCAAAGAGGTAGAGATTTTACGTCCATTATTGTAAATGGAAGGTTCCGGATCTCCACTAATTCATTCTAGTTCGTACATTTCGAAGATCATGACTTAGACTACGTGGGTCCTTCATGAGTAATTTACCAACGTTACTAATAGTGGTATTAGTGAGGATAGTCGTGAAGCAAAAGTCCAGGTCCCGTTACGAGTGTGCGGACACTCGTTTCGTCGATGAGTCCTGACCGAGGTCCTGAGAACCCCAAACGTACAAAGAACTCGTCGACCGTCGACGGGTACGTTCCCTCCTTATCCTTAACCCATAAAACACGTCCACGACCAAACCAAAGGGAAACCAAACCGGTCCCGACGTAATGTTAAAGACCTCAAGAGTCTTTCAATACGGAAAGAACCCGGAGGAGAACGTAATTTTTTTTTAATTTTTGTGAAACGCGAACGTGACCATCTGTCCACTTACGTTCAGTCTAACCTAATATGAGTTAAAAAAGGAGGACTAAAAACAACGACAACAAGTCAGCGAGTCAACACAGACTGAGAGACATTACGGTACCTGACGTCGTATGGTCCGAAAAGACAGGAAGTGGTAGAGGGCTTCGAACGAGTTTGAGTACAGGTAACTCAACCACTACGGTAGGTTGGTAGAGCAGGAGACAGCAGGGGAAGAGAATGTCGGAAGTTAGAAAGGGTCGTAGTCCCAGAACAGATTTCTCAACCACGAAGTGTAGTCTACCGGTTTCATAACCTCGAAATCGTAGTCAGAAAGACCAAAATTTTCCTCAATTTTGTAAAAGTCCGGGGGATTGGATAGTGTCCGGGACCCGTGGTACGGGAAACACCGGGGCCTATGTCGGACGGACACGACTGGGAGGGTCGTCGACTCGTACCGAACCCGCCGCACCCCGTCACCCGGTTCTGGAGATTGTGTTCCATAGTAAAAGATACGTCTCCAGAAAGAGGGATTTGATCCAGTGTCGGTGGAGGTGCGTCCCCAAAAGAAAAATTTTAAGGGTGGACCGCGGCTCACGGGCCGACTCGTGGTCCCGGTCAGACAAATTGTGAAACGTCACATACATGTAAAACACCGACAATTAACAATCCTCAGAGGAAGGGTTCGGAACCTTTGGACAGAGAGACACCGAATGTGCCAGTAATCCTCTGAGTCTACCCGGAGAGTTTCAGAAAGACACCGTGTCGGAACTCTTTGACCGGTGTTGTCCGAGGGTGGTGACTATCTTAGGACACAGGGACTCCGGCCTTCTCACTCCACTACGACCTCACGGACCGAGACGCAAGAGTTTTGACGCTAAGTCCCAGTGCACCTTCGACGGACAACCCCGACTCGAAACGGGGGTACTTAGGGGACACTCGTGGTAAGTAGACGCACTACCCAAAGGACGGGAGAGGGAACCGACATGGTGAGGGCCTCCCTCGGACCGTTCCTGTGGCCCTCTACCAGTGTCCCAGCAGGAAGCGACGACGACAAGGGATCCAGACAAGTCAACCCCTCTTGTCGTGTCTGGTAGCCGGTGTAGGTGGTCGAACAGTCGAGGGTCCCAGTGGCAGTGGGCCTTATCATTGTGTACCCCCTTCCATCGTCCCCGTACTGCGAAACTCTCCGCACAGTAAACTTTCACGGAGGCCCCGACGGACTGACCCTTCGACCCACCTAACTATCGGTCCTCACCTAAGAGAGTCAAGATGAGGACTCAACCAAATCGTCCCTCACACAAGTGCATTAGACAGGTCGTGCGGTTCCTTGACCGTTCCGTCACTGTCGCCTCGACCCCTGTCTGATGTCTCCGACTTGCCGGTGTCAAGGCCTCGTCTGCCGTTAAAATAACATCGAGAACTTACGAACAAAATTATACACGCACGATTCAACGAAGTCAGTGCAGACGGAGAACCACTGGGGTACCTGACATCGGGTGGTCCGAGGAGACAGGTACCCTAAGAGACCCGTTCTTATTACCTCACCCAACGGGGCGGGAGGAGGTCCCCTAGAAGGACTGGGTCCCTAACTTGAACACAGAGAATACAGAGGACGGAACCGTCCGTCCAAGAAATGGTGATCACGATGGAACAAAATTGTACTTTGAGTACTTAAGTACAGAATAAATATTATTTAACGAACAAGTAGTCAATAAGAACTAGATAATGCAATACAAACTGAGAGAAAATATGTCAAACTCTCGACGGTTCTACGAATCATTCACAATGACTTACATGGGTCACCATCGTGTTACATTTATAACTCGATTTAAGAATCAAACCTCTACGTTTAAGATTGATGGGTAGTTGGGTCTATAAGGTTTTGAACAATCCTACAACCAAACACTACGTCGTACCTTCTTTCCTTATATTTTTAATCCTAATCCCGGACTCTTCTTTCTACCCATCCTATAATTTTTGCGGTGACTAGTAAAGTTTCTCCCTAGAGGTCAACGTGACCTTCGTTTCTGATAAACCCCTGACCGTTACCTTCTTTCTCTTATACGTCACAATCAACGAGTCAGCATAGGTTGAGAAACGTTGGGGCACTTGACATCGGACGGTCCGAGGAGACAGGTACCTTAAGAGGTCCGTTCTTAGGACCTCGCCCATTGGTCAGGGAAGAAGTCCTCTAGAAGGACTGGGTCTCTAGCTGAGGTCCAGAGGACGTAACGTCCGTCTGAGAAATGACAGACTCAGTGGTCCCTTCGGGGGCTTCCTCTGATCTTCGGACAAAATTTTCTTCGAGGTTTCGGAATACTCTAGTTCTGGTTTCTTTGTCACTGAGTTCTCGTTCCCAGGACCTTCGTGGTTCTTTTAAGGAGGTAAGTGGACAACGAAAGTGTTTATGACAGACTTAGGACCATTTCTCTCCACCCTCTGTTCCCATCAATGTTGTGTCCTTCTTCGCGTAGGTACCAAGGTACCCACTTCCCTCTTGTGTCAACCCTACCAACCGTACACTTTCCCTGACTAGTACTTCCCAGAACTTCCACACCCACCCTTAAACCTAGAATTTGAATCCTGTTACCCTTCGGTGACTCTCGACGTTCACCCTCTCTCTCAGTCCACACAATAAACCCTCGGTCCCAAAGTACCTCCGGTAATCTCCCGTATCACTAGGTTACGATGTTATTGGGTCTTCTTATTAAGGTGGTGGCTTTGATCCTCGAAGTCGTCGTCCTCAGTGTGGAAGTAGAGGATTCTCGCCAACAACTCCTACACCGAACCCCAACAACCTGCACTACTCAAGTCCAGCCTTTATAAGTTGACCTCCCTGGACACCCTGAAGGACCACCGACGAACGTACACCCCATCACCATGTCTAAACCCTTAGTACTCTTTTATCCGACAGTAACTACTTATCCTCACCACCTCCAGAGGAGTGACCTACTGTACCCCACCCTCTTCTCCCCGGTCCTACCCTGAGGGACTTCTCGTCATACAACCTGTACCCGGCTCCTTCTCCTCGAGACTCCCCTTGACCGTCCCTCTCAGGGACTCTGGTCCCAAAGTTGTGTCCCAGTGTCTTCGGCTCCCTTCACGACTACACTTCTTTCTCGTCCACTAGTTCTCACAGTCTCAACCTCTCTTAAGTATATTCTTGAAATAGATAATCTAAACCTTGTTTGTCTAAAAACCAGAGGTGAATCCCCCCAAGTAAAAAAAGTTAATCGTTTATAAAGGACCGAGTGAGTACGGTTCGCGACGAGAACCAAACTTTAAATGTAAAACCATCTTCTCTGTTCGTTGGTTCTTCATTCGGTCATTGTCCTCTTCCGATAAAGTGAGTTACTATTTTCGATAATACGACGATTCAGCGAAGTCAGTACAGGCTGAGACACGTTGGGGTATTTGCCGTCGGGTGGTCCGAGGGGGCAGGGACCCTAAGAAGTCCGTTCTTGTGACCTCACCCAACGGTAAAGGAAGACGTTACGTACTTTCACTTTTCACTTTTACTTCAGCGAGTCAACACAGACCGAAAATCGCTGGGGTACCTGACGTCGGATGGTCCGCGGAGGTAGGTACCCAATAAGGTCCGTTCTCATGACCTCACCCCACGGTAACGGAAGAGGCTTCTCGAGAATATCTTTCCTATTTATTGTTTCGGAATGAATATCGTTTGATCTTCCTTGATATTGGTTATGGGGTACTATTTGGTATTACCTTTTCGGATATTGTTCTCACATACACAGATTGAGATCGGGTGGTCCGAGGAGACAGGTACCATAAGAGGTCCATTCAAATAACCTCACCCAACGGTACGGGACGAGGTCCCCTAGAAGGACTGGGTCCCTACCTAAGGCACCGAGAATGTAGAGGACGTAACCGACCAATTAAGAAATGGTGATCGTGGTGGACCCTTTGGATACATATATATATATGTATACACTTTGCCTCAGTGAAACAACATGTCGTCTTTAATTGTAACATATAGTTGATAAACAACAAGTCAGCGAGTCAACACAGACTGAGAAACGTTGGGATACCTGGCGTCGTGTGGACCGAAGAGACAGGAAGTGACAGAGGACCTCAAACGAGTTTAAGTACGGGTAACTCAACCACTACGATAGATTGGTAGAGTAGGAGACGACAGGAGAAGAGAAAACGGAGGTTAGAAAGAATCTTAGTCCTAGAAAAGGTTACTCGACCGAGAAACGTAATCCACCGGTTTCAAAACCTCGAAGTCAAAGTCGTAGTCAAGAAGGGTACTTACGAGTCCTAACTAAAGGAAATTTTAACTGATTGACTCGGGGAACATCAGGTCCCTTGAGTGGTGTCAGAAGAGGTCGTAGTGTTGTGTTTTCGTAGTTAAGAAGTCACGAGTCAGAAAAAATACCAGGTTTAGAGTATAGGTACGTACTGATGACCTTTTTTAGTATCGAAACTGATATACCTGGAAATAACCTTTTCACTATAGAGACGAAATATATACGACAGGTCCGAACAGTAGTCTCTTCCGCTACCGTGGGGTGAGGTCATGAGAACGGACCTTTTAGGGTACCTGCCTCCTCGGACCATCCGACGTCAGGTACCCCAACACTTCTCAACCTGTGCTGACTCGCTGAAGTGAAAGTGAAGAGTGAAAGTACGTAACCTCTTCCTTTACCGTTGGGTGAGGTCACAAGAACGGACCTCTTAGGGTCCCTGACCCCTCGGACCACCCGACAGCGGATACCCCAGTGTGTTTCAGCCTGTGCTGACTTCGTTGAATCGTCGTCGTCGTCGTCCAAACGGTATCAAAAGAAGGTTCCTCGTTCGTAGAAAATTAAAGTACTGATATCAGTGGTAGGTTTCACTAAAACTTCGGGTCCCTTTATTTTAGACAGTGACGAAGATGAAAAAAGGGAAGATTTCACTAGTCTGGTTTACGGTACTAGAATCAAAAAAAAATTACAACAAAATACGGTCTAAAAAGTGAGAGAAGAAAGTCAGAGTAGTTCTCCGAGAATTCAAGGAGAAGTGAAAGACGGTGATCTCACCATAGTAGACGTATAGACTCCAACAACTACAAGAGGACCGTCAGAACTAAGGTCGAACACTAAGTAGGTCGGACCGTATGAGACGTATATCAACTTTATTTACCACTGTTACATGTCGGAACAGTATGAGGAAAGGACTAAAACTTGGTCAAGAAACAAGGTACAGGTCAAGTTTGACAACGGAGAACAGGACATATGTTCAAAGAGTCTTTAGTCCACTCCACGAGACCATAAGGATAGAGAAATTCTTAGAAAACATTAAACAACACTAAGTGTGTCCGTTTCCGAAATCGTATCAGTCACTTCGTCTTCATCTACAAAAAGACCTTAACGCAACGAAAAAGATATTAGGTCACCTACAACCGTTAAACTAGAGACCAAGGAGACGGAAAAGATTTAAGTCCAAAATGTGAACCTTCAAGAGTCAAGTGCATGACAACTTCGGATCGAACTTCCTAAAACTCGTAATGGAACTATCGTACACTTTACTCACGTTAACACACCATCAAACTTGTAAGAAACCGTAACGGAAAGAAACCCTAACCTTACTTTTGACTATAAAGGTCAGGACACCGGTGACGACTCAAAAGGTTTAAACGACTGTATGACTCACGTCGTGTAATTGTCTTAGTAGAAGATCCTAAACTTGATCGAGTCGACCTTAAGGTAGTTGAGGTGATCGAAATAAACATCATTACGAAGGATTCCGGGTGAATTGAAGTATGAGGTCCTACTGACCGAAATCCACTCGTTAATGCAGTAAAACCAATAGGGTCGGTAATTCTGGAGAAAAACAGATCGAGAAAACACATAAGAACGGTGGAGAAGAATTAGAGAAGACGGAGATAATCCAGGAACGGTAAAGACCGGAAATAGCACGGGTAGAAATGTACTTTACAAGGGAACTATAGAGGTTAAAAGAATTTCTCTAGAGATCAGAAAGGATAAGATAACAAAAGGAGATGAAGAAACAAAGTAACTTCTTTTGGAATAGAGAGGAACGATAAGAGACCTTGAGAAACAAGTCAAACACATAGAAAGGGAAAGAGGAAACGAAAAGTGTAGAGAAGAAAGGAGTCGACATACATTTCGGAGGAGTCTGAAACGGAAAAACGTAAAGAAAAGAAACCGTAACAAAACCAGTAACGGAGGATATACTACAATACTTGGAGACAAGTATCAAGAAGTCCGTGAGACAGATGGTCTAGATTAGGGAACTTAGATAAACAGTGGAGGTGACATATTAGTATTCCCTAAACAAAATCCAGTATGGACTTACTGAATCACCAAAAGAGATGAAAGAAGTTAAATTGAGACTTAAAACGTTATTCCTCGACTATTAGACTCACTGGCAGTGGAGGTCCAGAACCAAAACGACTGACATATCTCGAAGAGATAGAATCCGACGTTTCTTATATTAGTTGGAGTCAAACCATAATTGGTAAACCACTACAGGTATACATCTCAACAGAGAACACAACAACCTTTTCCTACAAACGATACTAGTCACACAAGAGAACTGTTTTGAGACAATCGGAAACGGGACGAAATAAAACATGAGGTTCCGGTTTGCACGAACAATGAGGTCCATAGAGAATTGAAGGATGAAAACATAAGGTTAGGGGATCCTACTTTTCCTGTGGAAAAAACCACCATCAAGATCTTCCAGAACATCCAGAAATGTCTTGGTAAGTTGAAGTCAAAGAAGTCGTAATCACCAACCCCGTATGTGAACCCAATGACACTTCAACTTACCAAACGGAACCTTTACTTGACTCTAGTAAGACAACAAAAACTCTAATGTGGGTTCATAACGTAAAAACTGAGAGAACAACTCATACTCCAGATGAGGTGAGAAGATCCCCGAAGGGAACACCGACCGAGTCGACCATTTCTTAGACGGACGTTACGTCCTCTGGACCCAAGACCCAACCCTTCTAGGGGACCTCTTTCCCTTCCGATGAGTGGGGTAGTAAAACCGGATCTCTTAAGGTACCTGAGATATCAGGTACCCGAGCGTTTCTCAGCCTGTGCTGACTCTCTTAAAGTGTAGTAAGAAGATTCCCTAAGAACAGGTGTCATCATCTATATCACCAGTAGACTTGATTTAAGTGGATAAGGACAGGTAAAATTAAGCGACTAAGGATATTACAGTTCCAAGTGAGAACCGTAGAGGACGAACTGGTACAGAGTCACTCAGTCAGTCAAGTCAGTGAGTGAGCACAGGCTGAGAAACACTGGGGTACTTGGTGTCGTGCGGTCCGGAGGGACAGGTAGTGGTTGAGGGACTCGGGTGAGTTTGAGTATAGGTAACTCAGTCACTACGGTAGATTTGTAGAGTAGGAAACAGTAGGGGAAGAGGAGGACGGAAGTTAGAAAGAGTTGTAGTCCCAGAAAAGTTTACTCAGTCCAGAAGTGTAGTCCACCGGTTTTACAACCTCAAAGTCGAAGTTGTCAGGTGAAATGGAACTAAGTACCCGGATTGTAAGGTCCAAGGATACGTCGTAATAAAAAATGTTGTAGCCTGAAATGAAAGTGGTGGCAAGTGCAGGTGTTTACTTACAGTAAAGACGAAACCGGTCGGCGAAGTAAAAAAGACCTCGATAATCATTAAAGGGAGGTGAGAAGGGGTGATCGTATAACCTGTGGATGGTTCGACCCCCAGAGTAGAAGACCACAGTATAGACAAACGGAAAAGTATGACAAGTACCCCAAGAGCGCTGTTCTTATGACCGCACCAAACGGTAAGGGAGGAGAGCACCTGATGCAAACAGTCTTGAGAGGTGACACTGGGTCGGTAGAACTCACCGGGACGTACCGTACCGAGCATCGAAGAGACTCAATATGTTCGGGAAAGTAGTACTCTTCCGACACTAGGTGCTTCCCCTTAAATTGATATGAGGTTAAATTTTTTTTGGTTGTTTCGTCCAACTACACCGTAAACCACTACCCGTCCCCCGAATAAATCTGATCCACCTGTCCCTTCCGGACAAACTCCTCCATTGTAAATTGGATTCAGGACTAATTCTTTATAAATGTAATTCTAGGTTCTCCATCTTGTAAGGTCTATCTCCCTTATCGTACACGTTTCTGAGATTTAGTCACCAAGAGTCCGACCCAATTAAAACAGGGATCTCCTGTAAACGATACAGACCTCTGTTTGTGGTGACCTTCCCCTTCCTCACAATGACTGTAGATCCCTCATCTCCGGTCCCTACGACCATTTGTCGGATGTTACGTGTCCTGTCCGGGGTGTTGTCTCTTAATAGGTCGTACCGTAGACCAGGGTAGTGAAGTACCCTTTATCTACCCCTTCGTCACCTTTCTCACTGACTGAAATAAAAAATCCCGAGGTTTTAGCAACGTCCACCACTGAAGTCGTTACTTTAATTTTCTACGAATGAGGAAGTTTCCTTTCAATACTGGTTGGATCTGTCGTATAAGTTTTCGTCTCTGTAATGAAACGGTTCTTTCCAGGTAGATCAATTCCGATACCAAAAAGGTCACCAGTACATACCTACACTCACAACACGATATTTCTTTCGACTCGCGGTTTCTTAACTACGAAAACTTTACACCACAACCTCTTCTGAGAACTCTCAGGGAACCTGACGTTTCTCTAGGTTGGTCAGGTAGGATTTCCTCTAGTCAGGACCCACAAGTAACCTTCCTGACTACAACTCCGACTTTGAGGTTATGAAACCGGTGGACTACGCTTCTCGACTGAGTAAACTTTTCTGGAACTACGACCCTTTCTAACTCCCGTCCTCCTCTTCCCCTGCTGTCTCCTACTCTACCAACCTACCGTAGTGGCTGAGTTACCTATACTCAGACCCACCCGAGGTCCTCAACCACTACCTGTCCCTCCGGACCACACGACGTCAAGTACCCCAGCGTTTCTCTGTTCTGACTCGTTGACTTGACTTGACTTTACAGTAATCACGATTCCTACTCTTTAGGGCGGAATTTAATCCTTGTTTAAACCAAGTAAACTCCTCTCATCTTTTCTCAAGTTGTAGACCCTTTGTCCTCAGAACTCAGTCTCTACACCTATCCTGGTCCAGTATCTCCGGAACCTTCCTCCCGATCCATTCCCTACAAATAAAATGAAAACTTTCACGTTACCCTTTGCTAATCTTCTAACAGTCGTCACTTCACTGGACTAGACTAAATGTAAAACTTTACCATCAGACCGACGACACCTCTGTCCTAACGTCACCCGTTCTCACCTTTGTCTCTCCGGTACGGTAGACCCACTCCTCTTACCTTACGTTCACCTACTGATCCATCTCGACTACCTTAGAAAGACTACCCAATCCAAACTTCCAACTCCCTTTCACTCCTTAGTTTTCAATGAAGATTCTAAAACTTGACCTGTTATCCTACCCTAACTCTACACTACTCTTCTGTCCCGTTCCAAATATTATCTCTCTTGTGTTTATCAGACTTCACGCACGACTCCTCTAACAGTCCCATTACTTACTCCCAAATCACGAGTACCACAAATAGTCTGTCGGTAAACTTTATCAACGTTTGTTGGATTAACAGGTCAATATCTTCTAATTTATTTAACACCTTGGTTATATTATATCTTATACAGATGAGTACACTTTTATACCAGTGTTACGTCGTTCACTTTCTTTAATGACATTTTATCATACATCTCATACTATCATAACCTAAGAATAAAGTGAAAAAAAAAAAACCGTCGTGACGACATCGTACGTACGTCTTGAAGATACTGGTCCATAGCTTGAGTACTGGGGACGTCACCTTTTCGTCTCAGAATTGGTGACCTGGTAGTCCGTTCAGGAATAAAGTGAAAAATACGGTTTTATACATGACGTACTTTAGTGTTAAATTCACATCTTCATTTTAATATTTTTATTATCTTCTTTTATTCCCACTTATAAAAATATTGGTATGTCACCACTTTGGATCGTATTATATTATAACTTTATTCTTTAGTACTCCTTTTCTACCTATATGAACTAATATATTTTTCAATTCTGAGAACCCCCTTTAGGTATCTGTTTCATTTCGTTTTTCTTTTTGATCCTTTTTAATAAACGTCAGACGTACTGTCTTAATCATAGAGATAATCGATTTCTTCAACATATTTGACTACAATATCTTTTCTGTCTATCGGGTTGTTTTTTTACTTGTTTCTACCCATCCGTTAAGGATCTTGTCATTTACTTTACCGGTTAGTCGGACACTGCTTAAGTCAGAGGGATACTTGTTTTACGATTAACT
Source organism: Capra ibex (assembly GCA_006410555.1). Taxonomy (NCBI): domain Eukaryota; kingdom Metazoa; phylum Chordata; class Mammalia; order Artiodactyla; family Bovidae; genus Capra; species Capra ibex. The sequence continues at coordinate 14,153,720 of SJYO01052474.1, read as the reverse complement.
TTGTTCAAGTAAAAAATTAATTAGTCCAACCGTTTTTAACTTTCTAACTACTATAGGTTAAACCCTCTCCCACTTACTCTCGTGGGTCATGTCAGAAAAATCTCACATTAGACCAAGGTACTTTTACATTTACACACATAAAAACCGAGAAATCAGATGTACTTAACCTGTTGATAATTTCCTATATCTATATTCTACACATCTGGAGTAACCACTATTATTTTTGAAACTTTATGGAGTTTACAAAGAATTGTTCCTCTACTAGGTTGTTTAATACCCGGTAGTATTCACTATTTCGTCATAAGTAGACAAATTTACTCAGTTCGACATCCAGGACTAAACCTTTTGACGAACACTATAATAATACACTTTTTTTCGTTCAAGGTCTCGTCAAATTCACCGTACCAGAGTAGAATACTTTTATTCATTTATTTTACGTAACCATCTATACCAATATTTACTAATCCTTTTCAAAACTTTCCGAATGTGTCTAAATAAGTCACAACAGAAAAGGTCCCTCAGTTTCTAAATCGAGGATAAAAAAAAAAAGTGAAAAGACATAACACACAAATAAAAATTACATCACCGTACACAGATGTATTCCAACCGTCATTTTTGACATATAACCGTATAACCATTTCTACCTGAATTGCATTAATACTCACGTTTTATACAAGGAATGCAGTTTCAGTAGACGGATCCTGAAGGTCGTAGCAGGGAAGGATAGCATTGTAGTGTTGTATACATTAATCTTTTATTTACTTTATTGCAGAATGACAAACTATTTGACAATTCGTTTATAGTGTAGGAAACCGAGGGGGACAAAAGACTGTACATTTATCTACACAGTTCAACAGTGTCTCACGGAAGAAATTATTGTCTTCGGTTGTGAAAATATTCAGAAACCTATTACATCTTCGTCGTCCTACGTATTTGATCAAAACTAAATACATTCTATACGTTTCTATTTTGTCGTCTTTCTAATTCGTTCCTTTTGTTTCGTGCCTGACACCTACTGCTCCAAAATGTGCAAGCGATACGCTCTCTTCCGTCAGGGGTCATTCCTTATATGGACATACATAAGGAATAGGGTTCCTGATATTGACATCGATAACGGTTGAGGATAATAGAACGAGAATAAACAAACTACAAAAACCACTCGTAAGATGAATTTGGACGTGAACCCTTTTAAGTATATATTAAACATGTATATGTATGTATAATTCATCATATTTATATTATACTTAAGTTTCAATAAATTTAATCGAAAAACCGTAGACCAGGGTAGTGAAGTACCCTTTATCTACCCCTTTATCACCTTTGTCACAGTCTGAAGTAAAAACCCCCGAGGTTTTAGTGACGTCGGTACTTTAATTTTCTACGAATGAGGAACCTTCCTTTCAATACTGGTTGGATCTATCGTATAAGTTTTCGTCTCTGTAATGAAACGGCTGATTCCAGGCAGATCAGTTCCGATACCAAAGAGGTCATCAGTACATACCTACACTCTCAAGCTGACACTTCTTCCGACTCGTGCCTTCTTAACTACGAAAACTTGACACCACAACCTCTTCTGAGAACTCTCAGGGAACCTGACGTTCCTCTAGGTTGGTCAGGTAAGACTTCCTGTAGTCGGGACCCTAAAGAAACCTTCTTTACTACGATTTCGACTTCGAGGTCATGAAACCGGTGGAGTACGCTTCTCAACTGAATAACCCTTTCTGAGACTACGACCCGCCCTAACACCCGTCCTCCTCTTCCCCTGTTGGGTCCTACTCTGTCGACCTACCGTAGTGTCTGAGCTACCTGCACTCAGACTCACTTGAGGCCCTTAACCACTACCTGTCCCTCCGAACCGCACGACGTTAAGTACCCTAGCGTTTCTCAGCCTGTGCTGACTCGCTGACTTGACTTGACTTGACTTATCACTCTTGGAAATTTATTGAGCATAAGTACACATACATAATAGACACGTATATCGAGACGCAGATATGCACTTGTATACGTGTCTTCCATTAGATCCTAGATGCAGTTAGATGTCTGTCACCAACCGAACCACACCCACCCAAATACCTAAAATAAAAAATTACAAGTAAAATCAACGAAAAGCAAAGATTAACAAGACATTACTCGTAACAACGACGACAAGTCAGTCATTCAGCACAGACCGAGAAACGTTGGGGTACCTGACGTCGTACGGTCCGAAGGAACTGGAAGTGATAGAGGACCTCAAACGAGTTTAAGTACAGGTAACTCAATCACTACGATAGATTCGTAGAGTCCGAGACGGTAGGAGAAGACTGAAGTCAGAAAGGGTCGTAGTCCAAGAAAAGGTTACTCAGTCAAGAAGAGTAGTCCACCAGTTTCATAACCTCGCAGTCGTAGTCAAGAAGGGTANCAACCACTACCTGTCCCTCCGGACCGCACGACACTAAGTACCCCAGCGTTTCTCAGCCTGTGCTGACTCGCTGACTTGACTTGACTTGACTTATCACTCTTGGAAATTTATTGAGTATAAATGTACACACACATAATAGACACGTATATCGAGACGTAGATATGCACTTATATACGTGTCTTCCATTAGATGCAGTTAGATGACTGTCACCAACCGAACCACACCCACCCAAATACCTAAAATAAAAAATTACAAGTAAAATCAACGAAAAGCAAAGATTAACAAGACATTACTCGCAACAACGACGACAAGTCAGTCATTCAGCACAGACCGAGAAACGTTGGGGTACCTGACGTCGTACGGTCCGAAGGAACTGGAAGTGACAGAGGACCTCAAACGAGTTTAAGTACAGGTAACTCAATCACTACGATAGATTCGTAGAGTCCGAGACGGTAGGAGAAGACTGAAGTCAGAAAGGGTTGTAGTCCAAGAAAAGGTTACTCAGTCAAGAAGAGTAGTCCACCAGTTTCATAACCTCGCAGTCGTAGTCAAGAAGGGTACTTATAAGTCCTAACTAAAGGAAATCCTGACTGACCAAACTAGACGTCGTGGTGTCAAACTTTCGCAGTTAAGAAACCGTGAGTCGGAAGAAATACCAGGTTTACTCGTATAAACGAAATATTTTTCAATAAAACTCTTTTTTCCTTCCTTTTTTATACAGTTACCACTGGAACAGACCTCTACAAAGACCCGTCATTACTGTCCTGTCTTCGATCTACCGACACCCTCTTCTACCTTATCTCAGTCCCTCACACTTTATTAGAAATTATTAGAGCTCACTCCCCTTCTTCTATTTCAGTTCTCCCTCTTCGACTTCTATGTTCTCTCTTCGACCTTTAGCTTCTCAGTTCCCCTCCAAAGACGACGAACGGATTCGTACAGATAGACAGACAGGTACCCTGTAGTCACGAGTACCGTCCAAAAGAATTTTCGTCAGAATGAGAACAAAAAGTTACAAGGAAATTTAGACGACGTCCCTGACCAGTAAAGAAATCAAGGAGAATGAATTTTAAGACTTAGTCCTATCCAGTGTCAGAGTCAGAGTTAAGTAAATCTTACAGACGAGGTTCTATGGTCAGTTGTAAGACTTCGACGAAATAACAAGCCAGAAGAGGGGCGACGGGAGTGTCGTTCGACCGAGGAACGAAACTACCACCCCCGTCCGTATTGGGTGGAGAAGGGGCGAGAGACGGTGTAGGTGTGAAAGGGGAGTAAGGGACGGACGGTTAACACGAAGAGAGGGGTCGTGTGGGTCACGAAGAGAGGACCACCCCGGAGGGGCGACGTGGAGAAGTCGACCGGAACAGGGTAGAGGGTTTGGGTGGAGGTGGAAGGTCCTGACGAGTCTCAGAGAATGAAGACCCCACAGAAAAACCCCTCGGAGAGGGACTCGTCTTTAGAATCAAACCAGAGGTCCTCACTCAATGAAGGGTCTGGTCAGAAGAGGGGACGACGGGGCTGGAAGAGTCCGTACTCATCCAGGGTCAGGAGGGTCACGGGTTGACGTCCCTTGTACGTAAGTAGAGAGGTACGACGAGGGAAGTTCGTATGAGTGAGTCGAATTCTCTTCCGTCTCTAGGAGGTGTAGGGACCCCAGACTCTGGGTGTCGTAAGATTACGAAATGAGTTCTGAGGTGAGCTTTGGGGTAAGGTAACTGAGAAGTAGACAGACGACTTACTCCCCTAAATTTTCAGTATTATGACCAAGAACCAATAAGATGAAACTCTAAAATGTATGTAGGATCGTGTAGGAAACCTTACATCTAAACCAATATAAAACCACGAAGTGTCAGGGTTGAAGAAAAAAATTTTAATTAATCAACACAAAAAAAACCGACACAGGGTACACCCTAGAGTCAAGGGACTGGTCCCTAACTTGTAAGTGGGGGACGTGACCTTCGTGGTTCAGAGTTGGGAACCTGGTGGTCCCTTCTGGGTGTCAGGGTGGAAGATTGCATTGTAAAACAATATATGTTTATTACTACTCGGTGTCGATTATGTCTACCTCTTCGACTTCTACGTCTTCTCCCCGGTTACCTTAACCCCAGGTTTTGAAACCACCCTTTAACCAGATCCCCCTTCTCCCAGAGAAAGGGAACACTCTCTTCCCTTCCCTCTTCCGTTCAGAATCTAATTACCTCCGTCCGTTCCTCAACTATCTTGAAGGGACACTACTGAAGATAAAAGAGGTACTTCGTCCTCTCGTCTCTATATATCTTCGTAGTCAAATCAAGTCACCAAGTCAGTACAGACTGAGAAACGTTGGGGTACCTGACGTCGTACGGTCCAGAGGAACAGGTAGTGGTTGAGGGTCTCAAATGAGTTTGAGTACAGGTAACTCAGCGACTACCGTAGATTGGTAGAGTAGGAGACAGCAGGGGAAGCGGAGGGTGGAAATTAAAAGGGTCGTAGTCTCAGAAAAGTTTACTCAGTCAAGAAGAGTAGTCAACCGGTTTCATAACCTCAAAGTCGAAGTTGTAGTCAGGAAGGTTACTTATAAGTCCTGGCTAAAGGAAATCCTACCTGATCGACCTAGAGAAACGTCAGGTTCCCTGAGATTCCCAGAAGAGGTTGTGGTGTCAAGTTTTCGTAGTTAAGAAGCCGTGAGTCGAAAGAAATATCTGGTTGAGAGTGTGGGCATGTACTGATAACTTTTTGGTATCGGAACTGATCTACCTGGAAACAACCGTTTCATTACAGAGACGAAAACTTATACGATAGACGATAGATCAACCAGTTTTGAAAAGAAGATTCCTCATTCGTGTAGAAAATTAAAGTACCGACGTCAGTGGTAGACGTCACTAAAACCTCGGGGGGTTTTATTTCAGACTGGGACAAAGGTGACAAAGGGGTAGATAAACGGTACTTCTCTACCCTGGTCTACGGTACTAGAATCAAAAGACTTACAACTCGAAATCCGGTCGAAAAAGCGAGAGGAGAAAGTAAAAATAGTTCTCCGAGAAATCAAGAAGAAGTGAAAGACGGTATTCCCACCACAGTAGACGTATAATAACTATAAAGAGGACCGTTAGAACTAAGGTCGAACACGAAGTAGGTCGGGTCATAAAGAGTACTACATGAGACGTATATTCAATTTATTCGTCCCACTGTTATGTGTCGGAACTGCATGAGGAAAAGGATAAACCTTGGTCAGACAACAAGGTACAGGTCAAGATTGACAACGGGGGACTGGACGTATGTCTAAAGAGTTCTCCGTCCAGTCCACCAGACCATAAGGGTAGAGAAAGTCTTAAAAGGTCAAACAACACTAGGTGTGTTAGTTTCCGAAACCGTATCAGTTATTTCGTCTTTAGCTACAAAAAGACCTTGAGAGAACGAAAAAGGTACTAGGTCACCTACAACCGTTAAACTAGAGACCAAGGAGACGGAAAAGATTTTGGTCGAACTTGTAGTCCCTCAAGTGTCAAGTGCATAACGACTTCAGACCGAACCTCTTAAAACTCGTAAGGAAATGATCGTACACTCTACTCACGTTAACACCCCATCAAACTCGTAAGAAACCGTAACGGAAAGAAACCTTAACTTTACTTTTGACTGGAAAAGGTCAGGACACCGGTGACGACTCAAAAGGTTTAAACGACCGTATAACTCACGTCGTGAAAGTGTCGTAGTAGAAAATCCTAAACTTTATCGAGATGACCTTAAGGTAGTTGAGGAGATCGAAACAAGCATCACTACGAAAGATTCCGGGTGAACTGAAGTGTAAGGTCCTAGACCGAGATCCACTCACTAGTATGGTAGTACTAATAGACCCAGTACTTCTAGAAAAAACATATCAAGACACAAAAGAACGGTGAAGAAGAATTATAGAAGACGAAGACAATCCAGGTCTGGTAAAGACAGGAAATAACTCGGGTAGAAACGTACTTACCATAGAGATTAAAAGAACTTCTCTAGAGATCAGAAAGGGTAAGACAACAAAAAGAGATAAAGAAACGTAAATAACGACTCCTTCCGAAAGAATGGAGAGAAACGATAAGAAACCCTGAGACGTAAGTTTAACCATATAGAGAGGAAAAGAGGAAAAACGAAGAGAAGAAAGGTGTCGATAAACATTCCAGAGCAGTCTGTCGGTAAAACGAAAAAACGTAAAGAAAATGAACCCCTACCAGAACTAGGGACAGAGGACATGTTACAGTGTTTGGAGACAGGTATCAAGTAGTCCGTGGGACAGATAGTCTAGATTAGGGAAGTTAGATAAACAGTGAAGGTGACATATTAGCATTCCCTAGACTAAATCCAGTATGGGTTTACCAGATCACCAAAAGGGATGAAAGAAGTTAAATTCAGACTTAAACCGTTATTCCTCAAGTACTAGACTCGGTCTTCGTATTACTTCCCCTTTTTTACTGACTTAGTCAGGCTTATTTAACATACTACCTTAAGGAGTCCTTAAAGGCCAGGTTGCACTTCAACACTTTGGGGGATGATGTCGCACCCGACGACTTTCCCGACGACTTAAGGAGGACACATTCCTCTTCAGTACCTCCTACTTTACTGCTGGATGAGGTCATAAGAACGGACCTCTCAGGGTGTCTGTCTCCTCGGGCCGGCCGATGTCAGGTATCCCACCGTTTCTCAGCCTGTACTGACGCACTGATTGTGTATGTGTGTGTGGTCTTCCGCTCCAATTACGAAGGACCGACCCGACAGAGACCGAAAGGATGGTCTCTCCTGTCTAATCTCTCCTGTTTATGGTTTCCCTCATCTCATAATGTACTACTTCCTTCTGGTCTTTTCGGATTTCTCTCCGTCGGAGGGACCTAATCTCTCCTTAAAATAGAAACGTTTATCTGAGTCTCAAATCCAAACTTACAGGACTCAGTGTTTTCGGGGTTGATAAGTGATTGGTCGTGGGGGGACCTTAGGAGATCGAGTTTTCTCCTTCCACCATACTTTCTCTTCAGTACCTCACCAGGTGTTAATGACTGATGTCGCCCCTTACCTACTTCGGGAAGTCCGAAAAAGTCGGAGTCATGTGAACTAAACAAGTTTGAACCATCGGAGAGAACTAAAACAAAGTCTCCTCATACAACTATAGGTACTAACCGTCACTTTGAAAAAGTACAGAGTTTTTGGAAATACAGACAACCTACCATTTCCACGAACCCCGAAACAATAATTCAACCATAGTGTATCCTGGTTTACGAGATTGTCGTGGAAATTGACATCCTCCATGTTAATATTCTTGACTTTGATTACAAAACCACCATTAGGTTCCGGTCCCCTTCTCTTCTCTTTATCTTTCACCTCGTATCTCATAAAAGAGTTTTGATTTACCGATGAATGTTAATTCCCCTTAATTATCTCTAATTGTTCGATTTTAAAATTCATCCCTGGGAAACCGTCATATAGGATTTTATTCAGTGTACCCGTTCACGATAATTCGGATTCACCACCCGATCAGAATAATTATTCTTTCTTACTTCCCTACCTCGGTTTCGTTTTTGTTATGGGTCGACACCTACACTGACCACTATCTTCGTTCTAGGGCACGACATTTCTCGTTATAACGTATCCTTGGATCTTACAGTCCAGGTACTTAGTTCCGTTTAACCTTCACCAGTTTGTTCTCTACCGTTCCCACTTGTAGTCGTAAGATCCTTAGTCGCTTGATTTTACCTGACCTTACCCACTTAAATTGAGTCTACTGGTAAGATAGATGATGACACCCGTCCTTAGGGAGTCTTCTTTACCTCATCGGTAGTACCAGTTGTTTTCTCAGGTTTTACGTCATGAACCTACGTTAGAATTTTTGCTGTCTTACTAGAGACAAGCAGAGGTTCCGTTTGGTAAGTTATAGTGTCAATAGGTTCAGATACGGGGTTGGTCATTGTGACTTCTTTGACTTCAACTTACCAAAATACTTCTGGATGTTCTAGAAAATCTTGATTGTGGGTTTTTTCTACAGGAAAAGTAATATCCCGTGACCTTACGTTTTCATCCTTCAGTTCTTTGTGGACCTCATTGTCCGTTTAAACCGGAACCTTACACCTTACTTCGTCCCGTTTCTGATTATCTCAAAACGGTTCTTTTACGTGACCAGTATCGTTTGTGGGAGAAGGTTGTTGTGTTCTCTTCTGAGATGTGTACCTGTAGTGGTCTACCAGTTGTGACTTTAGTCTTACTAATATAAGAAACGTCGGTTTCTACCTCTTCGAGATATGTCAGTTGTTTTTGTTCTGGCCCTCGATCGACACCGAGTCTAGTACTTGAGGAATAACGGTTTAAGTCTGAATTTAACTTCTTTCATCCCTTTTGGCGATCTGGTAAGTCCATACTGGATTTAGTTTAGGGAATACTATATGTCACCTTCACTCTTTACCTAAATTCCCAGATCTAGACTATCTCACGGACTACTTGATACCTTACTCCAAGCACTGTAACATGTTCTCTGTCCCTAGTTCTGGTAGGGGTACCTTTTCTTTACGTTTTTTCGTTTTACCGACAGACCCCTCCGGAATGTTTATCGACACTTTTTTTCTCTCCACTTTGAGTTTCCTCTTTTCCTTTCTATATTCGTAGACTTTCTCAAGGTCTCTTATCGTTCTTCTGTATTCTTTCGGAAGAAGTCGTTAGTTACGTCTCTTTATCTCCTTTTGTTGTCTTACCCTTTCTGATCTCTAGAGAAGTTCTTTTAATCTCTATGGTTCCCTTGTAAAGTACGTTTCTACCCGAGCTATTTCCTGTCTTTACCAGACCTGTATTGTCTTCGATTTCTATAATTCTTCTCCACAGTTCTTATGTGTCTTCTTGACATGTTTTTTCTAGAAGTGCTGGGTCTATTAGTACTACACTAGTGATTAGATCTCGGTCTGTAGAACCTTACACTTCAGTTCGCCCGGAATCTTTCGTGGTGATGTTTGTTTCGATCACCTCAACTACCTTAAGGTCACCTCGACAAAGTTTAGGATTTTCTACTACGACACTTTCACGACGTGAGTTATACGGTCGTTTAAACCTTTTGAGTCGTCACCGGTGTCCTGACCTTTTCCAGTCAAAAGTAAGGTTAGGGTTTCTTTCCGTTACGGTTTCTTACGAGTTTGATGACGTGTCAACGTGAGTAGAGTGTACGATCATTTCCTTACGAGTTTTAAGAGGTTCGGTCTGAAGTCGTTATGCACTTGACACTTGAGGGACTACAAGTTCGACCAAAATCTTTTCCGTCTCCTTGGTCTCTAGTTTAACGGTTGTAGGTGACCTAGTACCTTTTTCGTTCTCTCAAGGTCTTTTTGTAGCTAAAGACGAAATAACTGATACGGTTTCGGAAACTAACACACCTAGTGTTGTTTGACCTTTTAAGACTTTCTCTACCCTTATGGTCTGGTGGACTGGACGGAGAACTCTTTAGACATGCGTCCAGTCCCCCGTTGTCAATCTTGACCTGCACCTTGTTGTCTGACCAAGGTTTATCCTTTTCCTCAGGTAGTTCCGACACATAACAGTGGGACGAATAAATTGAATATACGTCTCATGTAGTACTCTTTGTGACCTGACCTTCTTTGTGTTCGACCTTAGTTCTAACGGTCCTCTTTATAGTTATTGGAGTCTATACGTCTACTGTGGTGGGAATACCGTCTTTCACTTCTCCTCGATTTTTCGGAGAACTACTTTCACTTTCTCCTCTCACTTCTTCAACCGAATTTCGAGTTGTAAGTCTTTTGCTTCTAGTACCGTAGTCCAGGGTAGTGAAGTGCACTTTATCTACCCCTTTGTCATCTTTGTCACAGTCTAAAATAAAACCCCCCGAGGGTTTAGTGACGTCTACCACTAACGTCGGTACTTTAATTTTCTGTGAATGAGGAACCTTCTTTTCAATACTGGTTGGATCTATTATATAAGTTTTCGTCTCTGTAATGAAACGACTGATTCCAGGTAGATCAGTTCCGATACCAAAAAGGACACCAGTACATACCCACACTCTCAACCTGACACTTCTTCCGACTCGCGACTTCTTAACTACGTAAACTTAACGCCACAACCTCTTCTGAGAACTCCCAGGGAACCTGACGTTCCTCTAGGTTGGTCAGGTAAGACTTCCTCTAGTTGCGACCCTAAAGAAACCTTCCTTACTACGATTTCGACTTCGAGGTCATGAAACTGGTGGAGTACACTTCTCAACTGAGTAACCTTTTCTGAGACTACGACCCTCTCTAACCCCCGTCCTCCTCTTCCCCTGCTGGCTCCTACTCTACCGACCTACCGTAGTGACTGAGCTACCTACACTCAGACTCACTTGAGGCCCTCAACCACTACCTGTCCCTCCGGACCGCACGACGCTAAGTACCCCAACGTTTCTCAGCCTGTACTGACTCGTTGACTTGACTTTCCGCCCCCGAAGATGACTCTCACTTTCAACGAGTCAGCACAGGTTGAGAAACGCTGGGGTACCTGATGGTTCAGGTACCCTTACGAGGTCCGGTCTTATGACCTCACCCATCGGTAAGGGAAATAAGGAAACTGGTCCCCTAGAAGGGTTGGCTCCCTAGCTTGGGCTCAGAGGACGTAACGTCCACCAAAGAAATGTCAGACTCGGAGGTCCCCTAGGGACTCTCATAGGTGACATTTAACAGGGGTCTGGAAAGTCCCTAAAAGTACCCCGTCAACCCGGTGGTTCTTCGGTAAACTTTTCCCATACTTTGGTTTTTAATTATAAATTTCACCTTGAAACGAGAAAGAAACCTTGAGGGATAAGGTCTGAACAGTGGGACCCCTCTGTCCATCCCACCCAGGGACCGTGATAACGTGACTCACATGAGTGTAGTAGTCGCACACTAAAAGAGATTTCTTTAGTCTTAGAAGTTTGACTTGTGTCACTTCACACAAGATCCCTAAGAAGTTTCGCAACGGTGAGTATTCCCGTTGAGAAATTTCTATCACCTTTATTTCCTTTCCTGTGTCTAAAGGAGTTATTCCTAGTTTCGAAAAACTAACGTTAGGACAATTTGAGAGGCCACGATTAATGACGGACCTACATAAGTCGGCGCTTCGGGGACTTCAAACGGTCGAACTCGTACTCCATGAGGTAAAATTACAAAGTTTTGGAGAATTTATTGGTGTTTTCGTTGACAAATAGAGTTAGAAGGGAAGTTTGTGGACGAATGACTATGCACTAACACACAAAACTCCGAACACTAACTCAGATTGTGGACCGACTACTCCGACTGCAACCCAGTACAAAACTTTGTGTTAGAATGATAAAGCACACAGTAAGGTCTGACGTCACGTATGGAGGTTTGAGTTCAACAAAAATTTTCTATTGACAATCTCTCATTATCGAACAAAAGTAACTTCTCCATTACTTGAAATTTTGCGAATGTCAGACTACGCCGAAACAAGAAATTTTGTCACCCAAAGTTTCACACCACGACCACTACGGCCACCCACTTCCCCCGTCCCCTGGATGGAACTTAAGGATGTTCTGAATGACTTAGTCTTAGAGACAACACCCCGGGACCTAACTGTAAAACTTGAGTAAGGGATACAACTCTTTACGACGAAATTCTCTTCCTTCGAAAGTCAACGCAGGAGTCATCCTCGAAAGACCCATCTTCGAAGACCAAGAAATGGACACTTTACAGAGACTTGATCTCGGTTCACCAAAGACCGACAAGGAAGCTCTCACGGTTCGCACGTACCCTCGGGAGTGGAACGAGGAACTACCCGTCACCGGGACTCGAGTTCCCAGACTCTCCCCTCCTCTACACGGGAACCCGGACTCTACCCGTGGACGAAGGGGGAAAACAAATGTTTACTCTGTTGTCTCCGGTTCCTTTCCTTGTCCTGACTGACTTCCGGTGAGTCCCGTCTCGACTCCGATCTCGGACCCTAGCGTCAGGGACGGAGAATAAGGGTCCGGTACGTCACTCCGGAGACATTCCCCGATCCGAGGAGGTCCTGGGGAGGGGTAGGAAAGGGGGTCGAGTCACGGGTCCTCCGACTGGACGAATCGGGTGTCGACCTCGTAGGATGAGAGACACAAGACCGACCCAAACCCTCTGTCTTTCTTCGGATACCTACCAACACCGACCGGACTCCCGTGGGCAGTCAGACCTCTTCCCTTCTTGGATAGGTGGGGAGGGTCAAACGGGCCTGACTTCCCAAAGGGTCCTGAACCCTGAAAGTCACGATTTTAGACCTGTCAAGGTCCGTTTGACCTCACCTCCTTGTGGAAATTTTAAATTGATCTCTTTACGAACTCGTCCGAGTCCCGACATCAATTATTAGTACCTCCACATTAAAAACAACGGTAAATTTTTTATCGGTGTATGAATTAATAACAATAATGTTTTACTCTCAGACTGGAGAGGAACTAGTAGTCCCTACCCCGTGTCAAGAGCTCCACGATCGGTTGACACAAGACGGAAACGGACCATTTCATCATTTCAGTAAGAAAGGAAGAGGTATTTCTTCTCTCAGACATTACCTTTTAATTTTGTAAAATTTCCCCATACAACGATTCAATCAGAAAGGGTGAGAACTGGAGACAGTCAAAAGAAAAGTCTCCGTCAACACCGGTCAAAGAAACACATGTGAAGGTTTCCATAAAACACGTGTAAATTCCCGTATTTACATAGTACATTTTGTAGGTTTACCATCGTATGACACAAGAAATGGAACGAAAAGAATGAATTGTCTAAACTCTAACAAGAAGTTATCCATTGTCGACGGTGTGAGAAAAATCCCCGACATATCATAAGGAAGTAGACCTACATAACAGAAAATATTTACATAGTTCGGTGGATAATTATCCGAAAGTCAAACGAAGATTAATTCACGGTAATAATTATGTTTATTACGACGTTACTTATAGGAGTTTACAGACCCAGTTTCCCTTACACGTAAATTTTGTTACTTCACAACCAACGAGTCAGTACAGACTGAGAAACACTGGGGTACCTGCCACCAGGAGGTACGAGGAGAGGAGTGTCTAAAGAGGTCCGTTCTTATGACCTCACCCATCGGTAATTGAAGAGGTCCCCTAGAAGGACTGGGTCCCTAGTTTGAGCGTAGAAGACACAGAGGACGTAATCTCCGTCTAAGAAATGGGTGACTCGGTAGTCCCTTAGGTTCCGACTTGGTCAAATGTGACGAGGGTAGTCCTGTCTACTACCTGTCCTCAGTTACCTGTACGCGGACTCGTCTGAGGCCCTCTACCACTTCCTGTCCCTTCGGACCGTACGACGTTAGGTACCCCAACTTTTCCCAGTCGGTGTTGACTCGTTGACTTGTTGTAGTCATGTCTTTTCACGGTCGTCACGGAGGACGTTAAGTCGATACCAGTTCCGAATCCAATTCGTTTACAATTAAAGACGACCATTCAGTCTAGAAGAGGTAAAATGAAGGAATAACCAGAGAAAGGCTGATGGGTCCGTTTCGATAGGAGAGCGGTCTCGGTAAAGGACGGAGAAAACGACTCAGTCGAATAATCGAAATTAACAGAAGTTTTACTAGAGGTCGACACAGTAAGAAAGGTCTGGACGTCTCAAAACCCTTTACGACAGTTTCGGATCCCCACACAGACCTCCCCATCTCACTCCAGACACGTTGACCATCGGTCTCAACCGTTGACCTCTCATTTAGTCGTAGAAAAAAAACGAGACTTTTATCCAGTCTAGGTGTTTCCGTCACTCGAAGTACGGTCCCGTCAGTATGGTCCCAACTCCGTGAAAAAAAATTTGTAGGTCTTGATGTACACCCACGTACCCTGTACAAACACCCTGTCAACCTAAAGGACTAGGGTTGCATATGGTAGGGGTGGAGAGTAGAGGTGTATAAGATATATACACCTCTTGATCTGCACTGGGAGAGTCTAGAAGAGGGTGGTCATCACACACACACTCCCCCCCTGTCCCCTAGTCTAGTATAGTCTTAAACTCTCAATCGATAATGCAAAAATCCTTAAAACACCCGACGAACAATTTATATCGGTAATAATTTTCAATATATTCACAGATTCATTCACATAATTTTTTGTTTCCACTATGAGTTTTGTGTAGTGACGGATTAATACCGTGTGTAAAATAAACACGAAAACTCAAAAAATTCTACTAAAGTAGACAGCTGTTTTTTAATTAGTTATCAACTAGATAGATTCTTTCTGTACCTTTTAAAACAAGTTCGGTCTGTCCTAATATTGGACCCTTGTCGGAGAGTCTTTTGAGTCTTGTCAAAGTGAACGATTTTCCGATTTTGCCAAGATGTTGAAAAACTCTGGCTCACGGGATCCACATAATTTACTGTCCAATAACTGTCAAGTGTGTCAGGTCTAAATTCTCTGTTTCGTTCATCGCTCAGTGCCCAGTAGTACTGAGAAGTGTTCTAAATCTTCCTTGCAATAGAGGACCCCTCAACACTCCGAACACTCTAATTCTTTCTTACAACAGAGGATCCCTCCAGACCAATTGTGTCTACATACTGTGTGCCATTTCTCCTTCCTCCCTCCGGGTTTGTCCGTTTCTCTTGAAAATACAAGGTGAAAAAGAACAGAACGCTTAAAATAAGGTAGAAGAGCGGTGTCACCTTTATGATACGGTATCGCGGACCCAAAGAGGAGAGGAACCGCCAACCACGACAGTACAACCTTCGAACTTTGGCAGGTGTAGTCCTCATACACGTGGCTCCTTGCGTCGTTCGCGATCTTTAGTCCCGTGCCAAATAACAAAACAACGAACAGATCTAAATTCCTTCAGTTCCTCTTTTATAATTATTACGTCTAATTTGAAATTTCAGACCTTACTGATCTCTACTCCCACTTCTCCTAAATCGAGTTTCTTGTGTCAAACATGTTCTCACTTAAATAGTCACCCACACTATACATTACTGTTATGTACATAACCCCCTTTCTCGTCTGACTTTACGTTGAGGTAAGCAGCCTAGTACCAAGTTTACGTTGTCACCAAACTGATGTCTAAGTTCTCGCAGGACCCTCCTTTTTAGTTGACATATCCGAGACATCATTTCTGTCAACACATAAAGTAATGATAGACATTT
Organism: Capra ibex; assembly: GCA_006410555.1. NCBI lineage: Eukaryota > Metazoa > Chordata > Mammalia > Artiodactyla > Bovidae > Capra > Capra ibex. The sequence goes on along the minus strand of SJYO01052474.1, from coordinate 14,138,248 downwards.
AGCACATAATATTTATATACACTACACATAGTCATTTTAAATGTTATCGGAATACACACACACATACACATACATATATATGTGTATGTGTATCTAAGTGAAAAAAAACCTCTCGATAAAAAATTCATAAATGGATGTGTGGTGGTAGAGGTCGAAGTCTTAAGACACTGATATGGAATTCAAATACGTCAATAGAGTTTTCTTTAGGTAAAAGTATAGAGTTTTCTTCAGGACGGTAAAGTAGGACGATAAAGTAAAAGTAATCAGGGGAAAAGTACGTCACCCCTATTCTACGACAAACCAAGGAAAGGGTTCCTCATTTGGACTCCGACTTCTCACGGAAGTGGACCTGGAGACACAACTGATTGTACCCCTTTATCCGGCCCACGACCCCTCGTCCGACCGAACCTCGGTCCGGGAAAGACGACTTGGAAGAAAGACAAGTTACCGGTCCTCAAAAACCGTAAAAGGATTGAGTCCCCAACCGTTGGGAAGACTTAATCGTTCGGTTCAGGAGTAAATAAGTGAGATTCCACCGCACACGGTCCTTATGTAAGATTGAAAATTTTCAAGAGGGACAATTAGGTCTAAGACCGGTTTTAGTGACATGTCTTCTTAAGAAAATAATTCTGTTTCGGGTACCTTTGTCTTCTAGGTTTTATACGTTGTAGAAATTTTAAACTGCACTTGACAACAGTAAAGCAAGGGGTGGACTCCCTCTAAAAGCAGAACGGGGTACACTGAACTCGTCTTCTCGTGCAAGGAACGTAATTACGGGGTTCAGTTACGAAGTCCCGGAGGCTCTTCGACCCGACCGTTAAGTTCCCGGCTCACTTACCATCCGCAGTCCCGACGGGGACCCGTACATAGACCTTGACCCTGTCTCCTCGAACACTATACAGAAGATGAACCATACAGTGGGTTTTAAGTTCCGTTAGCTCGATGATGAAGACGAATGCACTTCCAATCTCTCTGAATGAAATGTCTAGTTCTGGGAAGTCTTGGTTCAAACTTTTCGTCCGAACTTGTTCTCTGACCCAAAATCGATCCTGGAGTTGGGGTTGGTGTAAGGTTTGATGTCGGACCACTTCGGGGACGTTGACGAAAAACGGAAGTGACTTGTGACCCGTAGAGACGAACCTGGTCGAGACGACGACCGGGTCCTTCACTGACGTCTACCACTGACGTCGGTACTTCAATTTTCTGTGAATGAGGAACCTACATTTTTCGATACTGTTTGGATCTGTCTCATAATTTTCCTTCTCTGTAATGAAAAGGTTGTTTCCAGGTAAATCAAAAGACCACCGAGTCTGTTAATTCTTAGGTGGACGTTACGGTCTCTGGATCCAAACTAGGGACCCAGTCCTTCTCGGGGACGTCTTCCCTTAACCGATGAGTGAGGTTATAAGAACGGACCTCTTAGGGTACCCGTCTCCTCGGACCACCCGATATCAGGTACCCCAGTGTTTCTCAGCTGTGTTGACTTACTGATTGTCTCGTGTGAAATCCCCGAAGGTACCACCGAACCTGTCATTTCTTAGACGGACGTTAGGTCCTCTGGGTCCAAGTTAGGAACCCAGTCCTTCTAGGGGACCTCTTCCCTTACCGTTGGGTGAGATCATAAGAACGGACCTCTTAAGGTAAAAGTACTACTACTTGAGTAAAATAACCGACTCGACGGGAGACTTTATCGATACTAATAGGGGTGGTACCTCAGTTCGGGGACTCCGGATTTCCCGAGTTCCAACGTATCGATGACTCCCCGTCCCAACCTGAACCGGGGTCAAAAGGAATGCGGAGTGGACGACGAGACACCTGTCGTAGCACCATCACACCAGTATGGACTACTGTTACCATACACGACGATACTACTTCGCAATGGGTTCTCGGTCCTAGGAACGACCGGTCAGGACGTGGGAGACCCAATCGTCTCGCGACGTCTCGAGACAGAACGGAAAACTCGGTCTAACCCACTCAGACCTAGGGGACTTCCACCGTTCCTCGAGAGTCGTTCTTGTCAGGACCTAACTGAAGGTCGGGGTGGACCGGATATCGAAAGAGTGAATGAGAGATGGGTCCTATAGAGAGGAAGGGACGACCAGTACCTTGGAGAGTCTCCGTTCCGTTTTCGTAAACTACTTCACCAGTGTTGGGAGGTTCTCCTCCGGTCCCCCTCCTTAAGTGTTGGTGGGACTGGGACTCCAAACCCTCTGTTTACTGAAGACACAGTCTGTTTACCCTCACAGTTCAATAAGGTCGGACTACTCCAATGTCGAGTCTCCTAGTGTTCCTTAGTTAAGGAGATCTTCTCCTTTTTTTGTCGACCGTGTCCTCGGGACGTCCCGGGAAACGGGTTCCATTACACCCCAGTGTCCGACCTTCTAAGGTCCACTACTGCCCCACCCACTCTCCCTTGACCGTACACTTTGTTCGGGTTCTATATCATCATTACCCGGGTCCCGTTCAGTCCTTCCAAGTGTCTGCCTTCGTTCTGACTACTGACTCCCCGTGGTCAAAGACCCAGAGCAGACAGACAGGTCTGTGTCGTTTCCTCTCTGACCTCCTCAAACCTGAGAGTTTTCCCTCGTCATCTTTCTGTCTCCCCCGGTCTCTCTCCGTTCTCTTCTGTGACTCCGTGAAGCGAGCCAGGGTTTTAAATTCCTCGGGACTCGGAGTCTTGAGTTCTACTTGTCATAAAGTTCCATTATGAAACTTAGTGTTTTTAGTTTTAATTACGTCTATGTTAGACACCACTTGTTTTATGGTTTTAAAATTTCTTTCCGACCTGTCATTGTCACGACCTACCTCGTGCAACCTCGGAATCCTTCTCCCCGTTTAGTTATTATAACCAGGACAGAAGTTTTAAAACGGTAAAACAGGTTGTACATAAAAAAAAACGTAAAAACGTAAAAAAAACAAAACTACTTCGTATATTGTGTTTTACATGGTAAATTTGGTAAAAGTACACATGTCAAGTCACCATAACTTACGTAAGTGAGAATTAAGTTGGTGGTACTAGAGATCTTGTAGGAAGTAAAAGGGTTTGACTTTAAGACATAGTATTTGTGATTAAGGGGTAGGAGGAGGGGAACGTCGGTGACAAGACGAAAGACAGAGATCGCAATCTGACGAGGACCTGAGGAAGACATCCGCCTTAGGGTGTCATGTACAGAAAATACTACTCGAATAAAATAAATCGTATTACAAGAGTTCCAAGTGGGTGCAACATCGTTCACAGTCTTAAGTCAAGTCAAGTCAAGTCAACGAGTCAGCACAGGCTGCGAAACACTGGGGTACCTGACGTCGTGCGGTCCGGAGGGACAGGTAGCGGTTGAGGACCTCAAATGAGTTTGAGTACAGGTAACTCAGTCACTACGGTAGGTTGGTAGAGTAGGAGACAACAGGGGAAGAGGAGGGGGGTAGTTAGAAAGGGACGTAGACCCAGAAAAGTCTACTCAGTCAAGAAACGTAGTCCACCGGTTTCCTAACCTCAAAGTCGAAGTCGTAGTCAGGAAGGTTACTTATAAGTCCTGATCAAAGGAAATCCTACCTGACCAACCTAGAGGAACGTCAGGTTCCCTGAGAGTTCTCAGAAGGTTGTGGTGTCAAGTTTTCGTAGTTAAGAAGTCGTGAGTCGAAAGAAACATCTGGTTGAGAGTGTAGGTATGTGCTGGTGACCTTTTTGGTATCGGAACTGATCTACCTGGAAAGGACCGTTTCATTACAGAGATGAAAAATTATACGTCAGATCCAACCAGTATTGAAAGGAAGGTTCCTCATTCGCAGAAAATTAAAGTACCGACGTCAGTGGTGGACGTCACTAAAACCTCGGGGGTTTTTATTTCAGACAGTGACAAAGGTGACTAAGGGGCAGATAAACGGCACTTCACTACTCTGGTCTACGGTACTAGAATCAAAAGGCTTACAACTCAAAATTCGGTTGAAAAAGAAAAAAAATTATATTTAAATAATTAAAATTAACCTCCAATTAATGAAATGTTATAACATAACCAAAACGGTATATGGTTGTACTTAGACGGTGTCCACAAGGGGTAGGACTTGGGGGGAGGGAGGGGCATGGTAGGGAGACCCAGTAGAGTCGCGTGGTCGGGGTTCGTAGGTCATAGTACGTAGCTTGGACCTGAATTCGGTTGAAAAAGTAAGAGGAAAAAGTGAAAGTAGTTCTCCGAGAAATCAAGAAGTGAAAGACGGTATTCCCACTACAGTAGACGTATAGACTCCAATGACTATAAAGAGGCCCTTTAGAACTAAGATCGAACACGAAGGAGGTCGGGTCGTAAAGAGTACTACATGAGACGTATATTCAACTTATTCGTCCCACTGTTATATGTCGAAACTACATGAGGAAAGGACTAAACCTTGGTCAGACAATAAGGTACAGGTCAAGATTGACAACGAAGGACTGGACGTATATCTAAAGAGTTCTCCGTCCAGTCCACCAGACTATAAGGGTAGAGAACTTCTGAAAAGGTGTCAAATAACACTAGGTGTGTCAGTTTCCGAAACTGTATCAGTTATTTCGTCTTTATCTACAAAAAGACCTTGAGAGAACGAAAAAGGTACTAGGTCGCCTACAACCGTTAAACTAGAGACCAAGGAGACGGAAAAGATTTTGGTCGAACTTGTAGACCTTCAAGTGTCAAGTGCATGACAACTTTCGACCGAACCCCTTAAAACTCGTAATGAAGTGATCGCACACTCTACTCGCGTTAACACACCATCAAACTCGTAAGAAACTGTAACGGAAAGAAACCCTAACCTTACTTTTGACTGGAAAAGGTCAGGACACCGGTGACGACTCAAAAGGTTTAAACGACCGTATAACTCACGTCGTGAAAGTGTCGTAGTAGAAAGTCCTAAACTTTATCGAGTTGACCTTAAGGTAGCGGAGGTGATCGAAACATGTATCACTACGAAGGATTCCGGGTGAACCGAAGCGTAAGGTTTTTCAGACCGAGATCTGACTACTAGTATGGTAGCACTAATAGACCCAGTATTTCTAGAAAAAACATATCAAGAAGACACATAAGACACAGTCTCAAAGGAAGGAATTTTTGTAAAAAAATTTAATTGAACGCAAACCGACGTGACACAGAAGTAACCATACGTACCCAAAAGAGATCGACACCGATCGTCCCCGGTGAGAGGTGCACGTGACAACCCGAAACTCGACACTATCGTGTCCGAGATCCATGGACCCGAACCATGAACACAACGTACCCGAATCAACGGGACACCGTACACCATAGAAGGACCTGGTCTCTAGTTTGGGTAACAGGGACGTAACCGTCCGTCTAAAAATTGGTGACCTGGTGGTCCCTTCAGGGTCTTAAGGGAAGTAAAATTTCCAAATTATTATAAGGTAAAAACACATATATAGTGTAAAAATAATAAGTAAGTAGGTAAACCCAACAAAGATGAAGTCGATAACACTTGTCACGACACTACTTATACCCCTATACTCATAAGTTCAGAGGCAAAATTAAGGAAGACACATATATGGGTCTTCACCTTAATGACTTACTATATCATTAAGATACAAATTAAAAAAGTACTTGGTGATCTAATAAGGATATCATCGAAAATGTAATTAGAGTTAAAAATTTTTTATAACGTAATCTCAAAATAAATAGACTTTGTTTATTGGGTAAAGTCAGATCAGGACCGGGATCTTCACGTTAGGATTAAGGGTCAATAAGTAGGTACCGTGACTTACCTCGGTGTTTCAAGAAAAGGTCTTGAGACCTTCCTGGGGAACCGGTCGGACAGTAAATCACAAAACGGGAATAAACCCTTCTACCACGAAACCCACCAAAAAGACCGACACTCTGGTCCATTGTATCTGGGTCGACAATGGAACACCGTGACCGGTCTAGACACTTCCAACCGGTCGTGACCCCACACCAGACACTGTTTCTCTATAGTAAGGTAATCTACCCTAGGATTAACAAGACTCGTCCTTAACACGGACGACCGAGAAGACTAGGATTTAAAGTAATCACCGTGAATTAAGATGTACCAGGGGCACCAAACGAATAGAAAAGTTCACTCAAAGAGAAAATAATTTATATGGTTGTTACAAAACTAGTGAAGGAGGTTAAAAAAAAAACAATTTTTCAAAAACAAAATATATCTTCATATCAATTAATGGTTACAACACAATCAAAGTCCATGTGTCGTTTCACTAAGCCAATTTGAAAACCAATATAGACATAGATAACAAAAAGTTTAAGAGAGGGGTCAATCCAATAATGTCTCACAACTCGTCAAGGGATACGACATATCATCCTACACCAACCAATAGATAAAATTTATGTCGTCACGCATGTACAGTCAGGGTTTGAGGGTTAGATAGGGATTGGGGGGTGGTCGGGAAGGAGGGGGTCATTGGTATATAAACAAAAGATTCAGAGGCTCAGACAAAATATTTATTCAAGTAAACATAGTAAAAAAAAAAGATCTAAGGAGGTCAACAAAACAAAACGAAGGTAATAACCATTTTTCTCGTTGGAGAGAGACCTTATTTTGTACTGGGCAGAAGACCGTGTTGTGGTGACCTGCCGGGCTCGTGTAAGACCTTAATGTCTTTCTTTTCAAATAGACTCTTTCTTTTACCGAGAAAGGGAGCAAGGGCTCTCCTTGCACCTACACGAGTGACTACAGGTACTAGGGACTCAGGGGACCCTTGTCTACCGCGCAATCCTTCGAGATCTGTCCACGAGTGGTAAACGACGGACCCTCAAGAAGGGTTGTCCCGTTGAGTGAGAAACCGAGAAACCGACTAATCTCATTTCCACCCCAAAGGTCCATCGACAAAGGCAGGGGTAAAACTTTCCGGGGAATGGGGGAGTCACACGAGGTACTTCGGACCACCTGCCAGAGGAAACAGGACTGGAGTACGGTCCCGAACGAATGACGAGCAGAGGGTGGGTCACCGAAAGAGACACAGAGAGTGAACCAACTTTTGACCCACCACCACCAACAAGTCAACGATTCAACACAGACTGAGAAGCGTTGGGGGTACCTGACGGTGTGCGGTCGGAAGGGGCAGGAAGTACTAGAGGACCTCAGACAGTGACAAAGGGAATAATAAAAAAAAAGGACAGATAACCGGTCCTTCACTACCCTAACCTACGGTATTAGGTTAATCAAAAAACTTACAACTCGAGATTCGGACGAAAAAATGAGAAGAGAAAGTAAAAGTAGTTCTCCGAGAAATCAAAGAGAATCGAAAAACGGTAATCTCATTACGTCAGATGCATACATTTCAATAACTATAAAGAGGATCGTCAGAACTAAGGTCGAACACTAAGTAGATCGAACCGTAAAGTGTACTACATGACACGTATGTTCAATTTATTCGTCCCACTGTTGTATGTCGGAACTGTATGAGGAAAGGGTTAAAACTTCGTCAGACAACAAAGTACAGACCAAGATTTGACAACGAAGAACTGGACGTATGTCCAAAGAGTCCTTCGTCTACTCCACCAGACCATAAGGGTAGAGAAATTCTTAAAAGGTGTCAAATAACACTACGTGTGTCAGTTTCCGAAATCGTATCAGTTACTTCGTCTTCATCTACAAAAAGACCTTAAAGTAACGAAAGAGATACTAGGTTGCTTACAATCGTTAAACCAGAGACCAAGGAGACGAAAAAGATTCGGGTAGAACATGTGGACCTTCAAGAATCAAGTACATGACAACTACGGACTTTCATTTTTAGTGAGTCAAAACCGGCTGACAATCGTTGGAGTACCTGATATATCAGGTACCTTAAGAGGTCCGGTCTTATGATCTCACCCATCGGTAAGGGAAGAGGTCCCCTAGAAGGGTTGGGTCCCCAACTTGCGTACAGAGACCGTAACGTCCGTCTAAGAAATGGTCGACTCGGTGTTCCCTTCGGGTTCTTATGACCCCACCCATCGGATAGGGAAGAGCTCGTCTAGAAGGGTTGGGTCCTTCTAGCGAACATAACGTCCGTCTAAGAAATGGTTGACTCGATAGTCCCTTCCTAAAACTCGTAATGGAACGACCGTACACTTTATTCGTGTTAACATGTCATCAATTTGACCTATCCCTTACCTATACTCACGTGACTCACTGTAAAAGAGTAACCGAACTCCCACCGATTTATGCTCGGTTAGTTATCGAAACACAGAGTCAAAGAGGTTACCAAGTCGCAATTGTAGGTTGAAGAATGGCGGAAAACAGAAATAACCCTTGTCATGGAAACTATGTTCTCCTCCCCTACGACCAATTTATATCCTCACATACATCCGAAAGGACCACCGAATCTACCATTTCTTGAACGACGTCACGTCCTCTGGGTCCAAGTCAGGGACCCAGTCCTTCTAGGGACGCTCTTCCCTTAACCGATGACTGAGGTTATAAGAACGGACCTCTTAAGGTTCCTGTCTCCTCGGACCGCCCGATGTCAGGTACCTCCAGTGTTTCTCAGCCTGCACTGAGTCCCTGATTTCGAAAGTGAAAGCACGGACCGACTGACGTACATAATTGATGTTCATTACTACCTGGAGAATGATACGTGGATCGTAGGAAGACCTGTGTTTTCTATCTCTGAACAAATTTACACCGATCCCGTGTCAACCCTTACATCTGTTCATTTTTCTACACTACTCCCCTATACAAAACTTAACACCGACGATGTCGAGTTGTTTGCCACAAGAATAAAGATATGAGGAGGGGACAAGGGTAGTAGTAGAGGTACGTGACTCGATCCGAACCCCTATGTTTCTCCTTCTTCGACATTAAGGAAGGGAATTAAAAGACTACTAGACCTCCCATTCCATCTACACACTTATTGTTAAACACACACGTACTCAAATTCCGACAAGATGGGTGGACGGAAGAGCCAACGAGGAGTGTTATTGGAAAAATATCTAACACTTTGTTTTCGAGAACCGTCAGTGCACTAAATAAAATCGGTACGGTTATCATTTTCGTTTTGGTCTTAAGTTCGGGTCCTGTAAAACTACGGTTTCAGACTCGACCAGACAGAATTGTCTCAACTACCGGGTACAAACAGTTGACTTATAAGTAAGTACCCTGCATACACTTATAAAGGTCCTATCCGTCTCGTCCCACGTATTCTCCACGAATTTTCTAAAATTTTCTTATAGACCTAAAAAAAGGAGGACGTTACACACATATTTCCTTTCCCTCTCTTTTGTCGTCGATTTTTGGTATAAGACACTTAGTCATCGTCCCTTTCTGTATCTGAGTTTCCGAGATCTATAACCTTTCTGAACTTAACGGTCTACTACTAAAGTCTTGACTGTCAACTTTTGAAAAAAAAGATAAACCTACCAAACTTAGATAACAGGAATGAAAATCGAATATGAGATGTTCTATTAGAGGAGAAACAAAACATAATTCCTGAAGATAAACCCACTCACTGTCTCTTCGGCTCCACCCGTCTGTCGTCTCTCCGTTCCTATCCTCTCTCGACCACCGAGGAAAGGAAAGAATTCTCATAAACTACTTTCGAAACGTGGGAGACCGACAGTACAGACAGGTCCCGGAGTATTTTATCCAATCGTTTAAGACCTCATTGTCAGAAAGGTGAGTTTCCTTTTAACGAAAAAAATATAACATTTTTTATTGGATACAAGGAACTTTTTTTTTTTTTTCTGTTTCTCTCCATATTTCTTTTGTTTATAGTAAAGAATAAGACAACGGTACTCTGCGTGTGTATGACATGGGTGTGTAATATTTTTACCTTAGTATGACCATTATCTATGGTAAACCCACGTACGAACGTATACACATGTTATTAAAAAGAATACGACCCTTGTAGGGTTATTAGTCACAACTCACTCAGAGTATACTTGTATTTTATTGTACAAATACAATAAACGACTTGGTTTCGACTAACCAAAACTATATCTGTAGAGTCGGTTAGATCTGGTTGAAATTTTGAAACCTTTAAAAAAGACGACTCCAGAGGTTTTGATACGCCCAAAGACTGGAAAGAAACAAAAGTGAACAGAATAAGAAAGAAGTGGGTACTTTATCGGGTCGTATAAAGGTCATTTGAGGGAAGAGGGAGTAGTAGGGAGGAGGGTAGTGAAGGGGAAGGAAAGGAAGAAGCCAGAGACTCGAATACGACGATCTTAGTCGAGGAGAACGAATGTTGGACTTCTTTAAATTATTTATGTTGTAATATAACCGACGAGACATTGCAAAACGTGAATTATTGTACAATATCCGTAAAAGGGTACAGTTATTTACATTTCAGTTTATAAGTACACATTATCGTACCACAAGGTGATATATCTACCTGGTGTTGAACACCTTGATTTTACTTTATCAAAAGTCGACAGTTAAGACTTAAATAATAGATCCCTGATTTTCAATGATAAAACCGAAAATATCGATAAGACGATATGTTTGTAATAACATATGCGTAGACAAACATGAATAAAGTAATAAATAAAGGAATACTGTTTAAGGTCTTTACTTTACTTATCCAGTTTCCCAAAAATGTAAAAGTTTATAATATGAATAATGGGTCTAACGAGAGGTCTTTTCAACGTGGTCAAAGTCAAGTCAAGTCAAGTCAGCGAGTCAGCACAGGCTGAGAAACGCTGGGGTACTTAGCGTCGAGTGGTCCGGAGGGACAGGTAGTGGTAGAGGGCCTCAAGTGAGTCTGAGTGCAGGTAGCTCAGTCACTACGGTAGGTCGGTAGAGTAGGAGCCAGCAGGGGAAGAGGAGGACGGGGGTTAGGGTGGGTCGTAGTCTCAAAAAGGGTTACTCAGTTGAGCAACGTACTCCACCGGTTTCATGACCTCAAAGTCGAAATCGTAGTAAGGAAGGTTTCTTTAGGGTCCCGACTAGAGGAAGTCTTACCTGACCAACCTAGAGGAACGTCAGGTTCCCTGAGAGTTCTCAGAAGAGGTTGTGGTGTCAAGTTTTCATAGTTAAGAAACCGCGAGTCGGAAGAAGTGTAATAGTTATTATTTTAAACTCGTTGGTCTCATCCATAGTGTTCAGAAGGGTAAATAACTATTCGAAAACTCTCTAATGAGTTTTCTACCGTTATACTAAATATGAAACACATTTATAAAGAGGACTTCTTCAAAGTTCCTCTTATTCGTCGATATTTCTTCTAAGTTTTGAGTGGGGTTTAGGTGATAGTTAAACGCAGTTGAAGGAAAGGTTATAGAGAAATACGTGTCTATTTATCTGATATATATATTGAAATCTATTTATCCTTTAATAGAAATTCTTTATTTTATATCTTTTATAGTCTTTATCAGTCATATCTATTGGGAAGGGTTGGGAAGAGAGAGTAATCACCATCGGTGACAGAAGTGACACCATAAATATGAAGATTACGAACAAAGATTTGGTATTAATATCCACATATTGGTATTTATTATATACGACAATAAAATGGATAAATTTTTAAAATATATTTAATATACGACATAGTGTGCCGTTAAACCAAACGAGTAGGTTGTGACAAAAACTCTAAATAGACACAACTGTCTACCTCGAGGTTACGTAAGTAAAATTGATGATATCTGATAAGACAACAAAATCGAATAAGGTTCAAGATTTTTTCAGACAAAAGATAATAAATAACTATGAATCTCTGAGAAACATATAACACATATGAACAATAAGTATAACGTCTACAAAAAGGGTACATATCAGATAGAAAAGTGACATAAAATAAACTTGTTCAAGTAACGTAAGATTACATTTTAGACACTTACAAAAAGAAGTACTAAATAAAACAGAACAAAACGATATAAAAGCAGACTTTCAAAATTGTCAAACAAAAAGTGTACATCCAAAAATTTAGGTAGACTTCAACTGAAAACACTTATCAGCGTTTTCACTGAAGTCTACTGATCAACAGGGTCGAGGATGACCAATCAGGTAGAATAGGGGTAACTAGCCTTCTCGGTCCGGATAGTGCACAGTCCAGACACAGATATGAAGATAAACAAGACAACCAGATCGAGTATAGAGTGACAGAATTAATGATATTAAAATATTCAGACTATAGACTATCTCATTTAGAAAGGATGATAAAAAAAGTTTTGTTAGGATTGATATGACCGGGTAACATAAAAGAACACTTTAAATCTTTCTTGAATAGATTAAGATACTAAAACTAACTTAACACAACGTATCTTAACTGTAGAAATTCTATGACTCAGGTAATTATTCGCACCAATTATATAGAGACATTAATCCTTAAAATACAAACGACTGATATGTAGTACTAAAAAAAATAAAGTATATATAAAACAATATACAGAAGGGCGATTCCTAGAATGGTAAAAAAACTGACGAACGTACTTTAGGACAAAGTTTACTTATAAAAGATTAAACAATGACCACATAGATAGCCTTTCGGTAACTAGAACGTAGGTTATAATTTAACTTAAAAGGGTGATTTATAGTAACTCATATGTATCTAAGATAAAATAAAAGAATTGTTAGAATTGTAGACGTTTGTTTCTATCAAAAAAGAAGGAAAGGTCAAGAATAAGACAAAGAAAGTTCTTATAGAAAATTCCTACGGAAGAACGTAATCGATCTTGGATGTCAGTCATGACTTACTGTCTACACTATTACCTTAGTAACACGATGAGGACTGGATTTACCTGAAATACTGAAATTCCCAAAAATAAAAGTTAAAAATTAAAAATAAAAAAATTGAAAATTTAGAACAATTAAATTTTAAAACTGATTAATTAAATAAATTTCGAGATTTAACGGGAGGTTCTTGTTGGATTTGACATGGGTCTCGAAAATTTTACTTACTAAAAGTAACGTCAAGTCCAGTTTTATAAAATGACAAAGTAACTATTAAGAGACACATTAGAACGTACTAAATTCTCATGTAAAGTTCAAAAATTTGCATTCTCGACATTAAAAATTTTTTGATATAAAACCCGGAACTTTCTTCAGAGCCTTGTATATTGTCAGAACTCTAATGTTCCTCGCACGAAAGGACTGGTCACACTAATTTGATTTTTAGTTGGTGCTTTTGTTATCGTTTTTTCCTGAATTTTAGGAAATATAAACCTTTAGTTCTTGTGAGAGGACTTATTAAGTACGTATGTTTTATTAGTCTCACTTTTAAATTTTTATAAAACTTGACCTAAAATTACTTTCAAACCGTCTAGTTTGAACACCTACGTCGACTTCGGAACGAAATTCCTCTCAAAGATCGTGATTTTGCGGCCAAAATTTTTTCTTCGGAGTCTTCATTATTCGACATAGTCGGTGGAGGTCTTCGACTTTCGTCGTCACCACCGTTGTTTATGGTTATAAGTGATTGCTATAGACATCCCAGTAGAAGTTACTTCTAGGCACAAACAAATAAAAGTACGACAGAAGAGTAGATCAAAATACTAATAACGACTACGAAAGGTAGACTAGATAGTCCAAGGATAGGTCTTAGTTCAGAATACTACCATAAAACCCCAAGGACGAGGTATCGTTACAACCCCTACTATGTCTACTTTGTCGAATTAAGGGTCAGAATTCCAAGACCGAAACAGGGTCCGTCGTCCAGCTACTGTAACAAAGAGTCGAAGAAAAGTGTCCGTCATTTGGGAGTAGAGGAGGTAGGGGTCCAGGGAAGGGGTCAGGACCAAGGTTGTCACTTACACTCCGGTCGGGGAAGACGATACCGGACTTGCAAACACGGGGAGCGGTTTCAGGACACAACTTCACATCGGTGACCACACCGAAAGAACCTCTACCCGGGAGGTTCATCGTCCAATTCACTCCAGGCTCCCCACCTCGAGAATATTCTCCTCTGCGGTCCCTTGAGAGAGGGTAGAGAATGGGAGAGAGACGAACGTGTCTCCTCCCTCGGGACACTCCTGTGCACTCTTCCACCGATTAAGTTCCGTCCTTCTCTCAAGAGTCGTCTTTGACTTGGGGATAACCTAAAACTACACCCTGAAGGTCGGAGATCTTGGTTCACCGGAAGACAACAAGTTCGACGGGTCAGAGACCATGAAACAATACCTCGGACCCGTCCGACTGTGTGGAAGGAAGTCTCACTGGTTTGGTAAACGACGGGAACGGACGAAACCCCGAGTCATCGGACATAGGAAAGAAATCAGGACTAGCAAAACGGACTTGACGAGGTACCTCTACGAATAAAAATTCAGGTTGATACTGAACGTCCAAAAAAACAAACAAAGTATATAAAATAGTTGACACTCCACTCGAGTCTCATATCTGTATGACAAATTCTAGGAAGTACACCCCTGAAGGCATCACCAGGTCACCAATTCTTAGATGGAAGGTTACGTCCTCTACACTCAAACTAAGGACCAGTCCCTTGATTTTAGGGTGTGCGGTACCTCCTTGACTCTACGGTCGATTCTAGACACGTGGTGGTGGTTTCTAGGGTACACTGTGTTGATTCCGGCCCACGTCTGTTTATTTATTTATAAAATTTTATATGTACATATGACCAAAAATTTTTGCTAGGAAGTACACAAGCTCATTCTTTCTTAGTGTTCCTTTGTCTACACGGTAAATTAAAACGGGATCTTTAATCATTCCCCGTCACCGGACTGATGTAACGAGAAAAAGAGAGAATACCCGTGTTCACAAACCTTAGTCGATCAATGAGGAACTATCGCTGACTTGTCAGCTCCAAGTGATACCTGGACATAAAGGGTCTAGTAAGTCCCCCTGCCGGGAGTCGGTAAGGAAGGGGAAAGAAGGGGAGGGTCAGACAAGTAGTTCCGTAGAGAGGTTGGTGTCGAGTGAGGTCGAGAAACACACAGAGAAGGGTGCAATGGTGGTTGAGGTTCGAGGTGGGAGGGTTCGTGTTCGCCGTTCACCGTAGAAATACATGGCTTTACTCTACGTTCAACTTTTTGCCTCGTTATCACTTAAACAAACACCTACACTTACAGACACACATGCACATAAATAAATTGTAGTGACGGAAACTTCACGCCCTGCTACAATAACTACATCGGGCACATCCCGTCTACTCGGACCTGCACTACACACTGACAACCCGGGGAGGGAGACGAATGGGTAACCACGAAGAATCGAACATCTACATCTGACAATGAACGTCCGGGACATCAGTAAACACTAAGACGGAAGTCCGAATTTCGTCTTGGCCTCGAAAAAGAAGTGTTATGGAAGAAAGAAAGAGTCGTGATAACCTAATGTATCAGTACAGACACTAAAAATCGGACACCGAAATCTCAAACTGTTGGTTTTTAGTTTACCTTGTTCACCGAAGTCTATTCTAAGAAAACTCAGGGGTCCCCGACACATTCTTCCACCTTTACACTACCTGAAACTACAACGCGTTTAGAATAAACAGGTAGGTAATCGACACACCGGAACCTGTTCCAGACACTCGAATTGGAGACACTCAAGTGGACATTGTATCCGGAATATGATGTGTGAAACGGTCTAATCACACTTATAATTTACATACAGTTCGTGGGTCGAACACGGACCCTACGAGTTTCATACAATAATTATGAAAAGAAGGAGAGGAGGGGACCGGAAAGTTACCGATCTGAGGTCTGGAGTCGTGTCAGTGGGGTAACGAGAGTGGAGTAGAAAGGTCCACAGTCACATACTGCGCACGTGGGTCGTCGAACTGACGTCACTACAGGAGACGTAACGTGGGACTGACGGTAGACTGTCGACAATAAGACCAACGTACTCACCAAACAGACCAAACAGGGGTAGGAAGGAAGTAATTAAGGAACCGATTCCTCGGTACGTCAACAAATACTGTTACAATTGATCCTCTTTCCTTCTCTATTCAATTTTTTCCGAGTTTCCCTTTTCCCCTAACCCAGTCTTGGACAGCCCTCTCCCACACTTTGAACTTTAACGACTTGTTACCCTTGTCGGGAAGAGGTACACTCGTCCGACTGACTCATTCACTCAAAGACGAGAATGTCTTAATTGACCCACGTACCACGCACCGAACGACAAGACCGTTCAGATTTGGGACCCCTTTGATGTCTTTTCTACCTGAGACAGGAACTGTGCTAGGGGAGAGGAGTCAAACACTGGAAGGGGGGAGGGGGAACACGACATGAGACACCTTGGGGTTATCCGGACCGAAGGACCGAAGAGTGTTTTAAACGGAGAAGAAGGGAGTTTGACTCATTGAAGAGAGCCATGGGTCAACAGGATGAACGGTGTCTCCTGCATCTAGACTCTTTAGTTAAGTGTTGATCCAAAGAAAGATATCACAACAAACATTCGAGAAGGTCTCCGTAAACGTAAAATTTTCTAGACGAAGATTTACCTTACTATGTAAAGTGACCCGACAAGGCATGATTAGCATTTTTCTTAATCCTCATACGACACTAACGAAATTTTTCCGACGTAATTATCCTTTTGTCACATTTCGAACCTTCTCCACATTTAGGGTCGGACTGAGGAAACCCTAGTCTGTGAAGGGAATCTCAACAATGTATACCAGAATCTAAGGAACGATATTCTTTGTGGATCTGTATTACCCTATGTAGACCTAGTTACTTCTCATTTCTCTCTAAGCCGTTCCAGACCTCTTGACGGCGGACGAGGACACTTTCTATCTGATCAAGTTATTGCATAACGGTTCTCCGTCCCGATTCTGGGAACCCACTTTGCATCTCCTTCTAAATAAAAAAGGGTCACTTTTTCTACCAACAAGAAACTTAGTCTTCTCGGGTCTCCACGTTACCTGACACTCTTCCTCCTCGAAAGTTCCTCCAAGGACCGAAAAGGTCGGGTTTGACAGTTTTCGAGAGGTACTCACGTTAGGACCTCTATTCGGACACCCACCACATTGAAAAAGCTCATCCCTTCTAAGGGTCCCTAAATATAGTAAATGAGGTCCGTTCACGTTCCGACTCGGAACTTGTCCCGACCAGAATAGACCTTCTCCCTTTTCTTCACTGACGGTCCCCGTTCCTAATAAATAAGGGGTGCAAGTGTATTGTTGGGTCGACACCCTTTACCTGTAAAGTAAATAAACAACACTACCGTTGAGACATCTGAGGGTTTACAAATACTCATACTTAGTAAAAATAAAGTAGAGACACCCGAATCAGAGATCGTTCTATTCCTCCGTAGAACGAGTTTCTACCCGACAAATTCACTACCTTATTTAAATTTTAAAAACTCCCAGTTCAATAAAAATGAAAACTGGGGTCTGTTCGAGAGAGAAGGTTTCTTTGGATTAGACTTTCTAAATATATTCCATAAGTTCCAAGAAACCTAGAATACGTTTGGACTCAGTCAGAATGAGTCCACTCAGACATCCATATCATCTCGAAACTCTTAATGTAAAAGATATTTGATCGTTCTTTACTTTCTTTTGTCATGAACTATACGTGAACCCTGAGAATGTCAGGTCTTTGAATCTTCAGTCACAACAAAATACCCGTTATAAAGTTCGAGGTATATTTGTTAACACAAGAAAAGGATGAAGAAAGAACAATCTCAATAAAGAAAGTTCTTAACTTTAACTTTAAATAGGTAATAAATGGTCTTAATTCGAAAGACTTCACGAGCAGCCGGAAAGGACTACCGAGTCGTCATTTCTTAGACGGACGGGTACGTCGTCTGTCCTCGAACTAGGGACCCAGTCCTTCTAGGGGATCTCTTCCTTTACCGTTAGGTGAGGTCATAAGAACAGACCCTTTAGGGTACCTGTCTTCTTGGACCGCCCGATGTAAGGTGCCTCAGCGTTTCTTAGCCTGTACTGAATCGCTGACTCGTACGTGCGTACTTCACGAATACTGAGTTTTTTTGGTCTGTTATGCAGTGCATTTTAGTGTATTTTAGTTTGTATACCTACAGTAATGTCAATTTTAAGGGCGGACTGTAAAGACGATAGGGGTTAGGATATTTATCATGGTTGTTATGACTTTTAATTTATATAAAACGTTCATCGTCTTCAAGAAGGATTATTTAAAAATACCACTGAATGACTACCTTTAACTCTGATGTGTTCCTATTTTGTTGTCTACGTACTTTAGTTATAGGGAGTATTACTTTCGAGAATCGTTCGGCCCTTATCTTTCCTTGAAGATGATGGATTATTTTTGGACATATAAGGAGATGACTTTTCGGATATGAAGTACTACTTTCTGGTTTACGAAAGAGGAATTCTATTCCTTGGTCCGACTACAGACAGACGAGAGTGGTAAAGACAAATTATTGGATGACCTCCAGGATCAACCATGTCATTCCTTTCATTTTCTTTATTTTCCGTCTGACTAATCTATTTCTTCATTTTATCATAAATGAGGGTCCGTCACACTAGAAAATACATCCTTTTGGGTTCTTAGATTTTTTTTTTCTTTTTTTTTCGATGATCTTGATTATTGAACATAAACGTCCAGTCTTCTGACTATTTTTCCCATTGACATAAAGATATATGATTGTCAACCTATAACTTTTTTAAAATTTACAGTAATTATTATCGTAGTTTTAATATTGTATGAATTCTCGTTTAAACTGTTTTCTACACCTTCCGGATATTGTGACTTTTGAGATTTTGGCTCTACAGTATATTTTCTCTCTACAATACAAATACTTAATCTTCCTGGTTATATCAATTCTACAACTAAGAGGGTTTTGACTAAATCTTTAGGTTTCGTTTGAATTAATTTTAGGGTCGTCCGAAAAAAAACCCCATCTTTCACTGTTCCGTTAAGATTGTTAACATTCCTTTCAGTTTCTTATATCTCGTCAGTTTTGTTGAAAGTATTTCTTCTTGTTTCGACCTCCTGAATGGACTGAAGTTTGAAAGTTCATATCATTATGACATACCTTAACCGTATTTTATCTGTTCATCTGTTCTTAGTTCTTATGTCTTTATCTGAGTGTGCATACAGTTATGGTATACCAGTTAACTAAAAGTCGTTTCCACGGTTCTGTTAAGTTAACCCTTTCTCATTAGAAAGGTTGTTTATCACGATCTTTTTAACCTATCGGTATACGTCTTTTGGTTTTTTGTTAGTTTTTCGTGGAATTGAGTATGGACTGTGTCGGACATTTTTCATTGAACTGTCAGTAGTATTTGGAGTTATATTCTTTACTTTACTATTGTAAAGGTCTTCTTTTGTATACACTTTTAGAATCACTGAAACTCAAACCGTTTCTGAATTATCCTGTGTGCATTTCTTTAGTTACTTAACCTGTATAAATTCACTTTTAAGTTTCACAATCAACGAGTCATCACAGACTGAGAAACGTTGGGGTACCTGGCACCTGACGGTCCGAGGAGAAAGGTACCTTAAGAAGTCCGTTCTTATGACCTAAGAACTTAAGGGAAGAGGTCCCCTAGAAGGGTTGGGTTCCTAGCTTGGACTCAGAGGACGTAACGTCCCTTCGGGTGGTACACAAATAAAAAGTTTTCTGGGAACACTTTTATTTTCCGAGTAGTATATATCCCTCCATAAACGTTTTGAATATACTTCTCATATATGTAAAATGTTTAGTTATTACTTCTCCGTTCACTGGGTTAAAATTTTATCTGTTTTTCAAATTCATCTGAGAAGTACTTTCTTTTACATGTCTACGTTTGTTCGTGTTCTTTTCTGTGAGTTGTAGAAATCAATGATACCCTTACGTCTAATTTTAGTGTTCCTCTCAGGGAATATATGGGTGACGACGACGACGACGACGATTCAGTGAAGTCAGTACAGGCTGAGACTCACTAGGGTATCTCCCGTCGGGTGGTCCGAGGGGACAGGGGCCCTAAGAGGACCGTTCTGATCGTACCAATTTTAATTTTTCTGACTTATACGGATTACAACCACTCTATACCTTGTCAATTTTGAGTATGTAACGACCTCCGTTACCTTTTATCATATCGGTCAAACCTTTTGTCAAATCGTCAAAGAATTTTTCAATTTGTGTAGATGGTTTTATGTATCGGTTTAGCAAGAAAAATGAGGATCTATAAATAAGTTCACACCCCTTTCGTATACAGGTGGGTTTCTGAATATGTGTTTACAGGTATTATCGAAACAAAAAATTAACTTGATACCAACTAAATATTACGACAAAATTAATGACGATATACCATTTCACTACAAGTCAATATGTATATATATGTGTAAAAATATAATAAAAAGGTAATACTAAATAGCGTCCTATAACTGATATCAAGAGACACGATACATCATCCTAGAACCGTTGGGGGAAGGGAAACCGTTGGTGGTCAGACAAGGGATACAGACAAAGACAAAGTATCTATCCAAGTAAACACAGAAGAAAATCTAAGGTGTATATTCACTATAGTATACCGTAAACGAAAAGAGAAAGATTGAATGAAATGAATCATACTATTACAGATCCAGGTAGGTAAAACGCCGTTTACTGTATTAAAGTAAGGAGAAATACCGACTCATCATGAGGTAACATATATGACGTATAAGAAATAGGTAATTAGGCAGTAACCTGTAAGAAAAGAATAAAATTAAAAATGAAAAAATTTAATACTTTCATACTATTGTGTTAATATCCTCTGAACCTTTCATGTCTTGTTCCAATGTATATCAAGGTGATATATAATGTTAAAAAAAATCATCTATGTAATTCTAAAAATCAACGTCAAAGTCATAGTCTCAGACTCTTTAATTATCTTACTTATGTGTCTCTTCATCTTCCTATATCATCTGGACTTTTTGTGATACTTGGTTAAGTTGTAATAATTCTAAATATCTTAAAAGTGTGTCGTCACCCTATGTTCAAGATAAGTTCAAGGATATCTGATTTGATCCTCTGTGACATTGTATACATTCCTGTATATCGTTCCATGTTTTTAAGGTACTAAACTTCCATAACTTTAGTATGTCTCCCCCGCACAGGGTCCTCACCGCTTCCGCCGCGACCAGCCCACCCGCCACGTCGGAGGACACAACCTTACACGCCGAGGGCGCTCGAGTCCCGCGTCCTCGTCTCGTTCGCGGCGGCTCCGGACAAAAAAAAAAAAAAATTTCTTTAGTATGTCTCAGACAAGAGAAAAAGTGATAGTAAAAGTTTATAGTTTTTTATAAACTTTCATTGGGTGCACAAAAGTTCACCGTACACTGTAAATGATTCTCTCTAGAAACTGGTGACTTTCGGAACTATTTCAATCTGACTTTTCTGTCGCACTAGTGTCTCTTCTTTCGTAAATTTACTCTTTAATCATAGTTTACTCTTTAATTATAATTTCTATGAAATTTGTTTTAGGGTACATAAACCTTTAATTTACAGGTAAAAATTTACTACCCACATAGATTCTTCAGTTACCTGTAAGAAAAAAGTAAGAAGACATTTACTTGTAAAGTCGATAAACGTACAGAACAGACAACACTCATAACGACGACACGTGTACCCCACGGACACTGAAAGACTTAGTATCAAAGCAGACCCATTATCGGGTCCTCTCCATAACGACCTAGTACACCATTAAGATAAAAATCAAAAGACTCCTTTTGAAAAAAGGTGTATAAAAAAGGTATACCGGCGTAGTTGAAAGTAAGGGTGGTTGTCATGTCCTCCCAAGGCAAAAGAGGTGTAGGAGAGGTCGTAAACAATAAACATGTGAAAAATGACGACCGGTAAGACTGACCGTACCCCACCATGGAATATCAAAACTAAACGTAAAGAGATTATTAATCACTATAACTCGTAGAAAGGTAGACAAGAAGAAGACGGGTGAACAGTCAACCCAAGAACCAAGAAACAACAACACAACGTACGACAAACACATAAAACCTTTAATCCGGGAACAGTCAATGTAACAAATGTTTATCCCATATTCTATAGTAAGGTAGATTTCTATGACAAACCGCGTGTTCACTTAAAATTATTGAGGAACATGAATTGAGTTCTGGTCTGTAACCTCGGGGACGACGGAAACAGAGGGGTAAGGTAGGCACCTCGTCGTGGGTCGAGGATACCTGGATGAGTCACACTCACGTGACTCTTGATACGGGGTCTCTATGTGTCCACTTGTCCGGACCTACGACGGGAACTTCTCAAGTGTTGGACGTGTCCCTCGGGGACCTTCCGTCCCTAACCCAGACCAAATAGAGTCGGAATTGTCAGAGTCGAGTCCCGGAATATGTGACAACGACGAGACAACCGTAAATGACTTACTTATGTGGATTTATACCGACAAAGATGACAAACTGGTTCTGAACAAAGAGTCCGTTTCGTTTTTCGAAGAGGGTTACAAAACACTGAAGGAGAGAACAAATTCCAATATAAAACACTCTGTATATTAGGTCTTTTGGATCCTTATTCCGAGTGTTAGGTCCGACTCCGTTTGCGTATTTACCCTT
The DNA here is from genome assembly GCA_006410555.1 of Capra ibex. Taxonomy (NCBI): domain Eukaryota; kingdom Metazoa; phylum Chordata; class Mammalia; order Artiodactyla; family Bovidae; genus Capra; species Capra ibex. The sequence goes on along the minus strand of SJYO01052474.1, from coordinate 14,115,905 downwards.
TAAAAGGGATTGAAGGTAGGAAAAGAATAGGACGTCTTGAAATAAGTAGATTCCGTCCTCAGGTGTTCCTAAAAAAACATTTGTTAAACCATCATTTATTTAATCTGAAAGACCCGTTGACTCAGAGAAACCATCATGAAATGGGACGTCGACAGTACGGTTTCGTCGGTGACTGTGATACCTTCGTTTCCCCGTGGGGACACAAGGTTATTTTGAAATAAATATTCTTGGTCGTAACCCAACTTAAACCAGATACTCGAACGACTGAGGACGAGATCCCAAACTTGGGTAGTACCTTCAATGTGAAAATCGAAAATCCATTACCTTGACTATAAGTCATTCCCGGTAGACCAAAAGACTTCTTTGAAGAACTTTATGTAAAACTTAGTCTGTACTTACATGGACTACGTCTACCAACCTGTTGGTACGACCCTGACTGGACTGAGGGTGTTGAGTACGCACACCAAACAATCTTTACACGTAGAAGTCACCTTACCCTACCTACCGGCGACCCCACGTAAACCATCTTCCCATTTACCCTCCATTGTGGCTTTGCCCTCGTCGATATCTGGTATACCGTCCCCAGGGGTTCAGAGGGTACAAGTCTATATGCAATCTTCGAGAGTACTCCGAACCGTATACTTACATGAGTAACGATTCTAAATAATGTCACTATATTATTCCCATGTGTGGATTAGTATTCCCCTTTTCTGCTTCTCAGATCTTCTTAGGTATATGTCCGAAGGAATACGAGAGAGGGTACATCCTCCCCAGTGTTTTACGAGTAAGAAGGGGGTAGTCACTTTACGTCGTTGTATACACACTAGGGACGGATCCCTTAAGGTGGTCTCTGAGTTACGGGTTCCAAAAAGAGACCACGACCCGTGTCTCCGTACCTGACGTATCGTGTATGTATTAAGGTCCGATTGTGTTGTCACAATTATTCGTTACGAAGTTAAAGTCTTTGAAGGTCCGAGGGTCTTCCTTTCGTCCACAAGTCGTATTTGGTGTAACAAACGTGTTTAACAGGTCCGTGACATTTGGTCAGAATAGTAAATCCCTTGGTAAACTCACAGATCAAGGGTCTCCGGTTGGGACATTCGTCTTGAAAGATTCCAATCATCAGAGTCCAAACCACACAAGTAACAAAGATGTGTATAAGAATGAGGTTCTATAAACTTGTTCATTCCCAGAAGGGAATGAATTCTCACTGCTGCGTCCTGTATTGTCGTTGAGAGCGCAACAGAACATATTTAAAGTCCAGAGGCGCTATACTCCCTCACATACGGGGCTACCCTACCACACAACACCTCGACGTGAGACGGTAGGCGTGTTGTAACAGTGAGAAGAACCAAGAATAAACGACAACAAATACTACCAAATTTTACTGGAGGAGGATCCAGAGGGGCCGAGGTCGTTTAATGCGTGTCCAACGGCTCCGTACTGAAGATCCGAAGATAGTAAGAATGCCACGACGAACGCAATTTGGTAGATTATAGATAAAGGATAAAATGACACTTTCAACTCCGGTACTATAAAAGAATTAGAGTAAATGAATAGACCGAGGGAGAAAGGGAAGAACTCAGGAGAGGTGCAGAAGTGGGGAGAAGTCAATCTTGTTTTACAGGGAGAGCCTCCAGTTACGAGGGTGGACACAGGATCTAGGATGGGAGATTGGGAGAGGAGGGAAGAGACCCGGGACCGAGGTAGTGAGTCGAGTGGAGAGGATATAAGTTCGAGGGACAGAAAGGACTTAAAAATGGGTATCGTGTATTTATACACAAGTTCAGAAAGGGTAGTAATTTTTGTACGAGTTCGTTTTGGAAGGAGACTGAAGAAATCGACGACAAGAAAGAGGAAGGCCAGAGAAAGTTTGAAGGACTTTCTGAACAAAGACATTACTAGAGGAGAGGTTAAGCTAGAAGTAATGTGACGCTAAACTGAAGATGGGTGTGTCAAGATAACTTACAATCCTCGGAAGCTCATGGATTAACCGTTTAGGTCACCCATGAAAGGTAAGTAGTAGAAGGAACTGGAGAGACGATTTAGATTGTGACAATTAGTTAGTGATGACGAAGGACCTTTGAAAATCCAAGAGTCTCTTTTTACAGGACCAAGAGTAGTAGAGATAAATTGATAAGGAAACACCCGAGATGAAAGAAGTGATGGTAGATTAACAACCACATTAGATTCTAAAAGAGACAACACGTAAGTAGAAGAAGAATATGTATAAGAGAGACTTGTCAGATTGGTGATAGACCTACGACTATTTAGGGGTTAAATATAGACGTCGTCCCTGTAGAGAGGGTCCAAGGTCTGGGTATATAAGTAGAGGTAGATCTACAAGGTCTTCTTGGAGTTTGAGTAGAATAGGTATTGACTTGAGTAGTAAAAGATCGAGGCCCTAAGAGATGGAGTAAATTACCGTGACGGTGAGTAATCTAACCATTCTATCTTCAGTGGTTCAGTATAAATAAAAGGAAATAAGCATACAAGGTAGAGGGAAGTTAGTTGTTCAAGATAAGTAGGACGAAGGATTTATAAAAGGTCGAATAATAGAGAAGTATAGACAATGATTATGGAATCAAATCCGAAGGAAATGAGAACGGACCTACTAAGGTTTTCGAAAATTTATCCAGGGAAACCGTGGATAGAATGAAGGTTGTTTAGGTACATAAGTTTCGTAAATATCTTGTGGGTCGTATACGTGATAACACCGACCCATCAATGGCCATTTGTCTTATCTCGCGCACAGTCATACTATACATTCGATGAGATATTAATTTCGGTGTAATTTATTTAGATGTAATTTATATTATTAGATTGACTACCACTTAATTTACATCTATAAGTCTCATCAGAATAAACTCACCCATTGTAGACTCGTCTCTTGGTTTCTTACTCTTTCTCGGACAGAGACCTTATAGAGTTCTAACTCCCAAGACCTGACCCTCTCGTCTCATCTTCCCGAGACTCCGTCCAGGTACAAACCACACCGACCTTCTACAGTCTACTTCCGTTCTTGTCAGACCCTACTCCATCCTAACGTCAGGATATCCATCCTGGACATTCCTAACGGAAATATCCAGTACCTTACCCAAATCCCTGAATGCCCCTCGGTAATCTCCTAAAAGTAGTCCTCTTATTGGACTAGACTAAATGAAAGTTTCGTCTAATGAGATCAACGACGAACCTTTATCCAATATCCATATATTAATCTTCATCAATCATCATTAACGTAATAAGGTCCATTCTTTACTACCGACCGGATTCCCTTACCTTTCCACTACCTTTCTTCACCTACCTTAATTTTATATCAAGTCTACGTCTTAGTTATCCTGAACTTTCTTAGTTCCTACAGAGGAGGTTGGAGGTAGTCGTCGAGGTCTCACTAAAAGATTTGTGTCGACTTCGGTATACAGAAAGTGTCACGTTATTGGGAGTCCCAAGGGAACGATAAATAGTCTGTTTAAGATTTGTGACATCCGTCTCCATGTTTCGGTAGGACCAAACAAGGAGGAAAAGGAGAGGTCTTCAGAAGGAACCTTAGGGAGGGAGGGATCGACAATCTACAGAGAAGAGTTACTGGGTAACAGACCCGTAAACCACACAGATAACGTCGTGGTTGTAACATAACTTTTAAGTCACACGAACAGATATTGGGATTCCACGTTTCTGAAGCAAGTAGTAAAATAAAGACAACAATCGAGAAACGATAAACTTTAAACCAGGAACCTGGACATCGGAGTCCTAGTGGGCCTTCGGACAGACTTAGGCGTAAAAGCGTCCCTCTAGGGGTCTCCTGAGTGTACATGGAATGTCAAACTCTTCCACCGACGAAGAACGTCTGTCCTCCGGGAGTGACTTACGACTTGAATTACCTTGGTCACTAGGTCAGTCTCAGGAGTCTCTTGTTGATACGAAAGGAAAGGGACTTTATCTAGGTTCAGTGTGTCAATCGCAGTTACTCCACCTACTTTGGGATGATTCACGACCCCTATATAACTCTTACAGAAAGTGGAATACCGACCACTGCATACAAATATCATTGTATCCTGGACACCAATGTAAATGAAGTTCGCCTCCTTGATCTCATAGTTAAGGTAAAGTCTGACCTAACTGAGTTTACATGAAAAGAATATTTTATAAGACATTAGAAAAACACTTCAGTGGGTATATTAGATTGTGGATTGAAAAGGGAAACTTATCAATCATGGGATAAATTAATTCACAGCTCTTGTTTGAAGATTCATGGTTTCCGTCCATGAAACCAGGGCATACTTGGTAAGGGTTTGTTACGTGTTCACGATTAATCGAGCAATTGTGAAGTGACAATGAGAAACTCGACGAAAGTTAATAAAAGGTCCGATTCATTTAAGTCTTCCAGTCTTCAAGGCTAAAACGGAACCGAAAGAATATCTGAACCTTTTCAACGACATGAAGGAGAAGGTGTTCGGTGTTTTACCCTCAGGACCAAGTAAGGGATGGGTCGAGGGGTTCAGGAGTCCCACTACCTCTAGTCCCGGGAGTGTCCGTCCTTAAGACTGTAAGAAGGCTCCGGGGTCGTACCCACCGGACTCCTATCAACATAATCCAGTTGAACATCTTCCCTGTCCCTGGAATAGAGGAGTCGTCATATCCCCGACCCCCTCGGTGTTGACAGAAAAGGAACAGAAAAACCTTAGACACACCTTACAACGTCTCTTACCACTGGACCTCTACCCTCCAGACCCAGAGCAGGACAAACAGACCTTGACCGTCATTCTGTAAGGACAGTGGAGAGAACCCGTGTCATAAAAGTGACCCACTGGAGATCGTAGGGAAGATTAGACTTGTAAAATCCTGAGAGACAAAGATAGAAACGACCAGAAAAGACCTCTCTTAATTATGGACTTGATCGAGTTCGAGTTTGGGACAGACTTACAGACAGTTTAGGGTTCCTAAGTTATTATTCGACATTACACGACCACTCACAAATTTTAGACCATGACTAAACAGCATGGACCGTCAAAGACCGACATTTAGTAGAAGAGTGCCAACTACAGGTCGATAGTTCTATCAGCGTTGAACGAGCATCTTAAGAACTTTTAAGTTATCAGTCGAGAATCCTCGACGTGTGACAACACTTCTTCTGGGGGACAGGTAATAAGACTCCCCTCGTCCTGAATCTGTCTTCCCCGTCTCCGAGTGAGTAACACAACCGAGACACGGTCCGATACCCCTTTTCAGCCACACCTGTAGCCTTTTCACACCTTCTAACTGTAGCTTTACACACCAGTTTGTCACTTTTGTCCTAAACAAGGACAAATAGTCCTACAGACTGTTGAGAGGACCCCGGAGGACGGTCTTCAGTAGTACAGAACTACGAACATCTTCCCGTGCGTCACTGTGAGTCTTTAACCTAACGGTCATTCTTGACATGGTTCAACTCTCTGAGTGAGAAAAGGGTTCACAGTCCACCTTCTTTCAAGCCCTCAGTCCACCCCGAGTTATAATACGCGAAACCACAAAGAGCAGAAATCAGAATACGAGTATTGACTTTAGTTGAAAAATAAGACCTAACCGTAAATAAAAGGATATCGATACGTAAGAAAAGAACACCGATAAAGATTCCCGACCACGAGTTTATAATGACAGACACAATTTTTTTTTAATAAAGGATCCCATACGAGTCCCTCCCGGAGTATAAAGGGAGAATAAATTGACATTGACTTTCGTATTACCTCCAGAAAAAAAAGTTAAGTCGTCGGTCACTCAATATGACTCTCATTGGAACAAGTTACCGGTACCTGACACGCTACAAATTGACATTCTTGAACTTCATCTTTCTCACAGGTAAGTACGAGACTATTGATTACCCCTGGGGTGACAGTCCGTCTTGGGAGAGGGGTCGTTTGGTCTCGAATCGTCTGGACATTACACCACCGAGTCTACCATTTCGTAGACGGATGTTATTCCCTCTGGTCCAAGTTAGGGACCCAACCCTTCTAGAGGACCCCTTCCTTTACCGTTGGGTGAGGTCATAAGGAGGGACCTTTTAGGGTACCTGTCTTTTCGGACCATCCGACGTCAGGTACCCCAGTGTTTCTCAACCTGTGCTGACTCACTGAAGTGAGTGAGTGGGTTACAGTTCTGTGTCGAGTCAAAAGTCTATAGTTTTTGACCACATTCACAGAAACACTACTGACCCGTCCTGTAGACCAAAGTACGAATCAGGACATCAAGAAACAAGGGAAGGATCCTGTCGTACTTCGTTGGTAATTCCAAGTACCAGTTCCATAGGATTCATACACAGGTATAGCTCCAACTAATCCTCCGTTCCCTGTCCTTGGGAAGACTTTTACTCTTTTGAAACTACATTGGAGTTGGTAGGTAGTCTCTTCCGTTACCGTGGGGTGAGGTCATGAGAAAACGGACCTTTTAGGGAACCTACCTCCTCGGACCATCCGACGTCAGGTACCCCAGCACTTCTCAGCCTGTGCTGACCCGCTGAAGTGAAATTGCAAAGTGAAAGTACGTAACCTCTTCCTTTACCTTTGGGTGAGGTCACAAGAACGGACCTCTTAGGGTCCCTGCCCCCTCGGACCACCCGACGACAGATACCCCAGTGAGTCAGCCTGTGCTGACTTCGCTGAATCGTCGTCGTCGTTGGTAGGTACAATGTGTACTTACAAGAACCCACGTTCCTTATACACCGCTCTATTCTATCTGACCGAGTTACGCAGGGTAGAGGAATGATCTCTCTGTGTGTGGGGTATTTGTTTCTTGAGAAATATAGAAAAGGTCTGATACCTACTCCTGAGAGCCTTATTTTGTATGTCCTTCCTGTCATGTAATGGCTCCTAAACGGACTTTCTCTACTTTTATTCGAACACATACTTCTTTATAAAGTTGCTCTGTCCCTTAGATGTTTCACCACGGACATAACTTTTCACTTTCACAACCAGCGAGTCAACACAGGTCAAGAAACGCCGGGGCATCTGACATCGGGCGGTCCGAGGAGACCAGCACTTTAAGAGGCCCGTTCTTATGACCTCACCCAACGGTAAAGGAAGAGGTCCCCTAGAAGTTTTGGGTCCTTAGTTTGGGTGTGGAGGACGTAACGTCCGTCTAAGAAATGACAGACTCGGTGGTCCACGGACACAGTCGTAATATTATTAAAGTTTATAAATATGTGTACCTATTTGTAACCTTCTCCTACGTCTTTTTACTGTTCCTTCCACCCGACCCTTCTAACTTATAAAATGTTTGAACAGAAAGGACTAAAACATTACAATAACTTACAATAACTTATATGAATTTAGAGAACACTCTTCCTAAAAGACAGAACTATCTCTTTTTTTTTTACTCGACTTTAAAGGGACCTCTTAAACTTTAGTCTATATTCCCTCTTAAAGACACACCTTACCAATCTGGAACCGTTCACGAATATCCTCTCGATTCTTTATGGAATTTCTCACCTTAAGGAGGAGGTGAAACACCCCTCTTAAACACGTCAGGGACCTCGTCCCCGATTTGGTCTAACGACGACCTCCTAAGCGGGTAGACCTCTCAGAATGTCCCAGGGGTAATGTGTCTACCTCCAGGACTATACATCACAATCGACTCCACGTCTACACTGAGTCACTTGACTACCGTCAATAGTCGTCTGTTTAAATATTTAATCCCTTTCTAGTTGAAACTACTAACGAAGTCTTGACGAGTTCGACAACACGGGGTAAGGACATCGACTAGATTCAGAAGGGTCGTAGTGTCGGAACTCCTTAGGTCTAACCAGTTAGGGAAGGGGGTCCATTCAAATTGTACTCTTTCAACGTCTCTACGAACGTCAGTACTTGGAAAATTTGTTGTATTTCCTTATGGAGAGCCTCCGTCCCTTTCTATAATCCTCGTCGGAAGATCCCACCATTTCCAAAAAACATAAAAAAAGGGTGGTGTCACCCCCACGGTGGAGACATTCGGTAGGAGGGTGGGAATAGGGGGGTCGACGGTGTTGAGTCCGGTAGGTGGACGAGGCTCGAATCGTGAGGGGTCATATTTGTTTCAGGTAGGTCGATCCTTCAACAAGACAACAACAAAACCATTGATTGAACCGATCATGATACCCGTATTGGCCAATCTTTGTACGATAAAAGGACTCTATCTTTCAAAAGAATCAATTTCCCACGAACAGAAGGGAATTCCGTGTAAACACACTGTTTCAAGTACCTACTCGAATCCCATATCCGTCCGAGTTAAACTTCGATCCGGAGTGACGAACGTTTGAGAGTCTCACAGTCGAAGTGGTAAAAATTTCGTTCCTATAGTGATGAATGTAGTGTCCCGACATCTCTACTTTACGTGCCTATTTTACGGACAGTATATCATCCGAGAGCAATTTGTGGCCCAGGAACCTACAACATTCACAGTTGTCTCTCCTCTATGTGTGAACCACGAGGACGTGACGAAGGACAGGAATCAGTACTGAGTAAGAGTCATAGTCTTCCACAGTTTGTTGGTCGAGATTTTTCATTGTGTATAACACCCACTGACCGTGGGAAGTGGTACTATGAACCCAAATTGGTGTCTATAATGGTTTCCAACAAAGTTTTACTGATACCGCGGAGGAGGGGTTTTCGGGGACACGTTAATAGATAAGGACCGGGAACCAGTCACAGGTGGTCCCGGGACAAAACCGGGACTCGTGAAAGTGTAGGACCCCTGTTTTACCGTGAAGACGTGAAAAGTTGTCTCGAGCGGTCGGGAGGGTACGACCACCTATTCCTGACCGTCGGAGTCCCGACATATTGGGACGGGTCCTCGGGTCACATGTCTCCGACCGTACATCCTTTTTCACCCTCTGATGGAGAGACCTCGACTTCGAGTTTACCTAAACGACAAACAACCCAACCCTTCCTGTTTTCTCGGGTAGTCTCGTCTTGTCGGTTCCTCTCGGGTTCTCCCACTGATAAAACTTAACTACACTCTGGGGGTTTTATCAGTAGAAGGTCCTTATCACCAATTTTCGTGTCGGAAACTGTTGTTTACCTGAGGACAACTTATGAACTGGTAAAGGATCCATTATACTGGAACTTGTTCGAGATATTGGTAAATTTGGTATTCTGACCTATTAAACTGTTCCCTGTCTCCCATTTGCCTTTTCTACTCTCTAACAGATTTCCACCTGAGATCCCAAGTGGTTGTAAATATCTTTTGTTAGGTATACTTTCTCCGGAAATCCCCGTTATAAGGAAACCTGAGAGGTTCAATATACGAAATCCACTCGTCAATAACAATAATCCGGTTCTCATTAAAAATTTTAACGGGTTTCTTTCTGTTACGGTTTATTACGAGTTTGATGGTGTGTTAACGTGAGTAGAGTGCACGACCATTTCATTACGAGTTTTAACAGGTTCGGTCCGAAGTTGTCATGCACTTGACACTTGAAAGTCTACAAGTTCGACCAAAATCTTTTCCGTCTCCTTGGTCTCTAGTTTAACGGTTGTGAGTAACCTAATAACTTTTTCGTTCTCTCAAGGTCTCCGAACTTCTGAGTGATCAGGGACTGACTCTACCCGCTGAAGTATCGATTAAGACAAGTCTTGTCACTATAATTTTTAGTCTCTGTAATGAAACGGTTGTTTCCAAGCAGATCAGGTTCGATACTAAAAAGGTCATCAGGACATACCTCCGCTCTCAACCTGATATGTCTTTCGACTCGCGGCTTCTTAACTACGAAAACTTGACACCACAACCTCTTCTGAGAACTCTCAGGGAACCTGACGTTCCTCTAGGTTGGTCAGGTAGGATTTCCTTTAGTCAGGACTTATAAGTAACCTTCCTGACTACTACTTCGACTTTGAGGCTATGAAACCGGTGGACTACGCTTCTCAACTGAGTAACCTTTTCTGGGACTACGACCCCTTCTAACTTTCACCCTCTTCCCCTATTGTCTCCCACTCTACCAACCTACCGTAGTGACTGAGTTACTTGTACTCAAACTCACTTGAGACCCTCAACCACTACCTGTCCCTCCGGACCGCACGACATCAGGTACCCCAGTGTTTCTCAGACTGTACTGACTCTCTGACTTGACTTGACTTAAAAATTTTTAAAAGAACACCTGAACCATGTTGGTGTTGAGGATCTTCGACAGGAACCAGAGAACCGATCGTCTGGAACGAGTCTGGACAGAGTACCGACCTCACCCGGCACCTCCCGTCAGTCACGTCCGGTGTGTCTCAGAACCCCAGACTCTGTACCGAATCGACACGGTCTCTCACAAGACTTGTCTTAATCGATACTTCAACGGGTAGAATCAGTCCCCGATCAGTCAGAAGTTCGGAGACCTCTGGTCGGAGTCACTAACACAATTGTCTCCCTTTGGTGTTCGCAACGATCTCCGGGGTACTCCGGTGGTAAATGTACGCCGGGTTGGGACCTCCCTCTCCAGACGTCTTCGGTGAGACTTCACCGTTTGACTCTACTGACTTCAGTTAAGTCTCTACGTCCACCCCCCAACCAACGTTACTCAAGAACAAAACCAGGGGTTCTCCTTTGAACGGGAAAACGTCCTCCCGGAGGAAACCAAAGTCTCGAAACTTCTTGTCTCTGTTCGTCTAAAAAAATTTTTGGCTTTGTCCCAAATCACAAGAACAGGTCAAAATCGACAACTCGGACCACCCCGGGAAATCACGAAAATAAACAACGAGTCTGTCTTTTATTAGACGGACTTTACGTCCTCTAGACACAAACTGGGGACCTAGCCCTTCTAGAGGATCTCTTCCCGTACTGTTGGGTGAGGTCATTAGAACGGATGTCTTAAGGTACTTGTCTCCCCGGACCACCCGACGTCAGGTACGTCAGTGTTTCTCAGACTGTACTGACTCGCTGATTCGTGTCGTGTGTTTTCCGTTTATACTTTTATTTTATGTAATTTCTTTTATTTTCGTTACTAAAGTTCAAGACTTACCGAGGAAAACCGGAGGGTTCCAAGACTATGATCTCGAAAAGAGAAGTACTTTTTCCTTCTAATCGTTTCTATCTCTCCACAATTTCTGGGTGTGGTATTGAAAAAACTACATTAGGTCTTCTAACTTTCTATAAACTTTCCTGATTAACAGAGATACTCAGTTCCAATATGTTGTGGGGGAGTCACATGGTGGATGGTGGGAGGTGGGGTCGGGGGTTGGTAAGATTTTCGAAAAAGAATTTTTACAACGTGACTTTCCTGTGTCTCTGACATGGGGTGAGTGATCGTTCAGAGTCCTTACTGTTCCCCCGGACACAGATATATTTTCACTTTCACAATCAACAACACAGGTTGAGTACGCCGGGGTATCTGATATCGGACACGGTCCGAGGAGACAGGTACCTTAAGAGGTCCATTCTAATGACCTCACCCAACGGTAAGGGAAGAGGTCCCCTAGAAAGACTGGGTCCCTAGTTTAGGTCCAGAGGACGTAAAGTCCGTCTAAATTAAAAATATAAACAGAAAATGAATAGTGTTTATTATTTTCAATTTTTTTTCACTGAATTAAATTCCTTTTAATTATTTTTCCATATGTCTGACACCAATGCCGTTTTTAGTACTTCCATCACACACTTACTGACTTAAACCAGTCCCCCCTTTATGACGGTGTCACTTTAGAGTGTACATACACTCATGTTCACGGAAATTATCGTCCCTTCTAAAGATCCAGTCTCTAGTGACAGGTATTGACAAAACTTCTCCAATAAGGTAACAGGTGACCTAAGGTCTCAACGACTCCTCTTCAGTTTTCAGTGGAACTGAGGTCTACGAAACACACACTAAAACCAAAACAGAGACCTTTAGCATCCTAGAAGGGAATCAGAAGACACGAGACTTCAAGGTACTACTACAAGGAACTACACTCGGGTAGAGTAGACACAATTGTGACCCCATAAAAGAAATGAAAAATTTTTAACTCTACATAAATCAAATGTTGTAATACATTCAACTTCCACATATTGTATAACTAAACTATGTAAATCTAACGTTACACTAACGGTAACATTGTAATCGGTTGTGGGGACAACGTAGTGTATTAATAGTGAAAAAGATGAGAACCCTTGTTAATTCTAGATCAGACAATCGTTCGAATGACTAAAATCCTATCAAAACGACAGAGATTAGTGACATAACACATGTCTATAAGGAACTGAATACTATTCCAAATAAGACTATTTGGGTATCATTTAACTTTTATAGTACAGTTTTTAATAATTATTAAATTAAGTAGATTGGATGACTTGCCTAATCTACCGAAGGGACCACCGTGTCTACCATTTCTTAGACGGACGTTACGTCCTCTAGGTCTAAGTAAGGGACCCAGTCCTTCTAGGGGACCTCTTCCCTTACTGTTGGGTGAGGTCATAAGAATGGACCTCTTAAGATACCTGTCTCCTCGGACCACCCGACGTCAGGTACCCCAGCGTTTCTCACCCTGTGTGACTCGTCAATGACGAATGAATGTATGATTTGTCGTATCGAATCAGATCGGATGAAATTTACACGAGTCTTATGAATGTACTCGACTGTAAACCCGTTTTGGTAGATTATGTGTCAGATAAAATGTTATTACACAACTTTTAGAGGACACTTAATAACTTATGACCTGACTTTCACTTTTGGCCTTACAACAGACTCATGTCTTACCAACATTCACAGAACCAACAGATGAAAACGTAGGCGCACCGAGGGACCCTCCACACCCAGTGACGGCACCAGGTCGTAGCGTTCCCTCATAGTATGTTATAGTGACCGAACGTTTTCCTAGTTTTAACCTTAAACTTCATGTCGAAGATGACTTACGTACAACGAAAACGTGGTAGTAATCCAGTCTTTTAACACTCAGTTTGGTAGTATTCAACCCCTGGTAAACGCATTTTAGAGACCCTATTTATTTAGGGTCTCTATGGTCAATGTTCATACATGGGGTTTGTCGTCGAGAGGGTAAAGGACGAGGAAGGGTATCGGGGGTCGGAGACCATTGGTGGTAAAGTGAAAGACGAAAATACTAAAATCTAAAAAAATCTAAAGTGCAGAATTTTTATAGTATCTCATCAACAGAAAGAGACTAAATGGAGTGTACCGTATTATAGGAGATCCAGGTATATACAACGTTTACCGTCCTAAAAGAAAAAGGAATACCAACCGATTGTAAGGTAACACACACACATAGGTATATAGATACATATATATGACACAGTAGAAATAGGTGAGTAGGTGACTACCTGTGAATCCACAAAGGTATAGAACCGACAACACTTAATACGACGTTATTGTACCCTCACGTATGCACAGAGAACCCCTTAGGCAAAAGTAAAAGAAACTTATATATGGGTCTTTACCCTATCGACCTAGTATACTTTCAAAATAAAAATCAAAAAACTCCTTGAAGGTATACCACGAAGTACCAACGACTTTGTCAAATATTAGAATGGTTGGTACACGTTTCTAAGACCCTTTAAAAGAAAAGAGAAAAATAACTACATATCAACTAAATTTACAACATGATCCTTTAAAAGAACTAATATTATTGTTATTATTAAATAAAAGACAATACAATGATAAATATAATTAAATTATAAAACAATAATAAATTAAAAGACAAAAAAGAGAGTTGATATCTCGAAGACAAACTAGTCTAAGATGGAGGGAAGAAGTCTCAAAGATAGAAGTAAGAGAAAGGAGGGTCAAAAGTAGAGAAACAGAAGGATAAAAGACCCGTTTAAGGGGTTGAATATTGTACAAATGAATAACTCGAAATATAAAGACAAGAATATGTAGATAAAGGATTCTTGATGACAAAACAAGAGAGACTTTAAAGGTAAAAATCTCGTATGATAAGAATAAAATATCAACGTTACAAAAGAAAAATAGAATGCTATAAGTTTACAAAAACGAAACTATAGAAAAGAGATCTATCAGAAAGCCTCTTCCGCTACCGTGGGGTGAGGTCATGAGAACGGACCTTTTAGGGTACCTACCTCCTCGGACCACCCGACATCAGGTACCCCAGCACTTCTCAGCCTGTGCTGACTCGCTGAAGTGAAAGTGAAAAGTGAAAGTACGTAACCTCTTCCTTTACCGTTGGGTGAGGTCACAAGAACGGACCTCTTAGGGTCCCTGCCCCCTCGGACGACCCGACGGCAGATACCCCAGCGAGTCTTAGCCTGTGTTGACTTCACTGAATCGTCGTCGTCGTCGTCTATCAGAAAAAAAAGGAGGTCCAAAGAAAAAGAGGACAAACACAAAACGAAAAGTAATATTTAAGAAGGGAACTTACAGACCGCTAGGAACCATCAGTGGAGTGCTCCGTAATTTTTACCTGGCCTCCCCGAGGAGACCACCAGGTCACCTATTCTGAGACACAAAGACTACGTCCCCCGTGTCCAAGTTAGAGACCAAACCCTCGATTCTAAGGTGTACGATGTGTCGGTGAGGGGGGTTGGGGCGGCGGGTTTTTTTCTAATCTTATGGATTTTCTTAACTTTTCTACCAGAGTCTACGAACATACGGTCACAAGTAACATCATAATGATAAGTATTATCGGTTTTTCACCTTTGTCGGATTCACAGGTAAGTGTCTAATTGCCTTATTGTTTCACCCTATATAGGTACGTTGTCTTGTGATAAGTCGGTATTTTCCTTACTTTGAGACTGTGTACGATGTTGTACTTACACTGAACCTTTGTATGACTCCCTTTACTCGGTCTGTGTTTTCCTGTATATTGTGACATACTAAGGTGAATATACTTTATAACTCTTATCTGTTTAAGTAGTTCTGTCTTTCATCTCATCTCCAGTGATCCCCGATTCCCCCTCCTTACTCACCCTTCATAACGAATTACTCATGTCTTGAAGACAAACCCCACTACTTTTAACACCTTTATCACCCCCATTAACGTCTTGTGACGTTTACATGAATTACGGCGACGACATTTGAGTGTTTACCAATGTTACCGTGTAAAATATATTTGACACTAAATGGTGCTACTCTTTTTATTTTCTACTAACCGTCGGGACTCGAGTGACCTCGAATAACTGACAGTCCTCAAGACCGGTCCGGTCAAGGACCCCCTTGGACATAAAGTCTTGGAATCTAACTCTAAGGGGTCACTTCGGAGAAAGTTCCAGAACGGCTTTCGGATGTTTGGACCGACGACCGTAAGACCCACTCTTACTCCCTTTTGTCGACTCCGACTCTACTCTCCCACAGTCATAAGTCCCATTCAGAACTGACTTCCAGTTTTAGATTACGGTCACGTGACATAAAGTCGTAGTTTTGGCAGTTGGTACGGACGACAAGGGACCCGGTCTCTGGGCGTTCAATGACAGAGGTCTTTTACGTGCAACGACAAGGGGACCCAACAGACCCGTCCTCCCCTACCCTCTCTGCCAGTGACCGACACGTCTCCCCTTTCGTGGGACTCCCGGTGTACGAAGGATTCAACTAAAGGTCAGTTAGGAGTCTGGAAGGGGGTAGGAGCGAAAGTCTCGAAGGACCAAGGACATTACAGATCTAGAAAACCCTCAGGATTTCAGATTTTATCCGACGAAGAGTTAAAAAGGGGTGAATCCTTAATCTAAAACACCTATTTACATATTAGTCGAACAACAAAATTACTCTGTTGAAAAATTTGGGTACTGAATAAATACTCACGGACGTCCAAATTTTAACCCGGAAGGTCCACCACAATCACCATTCTTGAGTGAACGGTCACGTCCTCTGTATTCTCTGTGCACAAGTTAGGGACCCAGTCCTTCTAGGGGACCTTCTTCCGTACAGTTGGGTGAGATCATAAGAACGGACCTTTTAGCGTACCCGTTTGTTCGGACCGCCCGATGTCTGGTATCCCGGTGTTTTTCAGCATGTACTGACTTCGTTGAATTGTGTGTGTGTCCAAACTTTATTCAAAGTTGATAGAAAACCCCCAGACTTAAACACAAATTAACCCAAATTAACGGTTTCTACTGGTTTTGGTATTTACTACCAAAATACCGACTTCTATACCAGCGAGATATCTCAGGGACTTTAAAATCCTTTGAAGAAACACTGGATGATATACCAGTTGAAAACATTTATAAGAGAACGTATCATCTAGGAAACTACCTCCGTTCTACCTTAATAATGGACGAAAGAATATTCGTCTAGTAGCCCCAGGGTGTCTTAAAATTTATGAACGGGTCTCAAGGCGTAAGTTCAACCTGGTCTTGACTCCTTACACTTTTTACCGTCGTCTTCTTAACTTTCGTACCTGAGGTAAGGTTCATGGACCCAACGGAGATCCGACATGGCCAATGATCGGTAGACGGTTGGTCCTTGATATTATCAAGAACGAAGTATCCCAAAAACCCTCCAAATACATGTACCGTGGGTCATTTGTACGTTATATTCGACAATAATGATAATCACAAAAATGAAAAATAGATCTCAAGTACCACGTAGAACATGTTTCCTCAGTGAGGTAATTCCTAATGTAGAAATCTTTACAAACGTCGATGAGGAGTCGGAGCGTTAAATGTACTATCAGACCGAGTATTGACACGTAGTCTCCAATTATCGGTCTTTGTGGCGTTAAAGTATCTAGTAGAAAGACCCACAATGGGTAACTCCCGAGAGATCAGTTAAGTCGTTTAAGACATAACTTTCGGATGATACACAATCACGAAGTAAGAACAAGTTCTCCATAAAAGACAGAAGACCCTGAATAAATACGGAAGTAGTCCCCTCCACGAGTTTTCCCTCGAAAACATTTTACTTGTTGTTGTAGTTGTCTTCGTGAATTTTGGTGTTTCAACCTTCTACCGACCCACCACCCCCTCCCACAAACGGAAGGTGAAATACCACCTAACGGGATTTATTCGTCTTAATAGATCCGGAGGGTCTGACAGTCCACGATTAGGGGTGTTATTAGTCCGAGCTTCGGGAGTCTCGGTGTCTTAACTGATCGACCTCCCCTCCCGCCGGGACCCGACGAGTACACCATCTGCTCAGGAGAGAGAAAACACCTGTGTTTGTCGACTGTCAGAAGTTTACTTCCACGGACCGGACAGAAACGTGGTCCGTGGACCTTCATCCGGTTACGAGTAGAGGGAATAACGTCTAAGATACAAGGCGTAGTCAGAGGTACTTTAATCGAAAATTTTAGACAGAAGGCAAAAACTTTGAAAGGTCGAGGACCGAGGGAGAGGAGGACACCCCACCTCCTTGACGTCCCTCAGGACGTGGTACCGGGAGGAGACGGTGGGGGTCTCTTTTGTACCAGCTACTAAATCAAGAGATAAGAGTGGGGATAACGTTTCTTACCCTATATTTCCCTGCAAATCTCTTTTTCTTTTAAAAAGTTATAATTTTAAAAAAAAAAAAAACGACGTGGTTTGACGTCCCCTCTAGAATCGAGGACTGGTCCCTGACTTGGGTGTGGGGTACGTAACCTTCGTGTCTCAGAATTGGTTTTGAGGACCTTTTCAGGGTCTCTTCTAAAAATAAAACTTTATTATAATCTCTTGTCAACGTTTCTGTCGGGTTTTGTAAAGTTTGTGCGAAATGGGTCGAAAGGTTGTTCTAAGTTCTTCATAACAACTAAAAAGTCAGACAAGTTGAAAGATGAACAACAAGTCAAGTTAAGTCGAGTCAATACAGACTGAGAAACGTTGGGGTACCTAATATCGGACGGTCCGAAGAGACAGGTGCCCTAAGAGGTCCGTTCTCATGACCCCACCCAACGGTCCGGGTAGTTTAACGTCTTTTAGCTTCTATTTCTTTTTAAGACTTTCCTCGGAAAAGAAAAAAAAACGAAACGAAACGAGTCACCGAAGTCAGTATAGGTGAAAAACACTGGGTGAGGCCATGAGAACGGACCTTTTAGGGTACCTGTCTCCTCGGACCATCCGCGCGTGTGTGTGTCCACATCAGAAACAACAATAATAAACGTAAATAGGACGAACCACAAACAAGAGACTCGAAGTACCTACGTCACCAAACTACAGACTATAATTAAAACTATGATGATAACCACAAATTGTAATTACACCCCTTTAAGAGTCAGTAATAACAAAGTTTATACAGAAGATAAGGAAAGGGGAAGGCTATAAGGGTAATACACATATAGTATGGGAACATTTACAGAGTATAGGAACCTATAAGACCCCAAAAAAAAAAGGTCAGAAAAAAGAGAACGAAAGACCAAACTCTTAAGACAACTACCGTCCGACCTCGAGTCTATGAGAAGAGTCGACACAAGTCAGATGATTGCTCGGGTAGTTTCCGTAAGACGTAAAGACAATGTCTCCAAAAAAATTAGAGAGGATAGAGAAAAAACCAAGAAGGAATCCTAAAGGTAGAGAGACGAATGTACCGGGTAGACAAGAACATGCGACAGACGAACTAGATACTTCCGGGAAATCACATTATTAATCTCAACAAAATTTAAGGACCGGACTATTAAGGTCGTGGGGACACATAGACTAAGACACCGAACGGGACAGAGAAGTCTAACACAAAAATGGAAAATCATACGGAAAATTACAAAAGAACGATCAACCTGTACTATGTGGTCCACTTTCCTTCAGGACCATTATCCGAATAGAAGGGGCCACCGAGTCGTCATTTCTTAGGTGGACGGTTACGTCCTCTGCACCCAAGTTAGGGACCCAACCCTTCTAGGGGACCTCTTCCTTTATCGTTGGGTGAGGTCAGAAGAACGAACCCTATAGGGTGCCTGTCTCCTCGGACCGTCCGATGTCAGGTACCCCAGAGTTTTCTGCACCTGCGCTGAATTGCTGATTTGTCACTGTCGTTACACCACCACTACTCATGCCCCTCTCCTCCGAAGAGACAGGGTATTCAGGTAGAGGTACAAAATCCCTCGGACACGGAGACCTGACCCTTGAAGTACTCAAAAAGAGTCAAAAGACGAGGGAAGACTCCACCCTATACTTCCGAGCTCAACCGACCCCGACCCATATACAAAAGAAGGTGCCTCTCGGTCAACCTCGACCCATAGGGGGAAGGGGTCCAACCAATCTAAGACTATTATTATGTGGTCACCCAGTCCGAGACCAATTGACCAAAGTGGACTCCCGTCCGGAGTGACTCTACTAACCGTCGACACCAGTTAAATTTTTACAAAGGAAACGGTGGGGCGAGGGCCTCCCTTCAGAGCGTCTCACGACGGTCGACCGGTACTGAACAAGTGAGATCAAAAAATTGGTAGTCTGAACAGGCGTACTCGGAGGTTGTTATGGGTAAAGGACCGACTCGGGACCAACGACGACAAAGAAGAGGGTTCGGAGACGAGTTCATTCAACACTGAGGACATAAGAGGATAGACAGAGAGATTTGAATTCCCGTCACCAAACGGAACACAAGAGGCGAAAGGTTGTCCTAAGTTCTTCATAACAACTAAAAAGTCAGACAAGCCGAAAGATGAACAACAAGTCAAGTTAAATCGAGTCAGCACAGACTGAGAAACGTTGGGGTACTTGACGTCGTTCGGTCCGGAGGGACAGGTAGTGGTTAAGGACCTCAGGTGGGTTTGGGTACAGGTAACTCAACCACTACGGTAGGTTGGTAGAGTAGGAGACACAGGGGAAGAGGAGGACGGGAGTTAGAAAGGGTCGTAGTCCCAGAAAAGTTTACTCAGTCGAAAAGTGTAGTTCACCGGTCCTAACAGAAAAGTTTTTTATAAGTGTTGGAATATTCAACCCTTAATACAAAATAAGCTGGTCCTTAAAAATCCTGAAGTTCGGACCCTCTGTCGTAGAGTTCATTGGGACTCTCTTGACGAGACTCCTCCGTTCCCCTACTCGGTCCAATATATTTTCACAACGTTGTTTCCCGTCCATCAGACTTGAAGCTTTCTAACAACAATTAATTTCTTTTGGTCTAGAGGGTTCAATTCCTTAAATCACGAAAAGATACATACCCTTCTCCGTTCTCAGACCCGAGTGACTTTGATAAGGAAACTATCCGTGGAGTCATTTATCCGGTCATAGGACAAAAGTGTAGGACTCAAAGGAGCCTCGAGTGACCGAGTACAACCTCCCGTCGTTAACGACTGCTACCACTGGGAGACAAATGACTATGCCGTCCGTATAAGGTAAACAGATCTCCTCCCGCACCGATGGGTGAGGTCATAAAAACGGACCTCTTAGGGGAACCTGTCTCCTCGGACCGACCGATGTCGGGTATCCTAACGTTCCTGACTCATTCGTTCGTGTGTGTAAGGTAAAGAGTTTCACCTCACCACTGAAATTTGAGGAATGTATACCTGGACCTCTGACCTTCAAGGAGAGAAAGAAGAAACCGAAGAAGTCGGAAGGTATGACGTGGAGAGGAGGGGACTGGATTGGAACATTCATAGGTCACCTACCAGTCTCCAAAGCATAAGACTCTCAGTACTGGTTCTTTTATAAGTCGACAGACAAGTCAAGTGACTCAGCACAGACTGAGAAACGCTGGGGTACCTGGCGTCGTGTGGTCCGGAGTGACAGGTAGTGGTTGAGGGTCTCAAATGGGTTTGAGTACAGGTAACTCAGCCACTACGGTAAGTAGGTAGAGTAGGAGACAACAGGGGAAGAGGAGGCCGGGAGTTAGATAGGGTCGCAGTCCCAGAAAAGGTTACTCAGTCGAGAAGCGTAATCCACCGGTTTCATAACCTCAAAGTCGAAGTAGTAGTCAGGAAGGTTACTTATAAGTCCTGACTAAAGGAAATCCCACCTGACCAACCTAGAGGAACGTCAGGTTCCCTGAGAGTTCTCAGAAGAGGTTGTGGTGTCAAGTTTTCGTAGTTAAGAAGTCGTGAGTCGAAAGGAATATCAGGTTGAGAGTGTAGGTATGTACTTTTTGGTATCGGAACTGATCTGTCTGGAAACAACCGTTTCATTACAGAGACGAAAAATTATACGACAGACAATCCCTCCGATTAAGTATACGAAATCTCTTTCACCCATCTTTCCATCGTCCCCTCCCCGTGACTATCCGACTGTCGCAACCTTGTCGACATAAAAAGGAGGCCCACGGAAGGGACTGAGACTGGGAGTCTCAGTGACCCACCGGGGACGTCCGAAAGACCTACATGGTAGAACCTTCAGACCTACTGAAGGAGCGGGTCGTCTCCAGAGGGACTGGAACGTCTCCGAGTGTGACAAACCTTTCGGGGGCCGTGTCGAGATAGTGACCTCTTAAACACTATCGTGTAATCAGACGGACTGAGACACCCTTCTTTGCCCCTGAAACTTAATAGTTCGTGGGGATACTCATCTCTCCTGTTGTTGAGGGGTCGAACCGTAAAAGTCACTGTTTAGTACGGAACCTTTCGAAAGTCCTAAGAGTCGTAACCGTTTTAGGGCCCCTTTCCTCTAGTCAGTTGTTAATAAATAAATACGAAAGTTTCCCGAGAACCTTTGTGTCCATTGTTACCCCATCTTCTTGTTTGGGACAGTACATAACAATTTGTCCTTCGGACTATTGTCCCTCCTTCTGTGGGGAAAACCTACCCAGCGTCCCCTGATTATTCCGAGGGACTTCGAGGTCCGTCCCCGGGTGGATTACTGAGGTATCACCCCGGTACTCTCTTCACCTTAAGTCGGCGAAAACAGACTTCTTGAAATTCCGGAGAGTAATCAGTAAAGAAATTTTCCTCCGTCTATAATGAGGGTTTTGTCTATACGAACCTCGGTCCCAAAAAATTTACTCAATTCATTTTTATCAATAACTTTCAAATACTTTACGGTCTATACCACACTCTGAAACCCCTGTGTTTCTAATTTTGTTACCAGGGACCGTGCATCGAGTGTCGGATGAACCCACAAAGTCCGGTTCCCGTTTCGCACACATTTCCGATGATCTAATTAATTAGATACTCATGAATATCTCATAGAGAACGAGCCCCCCTCGCCCCCCTGAAGGGACCACCACGTCACCATTTCTTAGACGGACGGTTACTTCCTCTACGTCCAAGTTAGGGACCCAACCCTTCTAGGGAACCTCTTCTTTTACCGGTAGGTGAGGTCGTAAGAACGGACCCTTTAGGACACCTGTCTTCTCGGACCTCTCGATGTCAGGTAACCCAGTATTTTCTCAGTCTGTGTTGAATCACTGAGTTGTCGTTGTCATGAGCCCCTCCAATTTTTTTTTTAGTATCAGGTAAAGAGTTCGACGAATACTTAACTATCCTTTCCGTCTTTATTTATATGAACCATCTCACTTTCCTATAAAATCACCCTGCTATCCGTCATTCTGAAACTTCTTCCCTCTCCAGTCACATCTAACTTCAAATCTTTTTCACAACTTCTTTATCACCCTCTATATAAACAAGTCCCTCCCACTACACCCTTTCCCGGAGTCCTCGACCCGGTTACTTAGTTTGAACTATATTACTTCCTTATCCTTAGTTGCTTCCAAAGTCTTCCTTTGCCCCGAACATAAGCAAAGGACCCCAACGGTAGTGTTTCATCGTGTTTGACCTAGTGACTTGTCTTTAGATACCAGAGTACCAAGGTCGATCCTTAGTTCCAACAGTCGTCCCGAGATGAGGGAGACTCTGAGACCCAGACCCACCTTAGGAGAACCAGGGAAGGATTGAAGTCCCACCACCGGCAGGTAGAACCGAACGCCGACAGAGTCAGGTCAGAGACGGAGACAGAAGTACGCCATAGAAGGAGAGTATCGATTTGTAGAACATCCTCGTGGTCAATGAGACCTACTTCCCTGGTGGATGAGGCATACTGGAGTAGAATTAATGTGGACATTGGGATAACGGTCTCTTTAATTATAATCCTCCATGCCTCCAGTCCTGAAGTTGAAAATGGAAAACCCCTTTGTGTTAAGTTGGGTATTACCCCCACTTAACCACTTCTCACTCTATTACTATTCCAATCAGATTTACCTCACACAACTAACTAACCTCACTCCCGGAAAGACGACGCCCAACACTGTCATAGGTTGGACGTAATCACACTTACCTCTCAATTCGAACCGGCTCAAAAAAAAAAAATTATAAATAAAAATGAGTAAATAAAGAAACCGATACGGTCCACAATCAACGCCGTGTGTCCTAGAAATCAATACCGTTCACCCTAGATCAAGGGACTGGTCCCTAGCTAGGATCCAGGGGACGTAACCCTCAAGTGTCAGAATCGGTGACCTGGCGATCCCGTCTGAGACTGGTACCTCCCAAAAATTCCTTCTTTACTGATACTCTCTTCGGCTTTGACTCCCATATATTAGTTCGTTAAAACTACTTCAAAACCTAGTAATACTAAAATTTTTACTATAACACCATATATCAGTTAATTACCTAAAAGTATTTGTAAGGATCGTCCTGACTTTACAAAAAAAAAAAACACTCACCCACCGTCACTCCTAGTATCCAAATCAACACCTACAACTTCTATCAACCTCCAAATCCGGGTCTCGAACCCCCTCTAAAGTTCTTTCTACATTTAGACCCTCAGTAAGACCACCTGCCCCCACCGAGGACCTCGGGAATTCAATAACAGACATAGGGACTTGACCGAAACCTCAACGGTAAAGAACACAACTATAATTTCTAGACACATTCCTTGAGAAGGTCAGGACGTGTTGAAGACAGAGGTCGTCCCACCCCTGAGGACAGTATTGTTTGCTTGGGACCAAAGGACCCAACTACCACACTATCCGAAAAACACCTCCACAGAGGAACTCTTACTCTACTCTAATTTTCACGAAATCCTCAATCCTACGGCTTCCTGAGATAGTTCAACCGAACTTTGAATAGAGGTCCTACAAGAACAAGTACGGGGGTGTGAGGACCTTGGGAGAGACAACACTGACCTTTGTCCTATAGAAGTCCAAAGGACTTTGGACCGTGTTGACAAAAGAGTTTTATGTGACACAAATTTATGGAACTTAGTAAAACACTGGTAGAACACGACGTCTTAGTCGTCCCGAGAGTCGCGAAAGAAGAACGGACTAATGGGTGCACAAACGGAGGTAATCAGTAGGCCAAATTTGGACCGACTGGTCATGACGAGCAGTCGACAAATGGTACCAGGGACCTCCGGACTCTCCAGGATTACTTTGAAATAATCTGGGTAATTCGTAGCAATTCTCTCCTTCGTCCTAACCCGTTACTCCTGGAGAATTAAGTTTAAACCAACCTACCTAAATGAAACCCTGTACTCCTTGGACCAAACAGGAACCACAGTCCTGACACAGACTGGAGGACCCTTGGTCGGTCCACACTGGTGGACCTGTCCAAGTAGATCCTACGTTCGAGTAGACGTACGATTCACAGTGGTACACGTCCTTTCCTGTCTTGTGTCGTACTCGTTTCCTTCACGAGCCGACGTCTGAAGACGAACTTTAGTCGGAGCCCGTCGGGGTACAAGGCGGTGGACCTTAGCCGAAGGTGCAGGAGGGGAAATTGTACAATCGGGTGTTCCAATACCTTCGTATTTGAAAAAGGAAGAAAAACTTTTTAAACTAAATAAATAAAAACGAACACAGCCCAGAAGGTGCGACGTGCCCGAAAAGAGATCAACGTCAGTCGCCCCCGATGAGACCAACGTCACACGACTACTCTCTCAATTAAGGATCCTTCCAACTCTTCAGGTCCAGGGGCTGTTCCTCTTTCCCCAGGTTCCGAGAACTCTTTTCCTGTTTGTAAAAAAAAGATGTAACGAAACAGAAATAGAATCGTTCTATGTATTGTTACATAGAACGAGTTCCTATACAAAGAGGAATTGTTTTTGGTAGAATGATTAGGACAATAGAATTCTACAGACAACACCCTCACTCAGACTATTTTCATATATTCCGAAACGATTCTGATCGTCACCCCCATTCCACCCCCCGACCCCTGAGAGACAGGGGGACGACTAACAGATACAGTCTTCGAAAAAGACACGGAAAAGTACGATTAAATCGGACCAGGGACCAGGACTTCGATTTAGAAGCCTCTAGTGCTTAGGCTGTAGCAAGTGTCATTTCCTAGTGGTCGAAGAGTGACACGACCGAAGAGAACGACGCCTCGTGCCCGCGACTTCGTGTCCGAAGTCATCAACGTCGAGGGCCCGAAATTTCGAGTCCGGGTCGTCAACGAGACTCCGTACACCCTAGAAGCACCTGGTCCCTTGTTTGAGGACAGAGGATGTAACTGTCCGTCTAAGAAATAGTGACTCGGTGGTCCCTTCGGGGATAAAAAAAGGAAGAATTGTTCCTCTACTGTTGGAGTTTCTTTTTCTTATCCCGATTTTCACACCTACACTAAAAACCGTTTTTTCTAACAGTTCAATTGAGTACTGTACCACCATTTCTTGGGTGGACGGTTAAGTCCTCTGTGTCCTCTACTCCCGGGCTAGGGACCCAACCCTTTTAGGGGACCTCCTCCCATACCGTTGGGAGAGGTCATAAGAACGGACTTCTTAGGGTACTTGTACCCTCGGACTACCCGATGTCAGGTACCCCACCGTTTCTCAGTCTGCGCTGACTTCGTCGAATCGTGCGTGTGTCCGTGCCGTTCCGTGACTTGTATTAAGAAAGGATTTTATGCAGCCCTTCGTGTTCCGTCTTATTGAGTTTATTGACACCGTCCTCTTTTGAACATTATTTCTATAAAAGAAAAACAAGTTGTGAGGTCAAACCTTCCGTGTAATTCACCACACGAACTGAGATATAATATTATTCTATCAATTTTTTTTTTTTTTTTCTATCACTGATAGAGTCTTTTTTCCTTTAACTTAATTTACTTTTGTAAGACTCGGTCTCCACCATCTAAAAAAATTTGAGGGATTATAAATCAGTAAATAAATAAATAAACCGTATCAACTAAATGTTACAGTTAAAGATATACGTTTCACTAAGTCAATATAGATATACATGTAAGGAAAAAATTTTATAAGAAAAGGTAATACCAAATAGTATCCTATGGCTTATAGTAAAAGACACGAGATGTCATCTTGCCCCCAGGGGTCGGTAGTCCTAGATTACGGACTCTAGACTCCACCTCGACTACATTATTATTATCTTTATTTAGTGTACTACGAGATTACACGAACTTAGTAGGGGTTTGGTAGGGACATGGGTGGAGTGTGGGGGACGGGGGTCCTTTTTAACAGAAGGTACCTTGACCAGGGAACACGGCTTTTCCAACACCCGCAGACGTCATCCGGAACAGTAAATAGGAAAGGTATATATTATCGAATACAGACGATTGGGGTCGGAGGGTAAGGTAGGGAGGGGAGTGGGGAGGACGAACCGGGGGTGTTCAGACATGAGATATTCTGGAGGAAAATTTTTTTGTGTGTGTAGAGAGAAAATTTACTCTCTCAAATTTGAAAATTTTGTCTTAGGTGACCCAGTGTGTTAGTTTTATATACAAAGGCCGAGCCGATAGGAGTCCCTCTTAAGGGAAGAAAGAAGGTGTAATAGTTTGGAGCCGGTTTGGAGGACTCACTACCCGAAGCAACGGACACCGTTGACCCACCGTCTACAGGTCCAAAATTAACCCCAAACATGACTAAGAGTAGTAGTACTTTTCTTAACGATTATTTCTGCACTTTGGTTCTAAATTTGAGTGTCGATGACTTTACTCTGCTTGAGTCCTAACTACCACGTAAGTTTTTCTTTTCCGTCTCATTCTTTTTCTACCGTTCGGTGAGAGATCACAAAACACGACTTACACTCCTCATCTATAAATCTGCCGTGTAGGAGGAACCCCGCTGTTTCGGACTCCTGGAGTGAGGACAAACCATTTCGTTCGGTTCGTGACCAGTTGGAGAGGGCCCTGGACCTTCGTAATCGCCGAGGGATGTCTCTCGAGAAGGGACTACCGGTCCCTCCGGACCGCACGACGACAGGCACCCCAGCTCGTCAGGTACCCCAACGATTCTCAGCCCGTACTGACTCGCTGAGGGGAAAGTGAAAAGTGAAAGTACGTAACCTCTTCCGTTACCGTTGGGTGAGGTCACAAGGACGGACCTCTTAGGGTCCCTGCCCCCTCGGACAACCCGACGACAGATACCCCAACGATTCTCAGACCGTACTGACTCGCTGAGGGGAAAGTGAAAAGTGAAAGTACGTAACCTCTTCCGTTACCGTTGGGTGAGGTCACAAGGACGGACCTCTTAGGGTCCCTGCCCCCTCGGACAACCCGACGACAGATACCCCAACGTGTCTCAGCCTGTGCTGACTTCGCTGAATCGTCGTCGTCGTTGCAAAGAATCTGTCTTTCGGTTTCATAAAACGAAAATCTCACAAAAAAGAAAAGAAGTTCTCGACTTTCCTTTCCTTTACGACCTGGGAAGTACCAACAACAAGTTAGTGAGTCAGGACAGACTGGGACGCTGGGGTACCTGATATCGTGTGGTCCGAAGAGACAGGAAGTGATAGGGGACCTCAAACGAGTTTGAGTATAGGTAACTCAGACACTACGGTAGGTTGGTAGAGTAGGAGACAACGGGGAAAGAGGAGGACGGGAGTCAGTAAGGGTCGTAGTCCCAAAAAAGGTCACTCAGTCGAGAAGTGTAGTCCACCAGTTTCATGACCTCGAAGTCGAAGTCGTAGTCAGGAAGGTTATTTATAAGTCCCAATTAAAGGAAATCCTAACTGACCAAACTAGAGACGAAAGGTTCCCTGACAGTTCACAGAGGAGTTCGTGGTGGTAAGCTTTCGTAGTCAAGAAACCACGAGTCAGAAGAAATATCAGGTCGAGAGTGTAAGTAAGTACTGATGACCTTTTTGGTATCAAAACTGACCTACATGCAAACAGTCGTTTCACTACAGAGACGAAAAATTATACGAGAGATCCAAACAGTATCAAAAAGAAGGTTCCTCGTTCGCAGAAAATTAAAGTGCCGACGTCAGTGGTAGACGTCATTAAATCTCGGGTTCTTTTATTTCAGACAACGGCAAAAGTAACAAAGAGGTAGATAAACGGTACTTTACTACCCTAACCTACCGTACTAGAAACAAAAAACTTACAACTCAAAATTCGGTCGAAAAAGTGAGAGGAGAAAGTGGAAGTGTTCTCATAGAAATCAAGGAGAAACGAAAGACGGTAATCCCACCACAGTAGACGCATGGACTCCAATAACTATAAAGAGGATCGTCAGAACTATGGTATATCCCGAAGTAGGTCGGGTCACAAAACGTACTACATGAGACGTACATTCAATTTATTCGTCCCACTGTCATAAGTCGGAACTACATGAGGAAAGGGTTAAAACTTGGTCAGGCAACAAGGTACAGACCAAGATTGACAACGTAAAACTGGATGGATGTTTAAAGGGTCCTCCGTCCATTCAACCAAATCATAAGGGTAGAGAAATTCTTAAAAGGTCAAACAACACTAGGTGTATCAGTTTACACATCAGTCACTTCGTCTTCATCTACAAAAAGACCTTGAAAGAACGAAAAAGATACTAGGTGACACACATGATTCAGTGAAGTCAACACGACTGAGAAACACTGGGTACCTGACATCGGGTGGTCCGAGGAGACAGGAACCCTAAGAGGTCCGTCCTGATGACCTCACCCAACGGTACGGGGGGAGGTCTCCTAGAAGGACTAACTTGTGAACAGAGACTACGGAGGACGTAACCGTCCGTCCAAGAAATAGTGATCACGGTGGAGCCTTTGGGATACTAGGTTGTCTATAACCGTTAACCAAGGAGACGGAGAAGATTTAGGTCGAACATAGAGAGAATTCAAAAACCAAGTATATGACAACTTCGGAGGGAACTTCCTTAAACTCTTAATGGAACGATCGTACACTTTACTCACGTTAACACATTAGCAAACTTGTAAAAAACCGTAAAGGGAAGAAACCCTAACCTTACTTTTAGCTGGAAAAGGTTAGGACACCGGTGACGACTCAAAAGGTTTAAACGACCGTATAAACTCATGTCCTGAAAGTATCGTAGTAGAAAATCCTAAACTTTATCGAGTTGACCTTAAGGTAATGGAGGTGATCGAAACAAATATCATTACGAAGGATTCCGGGTGAACTGAAGTGTAAGGTCCTGTAGACCGAGATCCACTCACTGGTGTGGTAGTACCAATAGGTCTAGTAATTCTTGAAAAAACGTATCAAGAAGACACGTAAGAACGGTGGAGAAGAATTAGAGGAGACGAAGACAATCCAGGTATGGTAAAGACAGGAAATAATACGGGTAGGAAAGTATTTTATAAGGGAACCATAGAGGTTAAAAGAATTTCTAGAGATCAGAAAGGGTAAGACAACAAAAGGAGATAAAGAAACGTAACAAGTAACTTCTTATAGAAGAGAGAGGAACGACAAGAAACCTTGAGACGTAAGTCTACCCACATAGAAAGGGAAAGAGGAAACGGAAACGAAGAGAAGAAAAGAGTTCATAAACATTCCGGAGGAGTCTGTTCGAAAAACGGAAGAGTGTAAAGAAAAAGAACACCTACCAAAACCAATAACGGAGACCATGTTATAATTTTGGAGGTAGGTATTAAGAAGTCCTTGAGTCAGATAGACTATGTCAGGGAACTTAAATAAATAGGGGAGGTGACATATTAGTATTCCCTAAACTAAATCCAGTATGGACTTACTGGATCACCAAAAGGGATAAAGAAGTTAAATATAGACTTAAAACGTTATTCCTCCAGCACTAGACCAGTACTAATTTTCCTACTACGAAAGGAAAATTACTCTGTATAGAAGAACAGGGATCCACTGCGAGGACTACAAAGTAGTTGTCTAAAGGAGGTAGATCCCACCCCACAGTAACAGAGAACTACGTAATTTTTTTTTTTTGGGGTTTGGGATCACCGAATTTTGTTGGTATGTATAAACAAATATTAAGACGTTAAACTCGATCCAGGTCAACCACAAAGAAGACTAGAGTGGACTCCAGTGAGTACCGATGTCAAGAGACCCCCGGGTTTACCCCACCCTATCAGGTTCTACCAGAGTGAGTAGACAGACCACCCATCGACCACAACACCTGATCCTATGGAGTCGAGGAGTACACCAGAGAGGACTCCATATTGAGACCTAATGAAAGGTACGACTCTAACGATTCGAGATTCCTCCGTTCGGGGTCGTTCCGTTGTGGACAAGGACGAAGAGGACCAAAGTACAAGCTACGGGTAAACCGGGGTCATCCAGTGTACCGGTTCGGGATCACAGTCACACTCTTTCCCAACGGGGTTTCGGATGTATGGGTCTGTACTGAGTGACCTCTGGTAATGACATTATTAGATGAGATCCATACTTCTCTCCACGTAATAAATATCCGAACTTCATTTCACTTTCAACGAGTCAGTACAGACTGAGAAACAGGGGTACCTGATATGGTAGGTACCTTAAGAGGTCCGTTCTTATGACCTCACCCATCGGAAAGGGAAGAGGTCCCCTAGAAGGACTGGGTCCTTAACTTGGTCCCAGAGGACGTAACGTCCGTCCAAGAAATGGTTGACTCGATAGTCCCTTCGGGTCAATATCCGAACCCAAAATAATTATTAAACAAAGTAAATTGTGTAATGTAAGAGGTTACTGAACGACTAGTGAGAGATTAATCCAGGACCAGTCAGGAGGTCTCAAAAGAAATTGAATAGACTTGATTTGTTCATATAGTCCTCAACCGTTCGAAAAACACATTTCCCGGTCTCTCATTTATAAAATCCGAAAGGAAGGAACACTCGATAGTTCAGAGACAATGTTAATGAGTGGAGAGGAAAACTTCACACGCTCTCCGGTATTTATTATACGTTCACTTACCTACATTTTGACACAAGGTTATTTTTTGACATAAATATTTTTTTGTCCACCACCCGGTCCGATCCAGACACCCTGTATCACACGACTAAGAACTAGATATATAATTAAGATCTATGGTCTTTTTGTCACGTAAGTTCATCACGATAAAAAGTTTGTTTTTTAACTTACAGTAGAGACGTCTTAAACTAAAACAGTACTCTTCACTAACTAGTTCCGTACAACGTACTATGAAAAGTAGATTAACGAATTGTAGTATTTGTTTGAGTATTTTACAAAAGAATATCTCAGTATTTTACAAATTCTTGAACCTTTCACACATAAATGACTTATTTTACAGGATTCAACCAAGTCACTCTCAACCTCTCCGTTAAATACATCTTTCGTGTCGGATGGTGATCATATACCGTCCAACTCATACACGTTCAATGGACTGAAGAGGCTCGAAATCAAAAGAGTAAACTTTTATCAGGATGGAATATCAAAATACTTCACTTTTACTCAATCAAGTATCCTTTATCGTATACTGGTCTGGTATTATCTACGAGTCAATTTTACACTTTGTTTGTAGTTTTACAGTATTTTAAGATTAAGGGAATTTATCATTAAAAACTATTCGGACCCATGTACTATCCTAAAGGTCCAAGTATCACAAATCAAAGTTTTTGAATTAAAAGTGAAATAATCTTTATTATCCGTTCAAGTCATTTCAGTCTCCTATGTTTTTAGTCAGATGTTTTTACTCAACGTAAAGATATATGTTTGTTGATAGGTTTTTCCTTTTACCTTAAGATTACACCAGGTCACCAATCCTTAGACACGAGAATGACGACTTCCGGGTCCAAGTTAGGACCCAGTCTCTTCATCCTAGGATGTTCGACACGTCACATCGGTTTTTGTTTCTCCTTTAATTCTTTTGTTAAGGTAAACGTTATCACATTTTTTCTTATCCTATAAATCCTTATTTCAATTGTTGGTTTCACCACTTTCGAACATGTGATTTTTGATGTTTAGTAACTATTTTCTTTATGTCTACCTTTCTACAGGGTGTAAGTGTCTGACCTTTTTAATTATAACAACCTTACAGGTATAAATGGTTTTACTAGATACCTAAGTTACATTAAGAATACTTTTAGGGTTTCTGTAAAAATATCCTTATCTTTTTGTTAGAATTTCAAGTAAACCTTGGTATCTGAGACTTATCGGTTTCGTCAAAACTCGTTCTTCTTGTTTCGAGGGACTAAAATTTTTGTACAATACTTCAATGGTAGTAGTTTTGTCATATCATGACCGTATTTTTGTCTGTAAATCTGTCTGACACCTTGTCTTATTTTCTTTAATCTTTATTTGAGACCGTATATGCATACGAGTTGATTATAAACTGTCTCCTCGGTTCTTCTGAGTTACACCTTTTCTATCAGAAGTTATTTGTCACAACCCTTTTGATCTATAGGGACACATTTTCTTATTCTAACTTAAGAGTAGAGTGTGATATATGTTTTGAGTTGAGTTTTACCTAATTTCTGAATTTCGGGGTCACGTTATTCTGAGGATCTTTTATGTCCCTTTCTCGAAGATTGTAACCAAAGACTTTATCAAAGAAACTATATCATAGTGTTCGTGTCCGTTGTTTTCGTTTTGTTCTAATTCACACTGGTGTAGTTCGATTTTTCGACGTGTCGTTTTCTTTGGTAGTTGTTTTACTTTCCAGTCGGATGTGTCATCCTCTTTTATAAACGTCTGGTATATCGACTATTCCCCAATTATAAGTTTATATATTCCTTGATATATTGAGTCACCCTAGAAGGGACCACCGAGTCCGTCATGTCGGAAATTGCGCCCATCTGGACCCAAGTTAGGGACCCAACCCCTCTAAGGGACCTCTTCCTTTACCGTTGGGTGAGGTCATGAGAACGGACCTTTTGTGGTACCTACCTCCTCGGACCGTCCGATGTCAGGTACCCCAACGTTTCTCTCATCCTGTACTGACTCACTGAAGTGAAAGAAAGATATTGAGTTATCGTTTTTTTGTGGGTTTTGTGGGTTTATTAAACTAAAAATTTTACCCGTTTAAGGGTTTATTAAACTATTTTTTACAGACTTATCTGTAAAAAGGTTTCTTCTGTATGTTTACCGGTGGTATATATACTTTTTCTCGAGTTACAGTGATTAGTAGTAAAAACAACAAATCAGCGATTCAACATAGGTTGAGGAAACACTGGGGTATCTGACATCGGACGTTCCGAAGAGACAAGTACTCTAAAGGATACCTTCTTATGACCTCACTTAACAGTAAAGGATGAGGTCCCCTAGGAGGACTGGATCCCTGACTTGGACACAGAGAACTCAGAGAACGTAACCGTCCGTGTAAGAAATGTTGATTCGGTGGACCCTTCGTAGGGATTAGTTCCTTGACGTTTAGTTTTGGTGTTACTCTATAGTGGAATTGTGGTCAACCCTACCGACAATAGTTTTGTTTTGGAGTGTTTCCTGTTTACAACCATTCCTACACCTCTTTTCCCTTGGGAATAACAAACACTCTTGCATTTAAGTACGTTGATAATGCCTTTTGTTATAACTCCAAGGAATTTTATAATTTTCATCTTAATGGTAAACTAAGTCACTAAGGTAAAGACCCATATATTGGTTACTTTCATTTTGGTTCGAGAGTTTCTCTATCGACTTACTATCAACTTACGTGAGGGTGTAAGGAACGTCGTAATAAGTACTATCGGTTCTGTACCTCTGTTGAATTTATAGACAACGATATGTTTACCTGTTTCTTTTACACTGTGTCCCCATTATAATAAATCGGGACCTTTTTCCTTTAAGACGGTAAACGTCGTTCTATCCACAATGCGGTTCACTTTATTCAGTCTTTGTTCAACACACACCTTAGTTTTCCTAAGTTTAAGTGTCGTCGTCTCTGTCTTACCTCTGACGGTTGGGGATCCCCTCCGCTTTCACCCCTCCACAACCGATTTCCAATGTTTCAAGTACAATACGTTTTATTTATTCAATCCGTCTAGATGAAAAATATTAAAGTAGAAAAGTGACTTCGTATCGACTGAATGTCACAACACGGTCAGAAATGACATACCGTTTCACCGACTCAGTATGTGAGTAGAGTACACGTCAGTAGAGACTGAGACGCTGGGGTACCTGATGTGTCGTGCGGTCCGAAGGGACAGAAAGTCATAGAGGGCCTTAAACGAGTCTGAGTACAGGTAACTCAGTTACTACGGTAGGTTGGTAGAGTAGGAGAAAATGGGGGAAAAGGAGGACGAGAGTTAGAAAGGGTCGTAGTCCCAGAAAAGGTTACTCAACCGAGAAGTGTAACCCACCAGTTTCGTAACCTTGAAGTCGTAGTCAGGAAGGTCACTTATGAGTTCCAACTAAAGGAAATCCTAACGGACCAAACTACATCTGTAAGAAAAAAAGTGTAAGAAAAGCTAATACCAAATAGTGTCCTATAACTTGTATAAAGGGTCACGATATGTCATTCTGAAATAACAAATAGGTAGTATATATGTTATCGAACGTGGACGATTAGGACTTGAGGGTCGGGAAGGGAGGGGGTATTTAAAAGACAATACGTTTTATTTAAGACCTCTGGATAATAATTCTTTTTCTCCATGGTCCCAACGATCCGAAGGAACTTGAAAGACGTTCCCTCGTGAATCCATATTCGAGACCAAAACCTTCTCTTATCAAAAAGAAGAAGTAAATCAAACTTCCTCACACCCGAGATTTTAGTTTGTCTTGATAACCGACACTCGTTCAATAAATTGAAATATGAGAGAAAAGGAATTGTACTATAAAAATTGTACTAATAATACTTTTAACTTATTCTATTATATTTTCCCGTCAAAGGAACGACCGAGTCAGTCGTTTCTCAGGCGGACGTTACGTCCTCTGAGTTCAAGTTAGCGACCCAACCCTTCTAGGGGACCTCTTCCTTTACCGTTGGGTGAGATCATAAGAACGGACCCTTTAGGGTACCTGTCTCCTCGGACGTTCCCATTGTCAGGTACCCCAACGTTTGTCAACCTGTGCTGACTCGTGGATTTGGTGGTGGTCTCATTTTTCAAGAGTCGTGTTGAGGATCGACATTGTGTTATAAATAAATAATTTTAAGATGATCATTTTAATTTAATTGAATCTAGCTCATGAAAGTTCGGATGACTTTAACCTGAGTGTTAAGTGGTTGTCCCCATGTACCGATCTGAACCACCCACACGTATTTGTATATCCTGTAATAATCTATAGTTCTTCTATGTGTCTATAGCCTATGTTGGAATCTAAACAATCAATCTTTTCGGAATCTTTTTGTGTTCGAAGAAAAATTTTTCTTTCAATAGATTATCACAGAAGTTTTAGTCGTAGGTCACCGATTCTCAACAGATATGTAATAAAAAGAAACACACCATTCTACGACACCGGACAGTTGTGACGATCTGGACACTGGGTAGCAAGATAGGTTTACTACACTTACTCCGACGAGACGACGTCGACGACTTACGCATCTTCAACGATCCCACCGGTCTGGTAGGAAACACAGCGATGAGATAAATGTCGACACAAAATCATATCTGATGTTTATCGAGTCACTGGACGTAAACTGGGGTACCAGTCGCAAAGGAGTCGTACATTAACTAAACCCAGACATTCAAGTCACCATGAAAACTCCGACGAACCGGTTATAAACTCATGTTACTGTGAATCCACATCGGGGTGCTAGGATTATCGGTCATTAGGAAATCCATCCTAAATGATTTTGTTTCAAATAGAACGGAAACTGACATATTACTAAACTGGAATCACCAAGTCTCGTTTATGTCACTTTCAGACGATACGTAGTCCACAAGGATTTCGACGACTATTTAAGATGACACACACGATTCAGAGAAGTCAGCACAGACTGAGATCTTTTTATAGGATACCGTCTGCACACTACTAGGTCAATCACAGACCCCTTCTACCACCTAGATTTTGTCCTCTACCAAACAACCGTATTCCCACCAACAAAGGCTCAACCACCATGTGGGCGACGTCATCGCTTAGGTATAGGTTTCGTGACTATGGAGGTATCCTGTCGTCTCAACTCTTCCGTGGAAAAGAGGGTCTCCCGATCCCTGTGTCGACCTGATCTCGGTAGGGACACTGGACACGGTATTCGTACTCTAAATACTGTATAGAGGGGTTTAAGGAACGTACAAGGGGAGTGAGTCCTTAAGTTTCCCAAACCTGTTCCGAGTTCGGAGTCGTTAAGTCGATACTCCTGACATTGGTACTCAACGACGACCTCTGGTACCTTTATGACAGGTGTCGGTAACTACCCTGTTAGGATTAGGATAGGATAAAAGGGAGTAGGAAGTCCCTTTTTAGGATTATTACTTCCCAGTATCAAGTCGACCATTTCTTAGTCGGACGTCACGTCCTCTGGGACCAAGTTAAGGACCCAGTCCTTCTAGGGGCCGTCTTCCCTGTCCGAAGGGTGAGGTCATAAGGACCCGAAGGGACCACCGAGTCTACCATTTCTTAGGCACACATTACGTCCTCTGGACCCAAGTTAGGGACCCAACCCTTCTAGGGGGTCTCCACCCGTACCGTTGGATGAGGTCATAACAGACCTCTTAGGGGTACCTGTCTCTTCGGACCACCCGATGACAGGTATCTCAACGTCTCAACCTGTGTTGATTCACTTATGTGTGTAGTAAGAATGGTCACAATGTAGAAACCTTGGCGATAAGATAGAATTAGAAAAATAGGTCTTGTATTGAAACTTCGAATAGAATTTTAAGAGAGCCCACAGGTCAAAACGACAACGTATACAATCGTCTAAGACAAATGAAAGAGAGGTCCTTCGGTGGGAACTACTGTAGAACAAATCTCCGAAAAACAAAAAGAGAAATAACAGAACATGTTTGAGTACACGTAATCTAAGTGGACCTCCCGAGTAACATTGTCTGACGACCCGGGCCCGACCTGTAAAGATAGTTCAAAGGTCCAATGTCAACGATCAAATCCCCGGTGTAAAACTCTTATTGACTGGAATGTCTTTCTCCTGTTTTAGATTGTCAGACTACATAACACTTTCAAGACGCTATCGAATTTATTCGCACACTTTCCTAATTACTCCAAATCGAACTACGATAAGATTGTGGATAATTCTAGGACTGTGAGGCTACAAAGGGTCAATGTCGGACGAGTATTTTGAGTAGTAAACAATGTTTGTCACACATGACCCTTTGACTGTCTACTCGTCTTGGAGAGTTACTCTACTCATCATGTCAAATAAAGTCAATTTAGAAAGGATCAGAATAAAAGAAAGATCTTCACCTTATTTCCCCCCTTTAAGTCTAATCAATTTCAAATTCCGTTTCATGGTTATGTCAATATTTCTTGATCTCCTCCTTCCACTATTATTGGGTTTCATTGGTTCCCTTCTCTTTTTACTTTTTGGGACTGTGCAACCGACATCGTGTTAAGTTCAAATAAGGTAAACAAGAACGTTGTGTTTTGAATTTGTGTCATAATAAATCGTAAGACTACATGTACTTGATCCTATTATACTCTTTGGGTTGACACAGTTTACATAATGTGACACCTTTTTTACTTGAGTTTATATAGTTTTACGTGTTTCGTGATCAGAAGGAGGTAATGACGAATCTTTCTATACTAACAAAGAGGTAAATGTTTTATCTTAGTCCTGTTAAATTTAAAAAATTTTAAAACGTACGTTTGTGACGTTAACGAATACATCCTCCCGTGAGAGTGGTCGAAGAAGATATGTGTTAGCTCATATGTTATAACGTACCTTCTTTTGTCGTCGAATCAACTTCAAAATCCCCTTTTTTTAGTTTATCCATGTATATCTAAACTTTAGGTAATGAACCCCCTTCCTTTAGTTACTTACTTCCCGGACGAACGACCGTCGAAGGTGGGTACCGTAGGTGGATGAAGAGGAAGTCCGGGGTGACCCAAATCTTCCACTCAACACGTCTCTTGATGACCCAGCTAAGGCCCCGGCAATCGACTGGACATTCAGACGCC
The DNA here is from genome assembly GCA_006410555.1 of Capra ibex. Classification (NCBI taxonomy): domain Eukaryota; kingdom Metazoa; phylum Chordata; class Mammalia; order Artiodactyla; family Bovidae; genus Capra; species Capra ibex. The sequence continues at coordinate 14,078,112 of SJYO01052474.1, read as the reverse complement.
TGCGGTCAGACTTCGACGTTCCCCCTTAGACAATCCTATGATTACATCTGTCCATTTGGTGGACAAAAGTGAACTTTATCACGTATACTTTTCTGACTGAATTATGTTTTGATGTCTTGTACGTTCTAAAAAAAGACTCTACAATTTATAATGACGTCACCTCTTGTTTTGAATGAATTGGAAAATGATTACGTACATCATGGTTTTTTCGTCTGTTCCAAAATCGAAAGAAATAAGTTTTATACTTGTAATTCACAACATTTAAAGAGACGGTTCACCAAGTCTTTATGTAATATTTATTGGATCAATTTTTTTTTTTTCTTTGAGATTTGGTAGAACCAGTCAGATAAGATACAAATAGACAATAAAAGAGTTCGTTGGCGAAGTATTAATGCCCCAAATGTTTTACCAACTCTTTCTTCTCCCTTCCGTTTCATCGGAGATGACGTAATGTTCCTTGTGGTCCTATTTGACATGTTTCTTAGTGTACCAGAGACCTGGTCCACTGACCTCCTTCGTCTGGTCCAAATCCTTACCATCTTGTCGTGTGAGAGATGTCATCGGGTGATGTCTTTTGTGAGCCTTTCATTTCCACTTTTGACACGTCTCTCATCTTCAGCTCGGAAAATTTGTCGTCATACGGTTCTTCGCTTTTGTTTCTATAGTCTTGTGGACTATCTCACGGGAGGTGGAAGTCGCTCCTAGTGACACAAAGTCAAGTCACTACAGTATTTCGTGATTAATGACTGAAGATTAGGTTGAGATTATCGGACGTAGTTCTGTCGTCTTAATCGGTGTCCATAGTTTCATAAATTTGGTCATAAGACACTAACAAAAGAACCTGCGTCCTTTTAAGGTCCCAATCCGATCAAAATTCACTTTTTCGGTGTCCTATTTTTTTCCCAAGTGGCCCCTTTTTATGTGTGTTTGTTCGGGTGTGTAGTTGGTTAGTTAGTCGTTGACCATTCTAAACAATAACCGGTCCGACTGACAAGAACCATGATCAAATTGGGACAACAATCCTACGATGTACCGGAATTTTTTAACAGTAATTAAGAAATAATTGGTGTTAGACTTATATTCAGGGATTGGGTGGGAGGGGGGTGAAAATTTTTAAACTCCATGTAAGTTAATAACGTACTGTACCGATTCCTTTTTACGATCATAAAAATCGTTCGTATATACCTACCGTTCAGTTTACTTAGAATAAAATATACGTCCTGTCGTTTAAATTCCCATATACATACAAAATTAATCGACATGACGAGTTCTTTATTTGTAATCTTTTACACGGATTGATAAAAGACGTCCAGTCTTGTGGCAAAATCCCGTGACATAAAAATTATGTCTTATATTAAACTTCCACAGGGTAAAATACGTCACGTATTTTCTCTTTTCTTTTTATATAATCCTTCCACCCGACCGTATGTAAGTCGTGTTCGGATAGTTGTTGAGACCCTTTGGACCACTGTACGCATAAAAATTCTCTACCCCAATTTGACCAGGCTTCTCATATAGAGTGGGGTCACTCTCGAAACCACATCATTCATTAGTCGTAGGTTCCACCCAGACTGTCTCCGTAAGGTTTTCTTACAAGGAACTAAGAGGTTTGTCTTGACTCCGGTTAGATAAGTTTGTCGTTTACTTCTTTTAGGTATCCATGATTCTGTTGACAAGAGAGAAATAGATTGTCCGAATACCGATACTAAGATGAAAATTTAGGGGAAAATGATGGTCGTCCTCAACCTTTTCACAAAGTTACTAGATACACACTTAGATCTCCTGCCCTTTTTTTTACGTCTGACCTTACTAAAGAGGAAATCTGAAGGTTTTAAACTCTAAAATATTTATATTGATCAGTCAAAATGGATTTCTATGTACTTTAGGTACACTTCCCCCTCTCCTTTGGGTTTCAGGTCGGCAGGTCGTCGCCTCCTCATACACGGGGGAGCGGAATTGGTTCGAGAGTACATTTCGACCTTCAGTGGTCCCCTCTAAACCAGTGGTTGGTGTCCGTCGCGAGAATTGATACGGCCCTTTAGGGGTGATCTCACGTAGAATTCCGTCTTCCGATCTCGATTAACGAACAGAGTCGTGGGATTCAAAGCAGTGTCGTCGGTGATGACGAGTGTGTCTATCCCGATGGTTTACATATCAACCGGAACCATATTAGTCTGGGAGTTGTGTTAGATTATTTAATCGATCCCTCGACTTTTCCAGTTTATAATTGCCATACAAAACAGAAACGAGAGGGTACCCATAGTCAACAAAAAAAAATTTGACCTTTACCTTTTCTCCGACTGGACTAGTCCTTAGGATCATTTTCGGACTAGAACAAAAAAAAACAAGTAACAAAAAAACAAGGACCATCAGACTAAACAATACTTAGAGAGAGGGGAGTGGGGAGATCTTCATAAAATCGACTTCTTCGACCGTCTGTCTCTCATTGTCTGTCTGTCCGTCGTCACACTCCGGTGTCCTCTCAGTAAGAAGGTCTCGACAATCGGGTAGGCAGGTAGTGACTTCTTCCCGAAACTAACGGACCAACAGTCATCGAAGTTTCCGTCAGTCAGGTAGCCCTGGAAAGTGTCAGAATAGCCGTGGGACCTTTTGTCTCCTTTCTTGGAAATAGTAATTTGTTCGGATGTTGGTTCTCTTCTCTTACTTTCCGATCTAATGAACCGTGTATGTTTTGAAGAACGAGGACCTTAGACAAGGGAACTTCCTTTTCGGGGTTCAACAGTTCCTGTGTCTAATTCGACATTTTCATAGTCTAATAAAAAATCCGTGATCTTTATATGATTGATGTTTGTGTTGAACGGTTATTATATCCGTTACTGACCAAAAATAAATATTATGGGTTGGTTAATTCAAAATTTGTCCTTCTAAGGACACACATCATATACTCCCACCCCTCTCTTGTGAAAACGATTTTTTTTCGTAATGACACTGTTGTGAAAGAAGAAACGTTGTGAAAAACCTCTCACGTATTTATAATGTGTGTATAAAAATTTTAGATCTTGAATATTTAGAAAATCTGTTTAAGGATTTCTTGTACATACTATGACCAGTAATATGAAGGTGACCTTACACTCGGTCCTTTCCTCCCAGGGACAATATGAGGTCTGTCTAGGAGAGGTCAAACGAGGGAACACGAAGACCTCCTCTCACGACAAGACCTGTAAAATGGACGTTGTGTCGTGAAGCCAAAACTCTTACACATGCATACGAAACCAACCACAGACAACAAGAATAGGTAGAAGGGAATAATCTTTTTTTGAGTTACATTCATCTTTAGAATAAGTATAATAGGTGATGACACAGGGGTCATAAATTTGTTCACGGACCATGTGCCCTCCACCTAAACGAGGGTTTGGTACAGACTCGAGAGATTGAGGGTCACTGTCGTTGTGAGACGGCAGACTCCCGAGAGACTCTCGAGGTCGGGTTGGTTCTACATAAGTGGTGTATTGGAGATCACAGGACAGAAGGATGGTAACGGTTCCGAGAAGAGAAGGACTCCGGATATGTTGACAGATTTGAACCCTCATGTACCAGGACATCTCTGGTTACAGTCAGTTTAAGTGGTCAGAGACGAGGGTAACTAGCAAGTTACACGACTAGGAGATCTTACAGAGTGGTAAGGTATGGAAATGTAACGACCCAAGGTATCCCTTACGGGACGGAGGAAAGAGACCCCTTGGGTAAGTCAGTAAGTTGTTTATAACTGACTTACGGACTCCATATCTGTGACACATTCCCCGACCACCACTAAGTCAGTGATTCAGCACAGGCTGAGAACACTGGAGTACCTACCCTCGGTTAGTCTGAGGAGAGAGCTACCCTAAAGGGTCCGGATTCCCCGACCTCTTAGTTTCCTTTTTGTTCTATGTGAGACGGTCAGACCGAGCACACTCTCTGTTTGTTTACCTGTTTATACTATGTTACCCTACTCTCGTTTTTCTCGTGATACGTGTCACCACTCACCGGGTATTTGGTCTTGCCCTACTCCTTCCTCCCACGTCCTCAGAAAGACCTACTCCATTACGAACTCGACCGAGAACTACTCATTCATGTTCGACTAATTCACTCGGTCCTTCCTCTACTGTCTTTAAGATCGTACACAATTTAATGTTTCAGGAGGGTAATGCTTATATTTCCAAACGAAAGAGTAAAAGATTCACTAAAATTGACGTGATACTCTGTGTGCCTTGAATGTCAGTTCACTGTCTCTTTAGACGTTCACTCTTAAAGTCACCGCTCGTACGGTTGTCTCCAAGTCAAGTCAAGTCAGCGCGTCAACACAGGCTGAGAAACGTTGGGGTACTTAGCGTCGTGAGGTCCGGAGGGACAGGTAGTGGTTGAGGGCCTCAAGTGAGTCTAAGTGCAGGTAGCTCAGTCACTACGGTAGGTCGGTGGAGTAGGAGACAGTAGGGGAAGAGGAGGACGGGTGTTAGGGAGGGTCGTAGTCTCAGAAAAGGTTACTCAGTTGAGAAGCGTACTCCACCGGTTTCATGACCTCGAAGTCGAAATCGTGGTAAGGAAGGTTTCTTTAGGGTCTCGACTACTAGAAGACTTACCTGACCAACCTAGAGGAACGTCAGGTTCCCTGAGAGTTCTCAGAACAGGTTGTGGTGTCAAGTTTTCGTAGTTAAGAAGCCGCGAGTCGGAAAAAGTGTCAGGTTGAGAGTGTAGGTCCAAACCACTGTTATTAACCCAGTCGACATAAGTTTTGTTTAAGAAATTTTACAAAAAAATGGATTCAGATCAACTTTCTGTGACAACACAATTAATGACAACATGTCATTTCACTGAGTCAATATACATGTATGTAAAAAAAGTATAAGAAAAGGTAATACCAAATGCACCCTGGCATAACAAGTGGTAAGATATGCATGGTCAAACGTAGACGATTGGGGTTTGAGCCTTAGGTACGGAGAAAGGGTAGTGATAGGGAGACGTCGGTGGGCAGATAAGACACAGGGACAAAGACGAGGTATCCGTCCAAGTAGACACAGTATATAATCTAGGGTGTATATTCACTATAGTATGCCATAAACAGAAAGAGAAAAACTAAATGAAGTGAATCATACTATTAGAAATCCGGGTAGGTACAACGACGTTTACCGTATGAACGTAAGGGAAAATACTGACTCCTCGTAAGGTGACATATATGTACGTGGTGTAGAAATAAGTAGACAACCACCTGTAAAGCCGACAAAGGTACAGAACCGATGAGATTTGTCACGACGACACTTGTCTCCCCACGTAGATAGAAGAAATCTTAATATCAAATCAGACCGAATATTCCGGTCTTCACCTAGTATACCACCAAGATAAAAATTGTTTTGTTACAAAGAATAAGAATAACAATTGAAAAATACTGATCGTAACATTTGACATTAAGACGTAATTGTTTTTCAGTTTATAGTGTCACTTGTAGACAACGAAAAGTCGACGGTCTCAAGTGCAGGGAAGAAGACTATTGTCGTAGGATTAAAGTAAGATCCCTTAGTAAACAGTGGTGACACACCTGAGGAGTTTGATATTGAATTCCACGGTCCATGAAAAGAACGGTTGGTAGTCTCGTCCTGTGAGTGAGGACCTAAAACTTAGAACTGACTTTTCTCGTTTTCTTTCCGTTGTTCTTCAGTCTCGAGAATAAAGACACCGCAGTGGGTCTTTTCCGTCGTTCCTCACTTCACAGAGGATAGATTTCAGAGTGTCGACCGTGTCAAGACCGGAGAAGAGTCGGGTCATGAGGTTGAACGGTTGACTAGGATACTAATCCGGTTAATAGAAGATGAACTCAGTTTAAGACGATAAACGTTGGGGGTTTTAGACCGACTATTTTCATAGATTTTAAAATATATTCGGTAGAGAAAAAAGGATTAATATTGTGTTTGATTAGTGTCTTGAGTCTGTGTGGTTTTTTCGGGGGTATTATGAGTAATAAGATATTCGGTCTATGTTGATTGTAATTGTAAGATCACAAAGATAGATGAGTACAGGATTTATACATACACGTACATGACGAAAATTTTTATTTACTCATTGGTATTCTCTTTCTCACTGAATGTGGTGTGTTTTCGTCGAAATTCTATTTCTGCATAATGGTCTCTGTTTCTCCCTGTAAAGCATAATAATTTTCCGAATTATAGGTTTTAAATTTTTATTTTGGTTCTTTTGTTAAGGTAAATACTACCGTAGTTTTTATTTACAATCCTTATTTAAATTAATTGAGTTTGGTCAAGAAGATTTTCACTATTTCGTCAAGACAGTTGTACCTTTTTCTATAATTTTCTTTTACTAAAAACCATCGACTGACCTCTTGAATTCTTTGTAGACCGGAGTAGGGAAGGAACTCCTTTGGTAAAAGTTAGTTAACAATAATCAAGATTCCTAGCAAAGTACCGACATTGATTATGTGAGTACGGTGATCTCAATAATTGAAATCTATAATGGAAGACTAAGGGGTGATTTGTCTACACCGAGATTGTGTGATGGTGGAAGATGGGGTCTAGGAGGGTTAAAGAATATGAATTTTTGTCGTCAAAACAAAGAGACATTTAAACACTACATAAATAAATTTGGACACAAAGAACAAGGTAGTTAAGACTGTCATAGAGACGAAACATTCTATGAAACAGATGGAAGTGGGTAAGGATCGTGGGTTTACTCAAAACTCTCAGTATACTTACTCTATTATGTCATAAACAGAAAGAGGTTATATAGAGTGAATTGTGTTACGGGAGTTCCGGAGAGACAACAACGTTTACCGTCCTAAAAGAAAAAAATTTATCGACTTATTATAAGGTAACGTCACACACACATATATATATATATGTGTGTGTATGTGTGTGTGTATATAGTGTAAAAGAAATAAGTGTGTCCAATAAAAGTTCAGAACCAGTGTCATTTATTACGACGTCACTTGTGTTTCATGTCTATAGAAAAACCCAATCCTAAAGACAAAGGGAGTCTATTTGTGGGTCTTCATCTTGACGACCTAGTATACCGTCAGGATAAAAATTAAAGACTCCGGGGAGGTATGACAAAAGATGTCTCCGACGTGGTTGAATGTGGGACGGTTATCACACGACGACGATGACGACGACTCAGCGAAGTCAGCACAGGCTGAGACGCTGGGGTATCTACCGTCGGGTGGTCCGAGGGGGTAGGGACCCTAAGAGGTCCGTTCTTGTGACCTCACCCAACGGTAAAGGAAGAGGTTACATACTTTCACTTTTCACTTTCACTTCAACGAGTCAGCACAGGCTGAGAAGCGTTGGGGCACCTGACACCGGGTGGTCCGAGGAGGCGGGTACCCTAAAAGGTCCGTTCTCATGACCTCACCCCACGGTCACGGAAGAGACCGGTTATCACGTGTTCCCAAGGGAAAAAAGGTGTAGGGACGGTTGTGAATGACAAAGAATATAGGCATTATTGTCGGTAAGATTATCCATACTCCACTGTCAAGTAACACCAAAACTAAATATAAAGGGACTACTAATGATTCCTTGGAAAATTACATGGACGACCGGTAGACTCATAGAAAACATTTTTTACAGATAAGTCTAGGAGATAGGTAAAATTTTGTTCTAAAAAATTTGAAAAAAAAGGCCAATACACTTATAAAACAAAACCGATAATTGGGGAATAGTATATATACTAAACGTTTATTAAGAGAGGGTAAGATATCCAACGGGAAAGTAGAACAACTACCAAAGAAAACAAAAACCACGGTCTAAGTTTTTGAATGGTGGTTTTACTTACCGTTCCTCGAATAGTTGGTACAAAAAAAGGGAGCTTCAAGGTACCAAAGTCCAGAATAAAATTTCAGAAATTAGGTAAAACTCAGTTAAAAACACACACCACATTCTATCACCAGGTCAAAGTAAGAAAACGTATATTGACGGGTGAAAAGTTATAGTAATTAACTGATGTGACAGGAAACGGTTAACATATAAGAATCGACGAATTACCATTTAAGTAACTGGCACACACATATAGTCAAGTCAACAAGTCAGCACAGGCTGAGAAACACTGGGGTACCTGACGTCGTGTGGTCCGAAGGGACAGGTAGTGGTTGAGGGTCTCAAATGAGTTTGAGTACAGGTAACTCACCCACTACGGTAGGTTGGTAGAGTAGGAGACAGTAGGGGAAGAGGAGGGTGGAAGTTAGAAAAAGTAGTCCCAGAAAAGGTTACTCAACCAAGAAACGTAGTCCACCGGTTTCATGACCTCAAAGTCGAAGTTGTAGTCAGGAAGGTTACTTACAAGTCTTGACTAAAGGAAATCCTACCTGACCAACCTGGAGACACGTCAGGTTTCCTGAGAGTTTTTAGAAGAGGTTGTGGTGTAAGTTTTCATAGTCAAGAAACCGCGAGTCGAAAGAAATATCAGGTCGAGAGTGTAGGTGTGTACTGATGACCTTTTTGGTGTCGAAACTGATCTACCTGGAAACAACCGTTTCATTACAGGGACGAAAACTTATACGACAGATCCAACCAGTGTTGAAAAGAAGGTTCCTCGTTCGCAGAAAATTAAAGCACACACACACACACACACACACACACACACACACACACACATATATATGCACCCAAATAAAAACCCAAGAGATAAAAGACAGGGCGACTAGATACATGGAGCAAAATACAGTTATGACATGACAAAACTAAGAACACGTACATACGAGTCAGTACAGGTTGAGAAACACTGGGGTACCTGTATCGGATGGTCCGAGGAGACAGGTACTTTAAAGGGTCCGTTCTTATGACCTCACCCAACGGTAAAGGATGAGAAACGTTGAGTCCCTGACTTGAGTGTAGAGGACACAGAGGACGTGGTCGTCCCTCTAAATAATGGTGACCCGGTGGACCCCTCGTTAAAACGAAGGATGTATAAACACTATATCAAACTTTAGTCCTTCACACCGTGGCGATCGGAACAAGAAAAAAGAGTTCTAACGAAACTCATAAGTCCTAGAGGACACCAAGGTATGTTTAAAATCGTGACAAATTAGATATTTTTAACGGTAACCTTAAGACTATCTTTGCCGTAATTTCGAAGAAACCCGTAATACCTGTAAAATTGTTATGACTAAGACGGTTACGTACTCGTGTTTCATAGAAAGGTAAATAAATACAGAAGAGTTATATAAAGTGGGTACATCAAAAGTCGTATGCTTACTCAGAAAACGGAAGAACCAATTTAAATGAGGATCCATAAAGTAATAAAAACTACGTTAATAAAATTCACCTTGAATTTAAGAGTATTAAACATTAATCATATGTCTTTGTGTTGTCTAAAAACCTATGACCAAAACATAGGACTATGAATCGACAATCTTGATAAGTGGATTAAGTCAATAAAATCACCTCAGAAATCCCAAAAGATATTATATACAACACAGTAACCGTTTATCTCTTGTAAAATGAAGAAGAGAAAGTTTGACCTATGGAAAATAAAGAAAAGAAGAGATTGGTGAGACCGATCCCTGAAGGTCATGATACAATTTATTCGCCACACTCACCCGTAGGAGTAGAGCAAGTAATAAAATCTCCTTTTCGAAACAAAAAGCGTCAACTCATACTGTATGTCCAACACCAGTATTATGTCGGAAACAATACGACACCATATAAGGGAGAGGTAGGCTAAATAACTCACAAAAGTAATACTTACTTACAATTTAATACAGTTACGAAAAAGACGTAGATGACTTTATTAGTATACTAAAAATAGGAAGGAACAATAACGTAATATAGTGTTACTAACTAAACGTCTAAGACTTAGTAGGAACACAGGGACCTTATTAGACTAGTACCTCATACTTGGAAAATTACATAACGACCCAAACCAAACGACTGTAAAGCAACTCCTAAAAAAAATAGATACAAGTAGTCCCTATGACCGGACGTTACAAGAACACCGTAGGAACAGACCAAAACCTACTCCTTTACGACCGGAACATTTTACTCTGACCTTCACCAGGGTGGACATGACTACAAAAACCCTTCTCAAACTCTTCCTGACTATAATTGAGAAGAAATTTACAAACCATCTTGAGTGGTCATTTCGATAGATCAGGACTTATGACTATCTGAAAATGTCTATTTTAAATTTTTGTTACGAATTTAATGAAGACCCATCTGTTTCTACGGTGTGTGTTTTTCTTTTGATGTCCGGTTATAGTGACTACTTGTGTCTACGTTTTTAGGAGTTGTTCAGACCGTTTGTCTTAGGTTGTTTGTTGTAATTTTTCTACTATGTAGTGCTGGTTCACCCGAAATAGGGTCCCTACGTTCCTAAGTTATAGACGTTTAGTTAGTTACACTATGTGGTGTAATTGTTTGACTTTCTATTTTTGGTATACTAATAGAGTTGTCTACGTCTCTTTCGGAAACTGTTTTAAGTTGTGGGTAAATACTATTTTTGAGAGCTCTTTCGTCCGTGTCTTCCTTTTATGGTGTTGTATTATTTCCGGTATATACTATTTGGGTGTCGTTTGTAATAGGAGTTACCACTTTTTGACTTTCGTTTCTTAATAGAGTTTTTATATGTTCGTCGAGTACGTCGAGTTATGGTCTTTTTACTAGGTTAGTTTTTTACCCGGTTTCTTGATTTGTCTGTAAAGAGGTTTCTTCTGTATGTCTACCGAGTTTTTGTGTACTTTTCTACGAGTTGTAGTGTAATAATCTCTTTACGTTTAGTTTTGGTGTCACTCCATGGTAGAGTACGGTCAGTCTTACCGACGGTAGTTTTTCAGATGTTTGTTTACGACCTGTCCCACACCTCGTTTCCCTTGGGAGAATGTGACGACCACCCTTACGTTTGATCATGTCGGTGATACCTCTTCACACCTCTAAGGAATTTTATGACCTTTGTCTTGACGGTATACTGGGTCGTTAGGGTGAGGACCCGTATGTGTGACTCCTTTGGTCTTAAATTTCTCTGTGTACATGGGATTACAAGTAGCGTCGTGACAAATGTTATCGATCCTGTACCTTCGTATCCGACATATAACAGTGGGACGAATAAATTGAATGTACGTCTCATGTAGTACTCTTTACGACCCGACCTTCTTCGTGTTCGACCTTAGTTCTAACGGTCCTCTTTATAGTTATTGGAGTCTATACGTCTACTGTGGTGGGAATACCGTCTTTCACTTCTTCTTGATTTTTCGGAGAACTACTTTCACTTTCTCCTCTCACTTTTTTCAGACGAATTTCGAGTTGTAAGTCTTTTGCTTCTAGTACCGTAGACCAGGGTAGTGAAGTACCCTTTATCTACCCGTTTGTCACCTTTGTCACAGTCTGAAAATAAAAACCCCCGAGGTTTTAGTGACGTCTACCACTAACGTCGGTACTTTAATTTTCTGTGAATGAGGAATCTTCTTTTCAATACTGGTTGGATCCGTTGTATAAGTTTTCGTCTCTGTAATGAAACGGTTGTTTCCAGGTAGATCAGTTCCGATATCAAAAAGTCACCAGTACATACCTACACTCTCAACCTGACACTTCTTTCGACTCACGACTTCTTAACTACGAAAACTTGACACCACAACCTCTTCTGAGAACTCCCAGGGAACCTGACGTTCCTCTAGGTTGGTCAGGTAAGACTTCCTCTAGTCGGGGCCCTAAAGAAACCTTCCTCACTACGATTTCGACTTTGAGGTCATGAAACCGGTGTAGTACGCTTCTCAACTGAGTAACCTTTTCTGAGTACGACCCTCCCTAACTCCCGTCCTCCTCTTCCCCTGCTGTCTCCTACTCTACCGACCTACCGTAGTGGCTGAGCTACCTGCACTCAGACTCACTTGAGGTCCTCAACCACTACCTGTCCCTCCGGACCGCACGACGTCAGGTACCCCAGCGTGTTTCAACCTGTGCTGACTCACTGACTTGACTGTACTATATTGGCGATACGACGACGACGATGGCGATTCAGCGAAATCAGCACAGGCTGAGAGACACTGGGGTGTCTGCTGTCGGGTGGTCCGAGGGGGCAGGGACCCTAAGAAGTCCGTTCTTGTGACCTCACCCAACGGTAAAGGAAGAGGTTACGTACTTTCACTTTCACTTCAGCGAGTCAGCACAGACTGCGATGAAGTTTATGTTTATGTTGATTACTCTGTCGTTGTTTTTAAGTTAGATTAGCATTTCATGTAATTATAGTGCCTAGATATTGGTGATTTATTTTTGAATCGTTGGCACCAAACTATATAAGTTGAGTGAAAACCTTTCTTTCGCTCAATCTTAGTTTATGTTTTGCTTACGGACTTATAGACCATAATTTACAGGGTGGCCTGAGAATTTTACATTTCCTTGTTTCGTTAAGAATCAGGAGAGGGAAATTGGTGAGCTGATTGAGAATAAGTTGACAACAAGAGACACTTCGGGAAGACCTTAAAAGGTCTGTCACTGAACCGAACCGAAGAGAGGAGGACATACGTTCCCGTACAACAGCTGGTGTGAAGTTCCGTCTGTGACATCGAACCGAATAGATTTCAGATCATGTCGGGGGAAAAAAAAGACACGAAAGGAGGGGATGTCTCTTCTTTGACTTAGGGGTCTGAGGGAATTTCGACGTCCGCCGGGAGACCGTGTCTCGACCGGAGAGGACACCTGTCGAAAGAAAGAGGTATTTCGGGGTCCCTGCTCTCTTAGGAATCAACAGGACTCTGTCATTCCTGATCCCCTTTCCTGTTCCCCTCGGTCAGTAAGTCGGGACCTGACAGTATGGACGTCCGGTGAAAAGGAAACTCTATATTGACTGTGTCTTGTACTGTGATCCACGTGTTATACTACTAGACTATGTACCTATATGACGTTTTACTGATGGTGTTATTCTGCTCAGTTATAGATAGTGATGTGTCTCAATGTCTCAAAAAGGGAATCCTACTCTTGAACATTCTAAATGAGAGAATTATTGAAAGTCTACATATTAAGTCATAACAATTGATATCAATGATACAAAATACAATGTAGGGGTCCTGAATAAATAGACTATTAACATTCGAACATAGAAAACTTGGGAGGGTGGAGACCGTTGGTAGTTGTAGTAAACAAGAGACATATACACTCAAGACGAAATCTAAAGTGTACATTTATTCTAGTATACCATAAAAAGAGACTGAATAAAGTAAGTCGTATTACGGAAGTTCCAGGGAGGTACGACAGTGTTTAAAACCTTTCCTATATGACATGTTGTGTACCTTATATCGGTTATAAAATATTATTGATATTTACCTTATATTAGAATTTTTTAACACTTAGTGACCTACCTGGATCTCTAATAGGATTTATTTCGTTCAGTTTCTGTTTGGTAATATACCGTAGTGAATGTACACCTTAGACTTTTTGTCATGTTTACTTGAATATATATTTTGTTTTTGTCTAAGTGTCTGCATCTTTTGTTTAAACACCAATGGTTTCACCTTCCCCTCCCCCCTCCCTATTCGACATTGTCTACGTGTGATGGTATATATTTGTTCCCAAATATAAGTCATAGAATATTATTGGATATTACCTTTTCTTGAAATTCTCTTGTCTATATGTGTATATATACATATTAGAGTAGTAAAAAGACATGTGAACTTTGTTTGTTATACATTTAGTTGATATGAAGTAATTTTTTTATATGACATGTGGACATTGAATATGTTGTAACATGTCGATGTGAAGTTTTTTTTTTTTTTTTTTTCGTCCACCACACCTAGGGTTAAGATGGGACTTCATCGACACACTGAAATCCGTTAGGAATTGGAGAGACGTCTATAAAATAAACGAAATGTTAGACATTTATTTTACCATTCCGAATGTACTGGAGACGTGTTTCAGGAGGTAGTTTTTAAGACAATTAGAGAGAATTTGTATTCTCAATTTATCACCTTATAATAAGTCGGTGTTTTCCCCTTCGGTGAAAGAACAAATTTAGAGACATCGTCCTCAAAACAATGTCAACTTGAGGTGAAGAGAATTCTCACAAACAGTGTCAGAAATTAATAGACGATTGACACGAATTAATAACCGACACTTCAGTGTCCACCACCAAATCAGCGAGTCAGTACAAGGTGAGTCTGTTAGGACGCCTGACGTCGTGACAGGTACCTGAAGAGGTCCGTTCTTATGACCTCACCCAACAGTAAAGGAATAGGTCCCCTAGAAGGGTTGGGTCCTTAGTTTGGGCCCCTTCAGTATCCTGGTCCATAATTTAGACAGAAACGATTGAAGTCCTGGTACGTGGGACAGACGGAGAGATTTGTTACACGATTTGTTCGTTGTCCTTTACCGTACATACTTGTTGTTATGAACGCTCCTGAAGATTAAATACACCACCCGACACAACGATAAAATTGGAAAATCAAACTTTTTTTTTTATTTTTTGACTAAGAATATTGGAGCTAATTGAGAATGTCTCTTTTCATCGGTGAGGTTGGATAAATGTATTGTTTTGGATTGTTTACTTCGGGGAAGAGGTGGGGGCCTCGTTACTCTGTCAGATACAAAGTGACATGAAGAGTAAACCTCTGCCACTGATGTCAAGTAAAAGTCGACGTACATATTACTAGAACCTAAACAAGAATACAATATCGAGACCACAGTTTCATCACCCCGAACTTAGGAGTAAGAGGAGGATTACTCGACACGCTAGGACCCTTTCGAAGGGTTACGAACCACGGAGTCAAAGGGGTAGACATTTTACCCCCTAATTTTTAGTATGGGTGAAGTAACCCTAATGACACTAATTTACTTAGTTATATACATTTCGTGAATTTGCTGTAAAGAATCCATATTCATGATAAAATTGATCCTCGATTAAGTAAATGGAAGAGTAGTTGAGATACACCATTCATGATCGGGGTGCAGAGTCTTCTCTTGTAAGTCCGACTCTGCTACTCCTTAAATAAATTTCGGTGTTTCAATAATTCCTCTTGACTTTCGGTTTGAACCTCCACACACTGTAGTGTCATGTGTGAAATACAGTGATTGTCTTTGATAGATTGTTACGTGAGGTCAGTCTCGATTTATCCAATTTTGTTGTTTTTTCGAATGTTTCCTGTATCAACACCTACTCTAAACATTCCACATAGTTTTGTCATATTGTTGACCAAAGATGTCAGAGACCCCCCATGATAAGATCGATATAGTTCGGACGATCAAGAAAGGAGTACGTCAAAGAATTTTATTCCGTTAAGTCTTTTCCATAATGAGTCAAGAAACGTCCAGTGATCAGGATTTTAAAAAACTTTGATTTGAACGGGTACAATGTACCCTTTCTTGAGACCCCCAATTTCGTTATTAGTTATTATACACACGAAACTCTTATACGTTTTGAGAAATCTAAAATGGTCCTCACCTTATCACTCATTAAACTCATTTTTTTACAAAGATGGATGGTGTGTAGATGAATTCGACTTTTCCCCAACTGGAGATTCGGGAAGATAGAACTAAGAGTTAAGTTCGTCGTCTTAGACATGGTGTCTGTTGAGAAAATTGTTACGACGATAAACTCTTCCTATAAGTGTAAAATAATGGTTGGCCGACGAACTCAAAAAAGTTCATGTCGTGTCTTTTGTATAACTCGTTTTAAAAGTCGTAATAGTCCATTCCACGAAAAGATTATAATCGTCAAAATCATGAAAAATAAGAGATGTCGTCAACATGTATTCTACAATTAGTAAAATTGAAGGACAAATATTTTCCTTCCGGTAACTCATTTAGACAAAAAGTGAGTAAATAGGTGTGTTACTTGTATCTCACCAGACTTAGTCGACACGTAGTCTCAACGTGTTTGTAGTCACCAATGTATAAAGAGAACTTTCCAATGTCCTCTGCAGGATTCCTCCATTTAAGACACTGTGTCACATTTCGTCTCTTTATTGTCTTTTGTTTTCTCGGTTCAAATAAGACCTGAAAAGAGAGAGTCTATATCGAATCGTACGACAGAGATGGTTGTTTACTTAAATATTATTGTTCATATAACAGTCAAACTAAGACATTATTATTTTGTCATTAATACAAATTTTTGAGGAATCACTAAGAGAGTACGATCCCACGGAAAAGAGAAACAAATTTTCTTAAGAATAAATTATCCTTCAACTCACCAGTAAAAATTATCGTCATATAGCGTATATTCCCTGTCTCATATTTGTATGTGATCTCATTACTTACGAATAGACAGACTTAAGATTTACTATCATTTGAATTTACAATGAAACTACAATTCATAAAGGGAAAAGGGGTGTTATGGGATCTCACCTAATAAATCTTTGTCAAAAGAATTGTTCTGAAGAATTTTAGAAAATAATAGCTCTTAATGTATTTAATATTTCTTAAAATCATTCATATTTATATCTTTAGACTATATATATAATTTATGATATATGATCTATTCTCCTTTACAGATCGGACCGTCACATAATTACAATGTCCGTTTGTTAATGAAGAGTGTCTCTTGACAAAAAAAATTGGTGTGTCTTTAATCTACGACGGTTTAATATACATTGACACTTTTTATTTACTTTAAATCTGAATGTTTATAGGTAGTCGATATTGTATCAAGTTCTCATGGTAAAACACTAATTGAGAGAAGATGTATTACACACGGACGTTGTAATGATAATAAGTCCGTAAACGCTAAAATCAGTCCTTCAGTCATTATAAAAATATGTAGAAAATTTATAGAAAATAAAGTTTTCAGAGGAAAATTCTAAAAAAAGTCCGTTTTTTTTTTTTAGAATAAGTTGACACTCTATTAATGTTAAATTTTACTGTCCACGAATCTACCAGACAAAAACGAAAGTATTGTAATCCAGTTCCAGACAATCCAAACCAGAAAAATCACTGACACCCCGACGACGGTGAAGACAAAGTATGGGAGTGTGCCCGAATTCTGATGAGATAAAGGGGTCCTACGAAGACCTCGGACTTAAAACTTAGACAAAGTAGACAGAGGAAAGTGGTCACAATGGTGACAAAGACTCCATAAGACCTAAACCACTCATGGTCCTCAAAACAAGTGTAAGGAACTTAGAATAGATCATAATAAATCGTCAAGATATCAAAATCGAATATAAAAATTTGTAAGTACAACTAAAATATAAAGTTATTAACAAAAATAAGTGCATCATTAAAGAACACATAAGTAAAAATGTAGAGTCAGAAGAGGAAACCCAAATTAAACAAAAAAGTGAACAAACAACGAGGTCCCACGACTGGTGAAGACCCGAAGTTCGACGGAACCTAGCTGAGCATTGAATGTTGTCAGGAAAGAACGAATACAAACCCTTACGGAAGAAGAAGTCGAAGTAGAGTGGACAAAAGACAGAGAGTTCCTATTAAATAACAGAGTATTTAGGGTAGAATACCAAATTTCGTCTACAGCTAAGTAAATAAAATTTTTTAGAGAAAAGATAATAGTCTCCCAATTTCCCCCTATGGGACCGTGTACGAGTCTGGAGCCAGAACTTCACTTTCCGAGTGTTCACAACTAGAGATGTAAAAAAAGTTAGTACTCAACATTGTTATTTTTTAGTCCGGTTTATCGAAAATGGACGTCTTTATATTAGTAAAGAGTATTAACGGGTACTACTATTCAGACTTTTCCTGGAGAGTTCCTCTTTCTTGTATACACCTCAGTACAGAACCTTTTTTAGAACTAAGGTAATGAAAGACAATCTGAAATCCTTCAACAAATTGAAGGAAATACCAGTGGAATTCATAAACCTCTAAAGTATTTGTTTTCAATATAAAAGGTATCTACAATGGAAGGAAAAAACGGTATACCTATTATTTCTTAATTTGTAGAATATAAGGATGAACACAGTATTGAAGTAGAAGATGACGTAATTTTATTTTTAACAGGTCATTGACCGTGTCGAACAAAATTATATTTTAGTTTAGTGTATCAAACTAAAATATGTAAGATCGTTGAAAAAACAAAAACATTAAAAACAAAAATGGTAATGAACACTAGTATAACTCAAAATTTTATAATAAAACCGAAAAGGGAATACGATTACTACATGGTCACCTTATTATATCAACTGGGAGACACATCGACTTTTAGGTAAACATTGAATATCGACCGAGAAGCATAGACCCCAAGGAGGCGTAAACAGCTAAGTGGGTTGGTACGTAGAACGTCATATAAGTCGTAAATGATGACTTTTTTTAGACGTACATTCACACGACCAAGTTATGTTTGGAAACAACAAGTTCTTAGTCAACATATAATTTCGACAGTTATTTAGACCTTTTGAAGATTTTGATACATGAAAGTTTACTTAAGTATCATTAACTATTCATAAGATTGCAACTATTTTTCGTCCTGTTTGGTCTAATGTATTATATTTGAGACTGACCTGAAATTTATTTACGTGACCTTATCGGAATAAAATCAATTAATTCCTAAAAACTTTCTCGTGTTAAAGGAGGAAATTTTTAAGACAATTGTCTCGATGACCCATGGGTAATTCTTCGAATACGTTTTTATTTTAGTTGTATTAATTAAAACCTTTTTTTTGGTTGTGGTGTAACATAATGTAACGAAATTTTTCCATTATACAACGAAAGTTTTTGTATTTTTCTTTTTGAAAGAAGGTAGATTTTATTGAGATGTACCAATGTTAACCAAACGGTAGTTTATCGGTGGTGACTTACAGTGATTAAATCGATGTTTTTAATTCCGAGTCTATATTACTTTCCTGTTTTAATGTCCGTGTTTATTTTAATTTTCGATGAAATTTCAGTCCTGAGTTGAATATTGGCTATTAAGTCGTTACATCATATATAGATACTTCTGGGAAGACCCTATTGTATATTACCGAATGTTATATAAGTTTAGTTCGGTCGAAAAGTCCTTGAATAGATTCGTCTTCTAAATTCCAGAATTACTGGATGTCGTATCACAAAACCCTTATTCTTTATACCTTGTTACCAGACACGAGAACGATAGAATTCTCATTAGTGAGGAATAAAACAAACAGGATCCACCTTTTTTCGACTTCAACTTGCCAAGATACTTCTGGATTTACTGGAAAATCTTGATTGTGGGTTTTTTCTACAGGAAAAGTAATATCCCCTGACCTTACGTTTCATCCTTCAGTTCTTTGTGGACCTGATTGTCCGTTTAAACCGGAACCTCATGTCTTACTTCGTACCGTTTCCGATTATCTCAAAACGGTTCTCTTGTTTGACCAGTATTGTTTGTGAGAAAAGGCTGTTGTGTTTTCTTCTGAGCTGTGTACCTGTAGTGGTCTACCGGTTGTGGCTTTAGTCTAAATAATATAAGAAACGTCGATTTCTACCTCTTTGAGATATATCAGTCGTTTTTGTTCTGGTCCTCGACTGACACCGAGTCTAGTACTTGAAGAATAACGGTTTAAGTCTGTTTTTACCTTCTATGATCCCCTTTGGTGATCTGGTAAGTCCATACTGGATTTAGTTTAGGGAATACTAATATGTCACCTTCACTCTTTATCTAAATTCCCTGATCTAGACTATCTCACAGACTACTTGATACCTACCTCCAAGTACTGTGACATGTCCTCTGTCCCTATTTCTGGTAGGGGTTCTTTTTCTTTACGTTTTTTCGTTTTACCGACATACTCCTCCGGAATATTTATCGACACTTTTCTTCTCTTCGTTTTTCGTTTCCTCTTTTCCTTTCTATATTCGTAGACTTACGTCTCAAGGTTTCTTCTCGTTCTTCTCTATTCTTTCGGAAGGAGTCGTTAGTCACGTTTCTTTATCTCCTTTTGTTGTGTTACCCTTTCTGATCTCTAGAGAAGTTCTTTTAATCTCTATGGTTCCCTTGTAAAGTACGTTTCTACCCGAGCTATTTCCTGTCTTTACCATACCTGGATTGTCTTCGTCTTCTATAATTCTTCTCCACCGTTCTTATGTGTCTTCTTGACATGTTTTTTCTAGAAGTACTGGGTCTATTAGTACTACCACACTAGTAAGTGGATCTCTAGTAAGTCTGTAGAACCTTACACTTCAGTTCACCCGGAATCTTTCGTAGTGATACTTGTTTCGATCACCTCCGCTACCGTAAGATCAACTCGATAAAGTTTAGGACTTTCTACTACGACACTTTCACGACGTGAGTTATACGGTCGTTTAAACCTTTTGAGTCGTCACCGGTGTCCTGACCTTTTCCAGTCAAAAGTAAGGTTGGGGTTTCTTTCCGTTACGTTTTCTTACGAGTTTGATGGCGTGTTGACGTGAGTAGAGTGTACGATCATTTCATTACGAGTTTTAAGAGGTTCGGTCGGAAGTCGTTATGTACTCGGCACTTGAAGGTCTATCGGCCAAAATCTTTTCCGTCTCCTTGGTCTCTAGTTTAACGGTTGTAGGCGACCTAGTACCTTTTTCGTTCTCTCAAGGTCTTTTTGTAGATAAAGACGAAATAACTGATACGGTTTCGGAAACTGACACACCTAGTGTTATTTAACACCTTTTAAGACTTTTTCTACCCTTGTGGTCTGATGGACTGGAAGGAGAACTCTTTAGACATACGTCCAGTCCTTCGTTGTCAATCTCGACCTGTACCTAGTCGTCTGACCAAGGTTTGTCCTTTTCCTCATTCAGTTCCGACATATAACAGTGCGACGAATAAATTGAATATACGTCTCATGTAGTACTCTTTGTGACCCGATCTTCTTCGTGTTCGATCTTAGCTCTAACGACCCTCTTTGTAGTTATTGGAGTCTATACGTCTACTGTGGTGGGAATACCGTCTTTCACTTCTCCTTGATTTTTTTCGGAGAACTACTTTCACTTTCTCCTCTTTTTCGACCGAATTTCGAGTTGTAAGTCTTTTGCTTTTAGTACCGTAGACCAGGGTAGTGAAGTACCCTTTATCTACCCCTTTGTCACCTTTGTCACTGTCTGAAATAAAACTCCCGGAGGTTTTAGTGACGTCTACCACTGACGTCGGTACTTTAATTTTCTGCGAATGAGGAACCTTCTTTTCGATACTGGTTGGATCTATCATATAACTTTTCGTCTCTATGATGAAACGGTTATTTCCAGGTGGATCAGTTCCGATACCAAAAGGTCATCAGTACATACCTACACTCTCAACCTGACACTTCTTTCGACTCACGGCTCCTTAACTACGAAAACTTGACACCACAACTTCTTCTGAGAACTCTCAGGGAACCTGACGTTCCTCTAGGTTGGTCAGGTAAGATTTCCTCTAGTCAGGGCCCACAAGAAACCTTCCGGACTACGACTTCGACTTTGAGGTTATGAAACCGGTGGAGTACGTTTCTCGACTGAGTAACCTTTTCTGAAACTACGACCCTCCCTAACTCCCGTCCTCCTCTTCCCCTGCTGTCTCCTACTCTACCGACCTACCATAGTGGCTGAGCTACCCGTAATCACACTCACTTGAGGCCCTGGGCCACTGCCTGTCCCTCCGGACCGTACGACACTAAGTGCCCCAACGTTTCTCAACCTGTGCTGACTCGTTGACTTGACTTGAGTCCACCTTTCTTTTCCGAATAGTGTTTCTTTATGTCAAGACTAGATGTCAAACTCTAGACTGATGTTTCTTCCTCGACCGAATCCCCATGGAGTAAACCATTTACTGGTCTCGGGATTCGATTTTCTCCTAGGGTACCTCCAAAAATAAAAGTCTCTTGTTTTTGGGAACCGATCCATGTTTTCCAGTGTCTTTCTCCCTCTTTCCTCCTCCTCATCAGTAAGTAAAGAACAAAAATAAGACTGTAATTAAATATTAACTCTATATTAAATATCAAATTATTGTTAAATTCCATATGTTGTTTTACTATACACATACATGACACTTTACCAATGGGGTTATTCAAATTTATTTTTAGTGGAGTGTATCAAATTTGAAAGAGGAGACTCTTGAAAATTCGAGATTCGTTGAGAGTTTATATTATATCAAAACGACGAAGAAACGAGATGTGAGTCTTCTGTATAACTCCACCCTCTTAATTCGGTTGGGACTCCTTCTGTCGACTCTCTATGTGTGTTTCTTTAGTCTACGACCAGTACAACGAATTTGGGTGCCTGTTCGACACGGAGTTGGATCTTGATACACTCAGTTGTACTAGAGAAAATAACGAACTCGGACAGATTCGACCCAAATCAATGAAAGTTATCTCTCAGGATTGGTTATTTTATAATGTTAATTTATTTAGAAAGTACTTAACATTTGATCATAAACATCGGACACTGTTGGTCAAAAATTGTATTATGTTTTTGTAAGGGGGTTCCGACTTTAATAGGTATCAAGAGTTTCCAAGAAAAATTAGAAATGTACCCACACCCCCTGTCCTTCTGTCCTCCTATGTCACCGACCTTTAGAAGTACTGGTGTAGGATGGTTTCTACGACGTAGCTAATGTCACCGTTTCTTATTACACAAGGAAATAAAACCGAAAAATTTAGTCACACCATATATTATAGATTTTTAATGGGGTTTGGAGGGTTGAGAGGTTTTGAACGTTTTCGGTGGTGGTGGTGTGTGAAGTTCTTTAGGCCATAAACACGACTTCCATACCCATTTTGGGTGATTAAAATTTCCTGGACCTAATTGACGAAAGTCTATCATGGAAACTTTTCAACAGTTATTTCACAACCTTGTTTTCATGATGAAAGAAAGGGTCACAAGAGGTTTAGGATGACTTTGACTTAGATACTTCGTATTTTAGGAGAAATCAGAATTCGTATTATTTTCGATGATAAAAAACTGATAATACTACACAGTCCATGACACGTTTTACGAAGTATATATAAATGAGTAAAATAAAGGTTAAGAAAGAAGAAAATCGTCCTGAATAAACTTTTAAGGTTTAATTTGTAATACTTGTAAAAGGTCTTATACCGGTACTTTTCTATTAGAACCCTAATTACACTCACGGAATAAAATACTGATAAAGAACAGAAGGTTGTAAACGTCAAGGTAGATTATGTCAATCTTACCGACGTTGACTGACCAATTAAAGATTCCGACCTGAGACTAGAAGTAAACTCTCGAACATTAGTTTCTGTTTTGTGGCCTTTTGAGGTTTACATGGTACTAGAGTTAGTGTAGTTCTTTGGTTTACTGAACCTCTCGGGAATGTCGTTAGGAGTTATTAGAACGAGTCTTTCTAGTGATGTATGTTTCTTCAAATGTTTACAGTTTCCGTTCCAATTACTTTTACACCATACACTTACACCGTGGTCAGACGTGTCCTGTTGTAAAATTCATGTTACAGATCAAGTCGATTGAATTTTTTTTTTAACGTTCTATAAGAACTACTTCCTCTGACACAACTGAATAAAAGATCGAGTCCGAGAAATGGGTGGTTCTTGACCATTGTCGTACACCTAGTCGAGAAAGTTCGTTGTAACGAGATTTGAAGTTAAAACCGATTAAATGGAGATTAAAACCGATTAAATGGAGATTAAAAAGACAAGGACTACGGTGTGTTTTAAATTCATTTAATTATTGGTTAATGAACCAATATTTTGTTATCTTTTTCGTTATTTTTAGTCGTTAACTGGAGTGGAAACTGTCTTCGTTAAAGTGCGTCCTTTGTACTGGAAGTATCTGCCGTCTGTCTTCTCCACACTATACTACAAATAGACCTCGGATACTTTCTTACTCTATATCTAGTGAAATAGGTAAAAAGTAAAGAAGGAAGAAAGATCTAGTAATTCCTTACGAATATTTATTAACTTTTAGTTACAAGAGGGTAAAAATCGGAGAATGTCTCGACTGTCTCCGGATCCGAGTGTTCGTCAAAGAGGAATCTTCGGTCACTTTGTCTTCCTCGTCCTGAAACTGGGGACGAGTTTAGACCTGAGACCGTGAATTGACACACTGATCAATCAATGAATTGGAGAGACTCGGAGTTGAGGGGTGATGACATCCGTGCGGTCATAATTCTCCATTGTCTACGGGTGTCATCCCGGTCCACTGTACCGTCGGGGACTCTACACTTTTCAAGTAGAGTGAACGACAATACCAATCAATTTGTAAAAAGACTTTGAGACTTTACGTCTTCGATGTTTTCCGTTCTTAGTTCTCTATTGACGACGGACTGGCAACAGGTTTTTAGGTGAAAATCTAAAAAGCATACTGATGTCCCGGATACGAGGTAACCCACTATCGGTAAACGGTGGATGTCTATCACGATTGAGAGTTTTACGAAATCTTGTACTTTTCCTTCGTACTTAGATAGATAGGGCACAGGGGGTGGGGGATCAAAATAGTCAATTTTTTTTATTTGAACAAGACGAATAATTTTTTTTTTGGTGTTTGTACATGAAGATTCGATGTCTTTAAACCGTTTTAAAGTCTGATATAAGAATTAAGTGTACTCTAAAGGTGGTCATTGATAAAATGTTTAGATGACTTTTGTTGATGGGTTTTCGTATGTTGTCCTTAGGAAAAAGATCTTACTGTTACAAGAAATGTATGTAATTATAGACGAGGAAAGTCGTCGTCTTTAAGGTCCTAAAGTTCGACAGGTGTTAGACGACGTATTACTTCTCCGAAAGAAGGTGGAAGATCACAGGCCAACTGTAGAAGAGGGAATCTTCGGTTTATTTTTGTCATAAGGATTCCTACCATCTGACTTCTTCCTTTTACTCCGTGGACCATCGAAATGAAAGAATTTCGATGTTCCCAAAGCAGTTTCTTAATGTAAAGGACAGTTCACTTTTGTTCGTTGGTTCTTGAACTTTAATTTAAGGCGTTTTACCAATCGTGTGTCATACTGACGTTAAGTTTGGTAATCAGTTCGACTTTTGTTAAAAATTTTTTACGATTTACATTACTTTATATAATGACACAAGGTAAAGATTCCTTAAAATTAGTGGTACTACAGTTCTACATTGGTCGCTTCTTTTTTACAACTCAAATTTATGAATTCTAAAATGTGTCTAGTATACTGTACATAAAATTATGAAGTCTCTTTCGTAGTGATGAAACTACCTCCGTCTGTAGTGATAGTTTTCCATTAGTCATAATCGATAATTCTTAAGTAAAGTAAGTAAGTAAGTTTAAATTCGAGATGACATACCAGTCGAGACACCTGTCTCACTTGTTACCATTTGTTTTATTTTTTACCAAAGACTAAAGTGTCTCGAATGGGGGGTCAAACCCTCCGTCTGTCATTAGATTATTAGTGTACTAATTTGTATGTAAATTACCTCAACACTCTTAATTTCATTGACTAGGTACGTTTCGTGACTTTTATTCCACCATATCGATTTTAATCGTCTATATACTAATCGATAATAATATTCGATGGATATATTTATTCATAAATAAATTTATGACTCAGTTTAGGTAATCAGTCATAAAAGTAAAATTCCAAGTCAAGTCAGCGAGTCAGTACAGGCTGAGAAACACTGGGGTACTTAGTGTCGTACGGTCCGGAGGGACAGGTAGTGGTTGAGGGTCTCAAGTGAGTCTGAGTGCAGGTAGCTCAGTCACTACGGTAGGTCGGTAGAGTAGGAGACAGCAGGGGAAGAGGACGGGGGTTAGGGAGGGTCGTAGTCTCAGAAAAGGTTACTCAGTTGAGACGTACTCCACCGGTTTCATGACCTCAAAGTCGAAATCGTAGTAAGGAAGGTTTCTTTAGGGTCCCGACTAGAGGAAGTCTTACCTAACAAACCTAGAGGAACGTCAGGTTCCCTGAGAGTTCTCAGAAGAGGTTATGGTGTCAAGTTTCCGTAGTTAAGAAGCCGCGAGTCGAAAGAAGTGTCAGGTTGAGAGTGTAGGTATGTACTGGTGACTTTTTGGTATCGGAACTGATCCACCTGGAAATAACCGTTTCAGCATAGAGGCGAAAAGTTATATGATAGATCCAACCAGTATTGAAAAGAAGGTTCCTCATTCGCAGAAAATTAAAGTACCGACGTTAGTGGTAGACGTCACTAAAACCTCGGGGGGTTTTATTTCAGACTGTGACAAAGGTGACAAAGGGGTAGATAAAGGGTACTTGACTACCCTGGTCTACGGTACTAGAAGCAAAAGACTTACCACTCGAAATTCGGTTGAAAAAAGTGAGAGGAGAAAGTGAAAGTAGTTCTCCGAAAAATCAAGGTTCCCAGTAATATATCTATTTCGTAGATAAAATGTTTGTTATTTTAGTAATTTAAGTTTGTTAAACATTAGTATTTTATATATCTCCATAAAAAAAGAGAATTCCTTTTTCAAATGGAGGTCCCAAAATGTAGGAGGTCTTTCATAATCGCAATAGTAGAACAAAAAGTTCCCGACCATGAATTTTTTTTTTTTTTTCCGTAAGGTTCTCCATTTTGGTGGACGGACAGTGTAGTCACCTCCGGAGTCTCGTAATTCAGTCCTTTGATTTAATGTGTGTCACAAAGAGTCAAGGTCCGGACTACATACAAAATTTATATAACAGAGATACAGTTCTTAAATTAGTTTTTATTAAAAAGAGGAAAAATTAAGGAGCTACTATTTTGTTGGAAAACGTCAATGCTCCTGTACTCATTAAATGTCGTCATTGAAGATTACCTAATAAATAAGTTCAGTAGACTTACGTCTCACGGTTTCTTATAATTCGTCTCTATTTCTGAAGAATTCACTTGTTACGTTTCTTTGTCTTCTTTGGTTGTCTTACCCTTTCGGATCTCTAGAGAAGTCATTTTAGTCTCTATGGTTCCCTTATAAAGTACGTTTTACCCCTGTTATTTCCTGTCTTTACATACCCGGAGTGTCTTCGTCTTCTATAATTCTTCTCCACCGTTCTTATGTGTCTTGACATGTTTTCTCTAGAAGCGCTGGGTCTATTTGTGCTCCCATGTTAGTGAATGAATGTCGGTCTGTAGGATCTTCCGCTTCAGTTCACCCAGAATCCTTCGTAGTGATACTTGTTTTGATCACCTCCACTACCTTAAGGTCACCTCGATAAAGTTTAGGATTTTCTACTACGACACTCTCACGACGTGAGTTATACGGTCGTTTAAACCTTTTGAGTCGTCACCGGTGTCCTGACCTTTTCCAGTCAAAAGTAAGGTTAAGGTTTCTTTCCGTTACGGTTTCTTACGAGTTTGCTGACGTGTTAACGTGAGTAGAGTGTGTGATTATTTCATTACGAGTTTTAAGGGGTTCAGCCTGAAGTTGTCATACACTTGGCACTTGAAGGTTTACAAGTTCGACCAAAATCTTTTCCGTCTCCTTGGTCTCTAGTTTAACGGTTGTAGACGATCTAGTAGCTTTTTCGTTCTGTCAAGGTCTTTTTGTAGATAAAGACGAAATAACTGATACGGTTTCGGAAACTGACACACCTAGTGTTATTTGACACCTTTTAAGACTCTCTCTACCCTTATGGTCTGGTGGACTGAACGGAGAACTCTTTAGACATACGTCTAGTTCTTCGTTGTCAATCTTGACATGACCAAGGTTTAGCCCTTTCCTCATGCGGTTCCGACATATAACAGTGGGACGAATAAATTGAATATACGTCTCATGTATTACTCTTTGTGACCCGACCGACTTCGTGTTCGACCTTAGTTCTAACGGTCCTCTTTGTAGTTACTGGAGTCTATACGTCTACTGTGGTGGGAATACCGTCTTTCGCTTCTTGATTTCTGAGAACTACTTTCATTTTCTCCTCTCACTTTTTCGACCGAATTCTGAGTTGTAAGTCTTTTGTTTCTAGTACCGTAGACCAGGGTAGTGAAGTACCCTTTATCTACCCCTTTGTCGCCTTTGTCACTGTCTGAAATAAAACCCCCGAGGTTTTAGTGACGTCTACCACTGACATCGGTACTTTAATTTTCTACGAGTAAGGAACCTTCTTTTCAATACTGGTTGGATCTGTCGTATAATTCTTCGTCTTTGTCATGAAACGGTTGTTTCCAGGTAGATCAATTTCGATACCAAAAAGGTCATCAGTACATACCTACACTCTCAACCTGATATTTCTTTTGACTCGTGACTTCTTGACTACAAAAACTTGACACCACAACCTCTTCTGAGAACTCTCAGGGAACCTGACGTTCCTCTAGGTTGGTCAGGTAGGATTTCCTTTAGTCAGGACTTATAAGTAACCTTCCTGACTACGACTTCGACTTTGAGGTTATGAAACCGGTGGACTACGTTTCTTGACTGAGTAACCTTTTCTGGGACTACGACCCTTTCTAATTCCGCCCTCCTCTTCCCCTGCTGTCTCCTACTCTACCAACCTACCGCAATGGTTGTCCTACCTGTACTCAAACTCATTTGAGGCCCTCAACCACTATCTGTTCCTTCGGACGTCACGACGTCTGATACCCCAACGTTTCTCAGAACTGTGCTGACTCGCTGACTTGACTTGACGAAGTGACTGACGTACTTTCGGAAACTGACGCATCTAGTGTGTTTGACACCTTTTAAGAAGTTCTCTACCCTAATGGTCTGGTGGAATGAACGGAGGACGCTCTGGACATACGTCCAGTTCTTCGTTGTCAAACTTGGTCTGTACTTGTTACTTGTTTGACCAAGGTTTAACCCTTTCCTCATACAGTTCCGACTTATAACAGTGGGACAAATTGAATGTCCGTCTCATGTAGTACGTTTTACGACTCGACCCACTCCGTGTTCGACCTTAGTTCTAACGGTCCTCTTGATAGTTATTGGAATCTATACGTCTACAAATCAAGTCAAGTCAACGAGTGAGCACAGGCTGAGAAACACTGGGGTACTTAGCGTCGTACGGTCCGGAGGGACAGGTAGTGGTTGAGGACCTCAAGTGAGTCTGAGTGCAGGCAGCTCAGCCACTACGGTAGGTCGGTAGAGTAGGAGCCAGTAGGGGAAGAGGAGGACGGGGGTTAGGGAGGGTCGTAGTCTCAGAAAAGGTTACTCAGTTGAGAAGTGTACTCCACCGGTTTCATGACCTCATAAGTCGAAATCGTAGTAAGGAAGGTTTCTTTACGGTCCCGACTAGAGGAAGTCTTACCTGACCAACCTAGAGGAACGTCAGGTTCCATTCTCAGAAGAGGTTGTGGTGTCAAGTTTTCGTAGTTAAGAAGCCGCGAGTCGGAAGAAGTGTCAGGTTGAGAGTGTAGGCATGTACTGGTGACCTTTTTGGTATCGGAACTGATCTACCTGGAATCAGCCGTTTCCTTACAGAGACGAAAACTTATACGATAGATCCAACCAGTATTGAAAAGAAGGTTCCTCATTCGCAGAAAATTAAAGTACCGACGTCAGTGTTAGACGTCACTAAAACCTCGGGGGTTTTTATTTCAGACTGTGACAAAGGTGACAAAGGGGTAGATAAAGGGTACTTCACTACCCTGACCTACGGTACTAGAAGCTATACGTCTACTATGGTGGGAATACCGTCTTACGCTTCTCCTTGATTTCTAATTCCACCCCTTTGTTACCGTCACTGTGTGAAATAAAAGAACCCGAGGTTTTAGTGACACCAGCCACTGACGTTGGTGTTTTAATTTTCTGTGAACGAGGAACCTTCTTTTACTGTTTGGATCTGTCACATAATTTTTCGTCTCTGTAATGAAACGGATGTTTCAAGACATATCAAAAAGGTCATCAGTACATCCCTACACTCTCGACCTATTATTTTTTCCGACTCACGGTTTCTTGACTACGGAAGTTTGACACCACGACCTCTTCTGAGAACTCTCACGGAACCTGACGTTCCTCTAGGTTGGTCAGTTAGAATTTCATTGGGACTTATAAGTGACCGGCTTAGTGACCTTTTCTGGGACTCCGATCTTTTCTGACTTCCGTCCTCTTCCCCTACTGTCTCCTACTCTACCAACCTACCGTAGCGACTGAGTTCCCTGTACTCAAACTTGTTTGAGACCCTCTACCACTTCCTGTCCCTTCGGACCGTACTTCGTCAGGTACCCCAGTATTTCAGGCTGTGTTCACTCATTGACTTGATGTTGTCCCGAGGAATATGTCATTTAATTGTGTAATCATCTTTCTTCCACATATTGTATGAATTATAGTGACCTCTGACCCACTCTCGAGGTTAAGATGGTGACTCAACATCCTGGAATCTGATAAAAGATTTAAAAACAAAAGAAGGGTAAAAATGAGGGTAGATATTTTACCCTGAATTTTGTGTGGAGTGCCCTAAAAGCACATAGTAGTTTACTTTATTAGGTACGTTTCATAGATTGTGTCATGATCTGTTCCATCATACAAATTATTTCCAATTTATAATAACGACACCTAACTAAGTGTCATCGAGATTTTCTGATAGGTTTTAATCCAATTACTTCCAAGTCTTATTACCGACTTTATAGTACTGAATAATATGAAAAATAAGTCTTCGTTTAAATTTTCATTCCGGTTGGACCTCATGGTCGAATTTGAAATAAGTGTTGACGTCTTTACACTCCGAAACTCCGTTTCATAACGAATTTTACTAAATCTATTTTGATCAAAAGGAAAGTGAAGGAAAGGCAATAAGTACAATTATAATTGACCTCTCCTAATTGATCTATCCGGAAAAATCACCCTGTTTCCTTTCTTTATTGACGTCATTCATCATTCTGTCGAAACAGTTTTCAACAAAAGGAATTAATTTTATACACTATGGCAGGAAGAGTTGAACCATATTTACACGTTTTCCGTATACTTTTTCTTGTCAACACTCAAATTTAAGGGGAAATAGGGACGTCTACGACGGAAATGTTAAGAATAAAATCGTCTGTTTTTACTGTTATGACCTTTCCGAATCACACTGACTGTCCTTTCTTTCGTAGAAGAAGACGTCCTGAAACTCCTGAAATATCATGATTTATGGATATAACCCTTTCATCTTTCCAGAGCTTAATTGGTAGAAACAGGAAAATGTCATTCTTTTACGTACCCTTTTTCTGTATACCTTTAGAGACATGGGACGACGTTTGGACTTTTA
The DNA here is from genome assembly GCA_006410555.1 of Capra ibex. Lineage (NCBI taxonomy): Eukaryota > Metazoa > Chordata > Mammalia > Artiodactyla > Bovidae > Capra > Capra ibex. The sequence goes on along the minus strand of SJYO01052474.1, from coordinate 14,047,227 downwards.
CGAGATTTTTTACTTCAGATAATTTTTTTTAATTTAAGTTTCACTCGTCTTTAGTTACTTTAACTTTTGTCTTTTTATTATCTTTAGTTTTCGCTAAAGAAACTCTAGTTATGGTAACTATCTAGAGACCGATCTTACTAATCCCCCCCTTTTTTTCCTGTCTTTCGCGATTATCGTCTAAAATGTCTGGTAGAAGGGTGTTTCTTTGAGGGTCCAGTGTCTACCGAAGTGACATTCAAAATGGTTTGTGAATTCTTTTTTACTAATTGTTATTATTAAGACGTGTGAGAAGGTTTTATTGTCCTTCCGGTTTTACACAAGAAACTCCAGTTGTATGAGACTAAGACTCTATTTCCGCAATGTTCAGTCCTTGTCGTGTCCTATTACAAGGAGTGCTTGTGTTTGAGACTCGTTAAAGTCGTTTGAGTTAGTTTATTGCATGTTTTCATGTTCTCCGGTACTGATTCATCATAAATAGGGTCCTTATGTTCCAACCAACTTATAAAATTCTGTCAGGTGCATTAAGTGGTAAAATTGTTTGACTTTTTTCTTTTTGGCATGTTAGTAGAGTTTTTCGTAGACTGTTTTAGGTTGTAGGAAATGACTATTTTCGAGTCGTTTGATCCTTTTCCTGTAAAGAAACCTGATTACTTCCCGGAGATGTCCCTTTCATGTTAATTGTAGTATGAAATGACCACTGTCTAACTTTCTTACGAAAAGAGGATTTTGGTCCTGTAGAAAAAAGATGGTGGATATAAGATGTGACAAGATCTCCAAGACTTGTCACGTTAATCCCTTGTTTGTTTGGAGTAGGTAATACTTTTTCATCATCATATTGACAGAAACAAATATCTACTACTATCGATACATCTCCTTTCAGGTTACCTTAGATGGTTTTTCGATGGTCTTATTCATTAAAATCGTTACAATTTCTTGTTTTCTAGTTATGTGGCTGAGTTGACGTAAAAATATGTCGTGGTCGTTAATTATTAATGTTTAGTTTTGATTTTGGTCATAATAGATGTTATCGTATGTTTAAATATTTTGTAGACCATTATTCGGAATTGTTTTTTATGTTATGGATATATGAATTTTAGTGGTTTGTGACAACTCTTTTTAATTCTCTCCTAGATTTATTTATTTACCTCTCTATTCGTGTAAGTACCCACCCCTCTGACTTATAACGTTTCTACGGTTAAAAGGTGTCTAACTATATGGCTAAGTTACGTTATGGTTAATTTTAGTATCGTCCGAAAATTTTTTTCTTTAACTGTTTGACTGGAATTTAAAGTACACCTTTTTGTTAGATCTTGTCGGTTTTGTTGAAACTTTTCTTTCTTGTTTGACCTCTCGATTGTTATAGGTTGAAGTTTTTAATAATTTTTGACGTCATTAGTTCTTTCGTACCATGACCGTAATTCCATATTTTATACCTTTGATTATATATGATTATTTTTTGGTCTTGTCATCAACGAATGACCCCATAATACCTTCCCTCCCTGATACTTCCCCGTGAACTCCCACTACCTTAGGTGGTTTAAGTAATAGAACTAACACCGCTGCCAAAGTACTAACATATGCACAGTTTTGAATAGGTCAACGTGAGAAATTTATAGACGTTAAAGAACGTAAATTTAATATGGAGTTATTGTCTAAAAGCATTTAGTTCAGAGACACCGAGATAAGAACTACGATTGATTTTAAGCTACATCTTCTCCCCGTCATTACTGATTATCATGGAAGTACCCTCTGAATTTTCCTTTTCGATAAACCCCAGTTTAATAAAGTGACAATTACGATTTACTTTTCGAGGGCTGGAGACATAAGATATTGAGTTGTTTGATCTACCTTCTTTTCAAAATTCCACCTCATTCACACCTAGTCATACCGGGGATGATCGACCCACCCGAAGTCTATCGTTTTGTTAACAGACGTGACGACCTTTTTTTTTTAGAATGATCCGTGGAGTTGAAGGTCGGGGTGATACGGCTGGGGTAAGGAAAGGTGACAGAAAATGAGTCAATTAAGGATGATTAGGAAATCTTAGTCCGAAATTAGTGTGAAGGAGACTTTTCAGTAGAAACTCATTTTACTGGAAGTGTCCCCACGGGTTTCGTCGAGCATAAATAAAGGGACACAGTGTAAGTGGAGTTGGACGGAGATAGACATGGGAGATACTTGCGTCCAGTGTGTAGTACAGTGATAATCAATGAAAACGTCGAGATTACGGATATATCAAAGACTATGTATCATTTAAAATGTATTATCTTCGAAGATATGACTTGTTTACACTTCAACGAGTTCACTGTCTGAACCTTCATTCAGTATGTGTGGTAGAAGATGAAGTTCGTTGATGACTATAATGAATAGGTCATTATCGTCGTCATTGACTCTGGTCACGACAAATGACTGCCTCCCTAACCTTACTGTTAAATTGGTCGAGGGGTCGTCAACCTCTCCACAATTGAAGTCATCACCACAACTTTATCCCTTCCTTCCGTCACGAGATAGATCAAGGAAAGAGGAGTGAGAACCAGCCGTAGTCGTTAGTCTTCTCTCCTGCAGTCTGTATAAGAAGTGGAAGTAAGATTGAAGTACTTTGTAATGGTCGATGCCTCTTTTTAGATTGGGATTAAAACAGTGGGTCTAAGACCACGATCTTCACTCTCTACGTGTTGAAGTTGTCAAGGGAATCGTAATGTACCGTTAGGATGGTGCAAGGACAAAAAGAACGAAAAGGTACAACGTGTCTCTGATAAAATTTAGAGAAGGTGAAAAACATTCGGCGGAGGAAAGAAAAATAAGAATCGTCAATTGGAACATAAGAACAGGTTTGTCTTTTACCAGAAGTCTGCACTTAAAGGAGGACTTGAAGAGAGATGAAAGGACGTTGACTGTTTAGGAAAGAATAGATTTCTGTTAGGAAGTACATTCAAAACCTATAGTAGGAAAAAACAACAGAATGTTTTTTTTGAGTAAGGAAACAATAGGGAAAAGAACGGACACAAAAGTTGGAGAGGACGAGATGAACGAGGGAAAGTAGTCTTATACGGTGAGTGTTGAGAAGTACTTTTTTCGTTGTCGTTGTATTTTTAGATAGGATTCCGGACTTTGGTTGAAAATCAATGATAAGAAAGAGGAGGGAAAGTAACGATTTGAACGGTTTTGTTGACTTATAGACGATAGAGGTCAAAGAATGAAAGACAAGATTAGACCGAAGGTGGGAGTAATAATATGATGTCGGTAAAAACGACTCCAGTTTCTGGAGGTACAACACTTTACGTTTCCAATAGAGAATCGGGAGTGGAATTGACTCCAGGGTTGTACTGTTTCACCTAGTGAAGAGGGGAGAATTTCGTGGGAGAGAAGGGGACCGAAATCCCTGTGGTGTAATATCATCAAAAGGAAGACGACAAAGAAACGACAAAGGAGAAGACTAAACAGGTGAAGATCTACAAACCTCTTCCTTTACCGTGGGGTGAGGTCATGAGAACGGACCTTTTAGGGTACCTGCCTCCTCGGACCATCCGACGTCAGGTACCCCAGCGCTTCTCGACCTGTGTCGACTCGCTGAAGTGAAACTGAAAAGTGAAAGTGAGTGACCTCTTCCTTTACCGTTGGGTGAGGTCACAAGAACGGACCTCTTAGGGTCCCTACCCCCTCAGACCACCCGACGACAGATATCCCAGCGTGTCTCAGCCTGTACTGACTTCGCCGAATCGTCGTCGTCGTCCTCTACAAATTTTGATTAAAAACTCTGGAACCAATACTTAAGACTAATAGTATATATTAAGTCAACTATTTTTGACCAATCGAAATATCAGGCCATTATCATATGTGGAACTAATGAAGAAGTCACTATCGAAAGTACAAAAATTTCTGTAGTACGTCGTTGTAGTACGTTATCATAGTATAGTACACAGTCTCAACGTCGTTATTTAAGAGTAGTAATACCCACACATTTATTGGTCCGTCCACTGTTTATTGACGTGTGTCGAAGACAAATGGTGTATGTCAAGTCCATTTCGTCCGACTGTTTAGATTGAACAGTTGTGTAGGTCCTACCAAATCGAAGTGAAAAGGAAAAAATCGTTCTTATTAAATAGATCATAGTAAAATGAGAGGAAAGGTAGTCGTGTTACACTTCGGACAACCAACAATTTATGTGTTGTCTAAAAACAATGTAATTTTAATATGAAAAATGATATAAAAAGAACATGGTTCTTTAGACAAAACTTCGATAAAACAAAGATTTATACTATATAAGATGAACTGTTAGTGACTTTTCTGAAAGTTTTTCGAATGTTTAAGAAAACACACATATGTAAAAGATCCATTTCTCGGGTCCAGTGAAAAGTAGTCTAAAAGTTTCCCATGGTACTCGGGACTCTTCAATCCTTGGGGAAGGAAATTGAAAAGATGAAATACTACCCTTCATCATAAATTTGTCATCTTTCTGGTGTCTGTCTTTGGGAATCACGATTCAATGGAAACGTTGACGGGTGTTACTCCTTCGTTCTTCGAACCTTCTGGAATCAAATGAGTGACTTTTGAGACGTCGACCTCGTCTACCGGAGAATTCAGTTGACAAGGGGGAATATAAACTCTTTTATCCACAAAGATATAAAGACCGGTACTTTTGTTTCATCATCGAATTCTCTGACCTTCACCTTTTACCGACGATGTATCCATGTAAATTGAAAGGTGTGTTTGACCTGGTTCGTACTTCCAAATTATGTTGTTGTGTTTAGTACATTTTTTATGTAGATGTAAAGTTTCATTTTTTGAAAAAAAGTTTGGATAAGAATCTCAACAAAACGATTGTTTTCATCCGTTACCAAAAATTTTTCTACGTTATACCATAAACTTTTTCTGTGTGATGAACGTTAGTTAAATTAAGTTGTAAATGACTCGGATGATATATATTCAATCCGTGGTACGATGAACGAACCCTATTTTATCCTACCGGCTTGAGACTAATTTTCTTAAACGATGGAAGGACCCTTCGATCGTACGTTTATTTACTTACGGTAAATCAATTCATGGTGTTTTATGTCTCCTTGGAATTACTTGACTTACAAGCTGTTGAAACAACCGTTAAGTAGAAAATGACGTTAAATTGAAAAGTAGATAAATATAGAACATAACAATTAAGTTACCGGAATCCCCAGTCTGTGGTGTAGAATATGAAAAAGTAAACATGGTATTAAAATTTGTACCAAGAAGATTTGGAGTAAACCTTTCGTGGATGTTATTATGTAACAGCGATACTTGACTTGACTTTCAGTGAGTCAGGACAGGTTGAGAAACGTTGGGGTACCTGTTCTTATGACCTCATCCATCGGAAAGGGAAGAGGTCCCCTAGAAGGGTTGGTCCCCTAGCTTGGGTCCAGAGGACGTAACGTCCGTCTAAGAAATGGCAGACTCGGTGGTCCCTTCGGGTTCTTGTTCCCTCACCCATCGGATAGGGAAGAGGTCTCCTAGAAGGACTGGGTCCTTAACTTGACCCCAGAGGACGTGACGTCCGTCTAAGAAATGGTCGACTCGATGGTCTCTTCAGGGACAACGGCACTCCGAAGTGACTTTATTCCATTACATAGACCTTGTCCTTCGTGAGTTATTTACAATTGACTATTATAATAGTCTCCAAAGTTATCAAGAGTAAACTTATCGAAAGGTTAGTTAAAAGGATGAAAGTTGTTAAATTTTTTACATTTAGTTACGAGGACTTCTCATTGTGTCCTTGTGACTAGTGTGGAGAAAGAGTGTGTTTTTTTAAAGTGGACGAGGGAAAACAATTTGTCTTTTAGAAGCGGTACTATGAGTTCCGTAGAAGTCATGGTTGAATGGTAAGACCTGAAAAAATAAGAGTCTGTGTGACGAGGGTTACATAGACCCTTTGAAGTGAAACAACGAGAAGAACCAGATGACTTTAAGGTAACGGGAACTTCTAGTCAAAATAGATACTTTGAAAATGGACTATGAGAGAGACGGAAGGTGGGAACTATGAGAACTATTTGTTAAAGGAGGCAAATTAAGAATATCAAGAATAAATATACAGAAAATGATGTAAATGGAAATAAATTAATCCACATACAGTAAAGCTACTATTGCGGTAATTTCTTTCCTGTTACGGAATACATATGTGACGGATGGATGATGCAGATACCCACTGAACATGTATTCTCAGGTTAAATTTCTTAATCACATGAGTAAATATGGTGCAAATAGTGTGATACATTGGAAAACGAATGGTTTTGTATATGTTTTGTTTATATTTCTCCATAAATTTTTTGTGACAATTACTTTCGGTGGATTAGAGTGACAACCTTTCCTGAGACAGTAGATTAAGTTGGTGGGCATGACGTAGACTTAGGGACGAACACATACGGGTCGTATGTTGACTTAAAGAGATTTCTTTCCGTTAAGTTCTGGAATGTTCAGTCAGATAGGGACGAAATTTACGACCTTTTAAGTGACGAATGACCAAAACTAGGACAAGAAACCCCTGTGTACCTTGTTCCTCAAGGGGGAAAGTAATCTAATGACAAATCATCGGTACCATGAGCCTCTTCCGTTACCGTGGGGTGAGGTCATGAGAACGGACCTTTTAGGGTACCTGTCTCCTCGGACCATCCGATGTCAGGTACCCCAACACTTCTCAGTCTGCTGACTCGCTGGAATGAAAGTGAAAAGTGAAAGTACGTAACCTCTTCCTTTACCGTTGGGTGGGGTCACAAGAACGGACCTCTTAGGGTCCCTGCCCCCTCGGACCACCCGACGGCAGATACCCCAGTGTGTCTCAGCCTGTGCTGCCTTCACTGAATCGTCGTCGTCGTCGGTGCCATGATTTTACTCTAAAACAGGATATACTAAACGACAGTAGAACTTAAAGTCAATGAAAGACTCATATGTACCGCCTGTATTTGACGATAATGTGACGTAGAATTTTGTCAGTAGGAGAAAAAGGTCCGAGGGTTCAAGAAAGATCTAAAATAATTTCTCAAAATAATCAGGAGTAGACGGGGAGGGAGGTCAACATAGAGTAGATAGGAGTAATACCAGTGGATTTCTGTAAATAATTTTTTAATTTATTCTTTTTCTGATCTCTTACTCGGGGTGCTCACAGTCTTTTGAAGGAAGTTAAACGACGTATTTCTCTATCCATAACATAAACGTATGATGGTAAGTTTGATAGAATCTAGATCAAGTAGTGTGAGAGAAGATTGGTAGGAAAGGGTATGCCGGGGTTCGTATTGTAAGATAGTAGGTATCAAAGTTATTTTACGAACTCTAAAGGAAATAGATTGTCAGTTCTTGACGTTTTTTTTTTTTTTTTTTTTTTTTCTTATAAAGTATGAAACTTTCATTAAAATATACTAAAACCGTATTACTTCTCTAATTTCAATTTGGGGTTTTCCTGTGTAATTTGGGGTTACGATTATATTTATAAATGTTCAAGACTGTAATAGACTTAATACAGGTGTCAGAATTTTCCTTTCATTTGACTTGAGGTCAAATTCGTTGTATAAGATTCCCTTTGTAAAAGACTATACGGACAGGATTGAAGACCTTTTTGTTCGTTCTTTTCTGTTAGGTTTTTTTTCAAGTCTCTTGATGAACGTATAAGTAAGAATCGACGTCTCGGACGAGGGTACTCTCTCTTTTTTTCACTAGATGATAAAGAGATGAGTGTTGCCTAGCAGAATACGTCTCAGTTTCTCTGGATTCCGTGTGAGGACAGACTTCTTAAAAAAAGACTTCAAATAATCTTCGTCCGTTATAGTTATATTTCATATTTTATATAGTCCGGTTGTTTCAGTGGAGTTTGATCTTAAGATCGTGTGCTCCGTCTTCGTTAGTAGGGTAGGATAGACAAGTGTATGGGACTTTGACCTGTCGAAAGGGTGAAATTTTCCATTCATTGTCTTCTTTTTGTTATACTCTTACGTATTTTTAATTAGTATATCGTTTTCTTTTCCTCATAGTGTAACTTTAGAGTTCTTTGAATTAAAATCGTTCGAGAATATCACACTGGTTTTACCTTAGGTTTTCTGTACCAAAGAAACTTTGTCCATAAAATTCTTCTTTTGTCCGTTTGTATGTGTCACTTGTTTGACTCTACGGTCGACTATCCTTTTCGTTCAACCGATTCTTTCATTTTACATCGTTCTTTTACTTTTGGCATTATCGTTTTGATTTTATACGTGGTTTCAGTCATCATGACCCGTCGTGATGAGTTCAATTCTTTTTAATTTATTTCTGAACTCTTGTTCGAATAGAAGTTCTTATATTTCTACTATTTCTTTCTTTTAATTTAATTTTTTTTTCCTATTAACCATACAGATTTCAAGTTTGGATATTTGTGTCTTTGTCTTGTTTCCCTCGTCTTTATCACTATTTTCATTCAAAAAAACTCGAGTTCTTTCTGGACTCAGACGACTGGTATTTTCCATGAATATAATGTTTGTTTTGACTTGTCTAGGAGAGGTAGTTATGTCGAAAAGTTAAAAAATATTCTTATTTCGTTTTTGTTTTTCACATTTTTTCTTTTTATGTAATTGTGTTTTCTTTTGATTTAATCGGGCTAGAATAAAACTGGAGAGGTGTTGTGTCTCAAGACTTCTCTCTCCTTGTTAGATGTTGTTCCCATAGGTCCCCCCCGAACCTATCGTCTCTGTTAGGGGACTCCTCGATGACTGTGACTATGATTACCCTCTACACGCTCCACGACCTCCCAACCGTCCTCCAACTCTTAGAGACTAGAGGTCAAACCTTTCTTATGTAATACGTTTAGTTATAAGTACACATTTCCGTCAGAACCCTTAGTCGTTTAGTCTTTTATCTAGTGGATACGAGGGAACTCTCACCCTCTTTTTCCACTCCTTTTGGAATTCTAAAGTCCACGTCATAAGCGGTTGTAAAGTCAAGGTTCTAGGGCTTCTTGAAAAAGAAAATTTCCCCTAATATAGACATCCATAAATAACTGACACTTTAATCTTTCGAAAAATTTACAAATAATTAAGTATATGTTTATTACTGTAATGTACGATTACATTTACGTTAAAATTATTTTTATTGGTATAAAGGGGGTGGGGTTTTAACTCTTCCCATCATGACATATAAAAAAACATTTAAAAATTTTACGAACGAAGTTGTCTTCTGTCGACTTAAGAGTATAGATGAAGGTGTAAGTTAAATAAAACTGTATGACAAAACCGACTTTATATACTTCTTTTTACACCGGAGGACTTCTATGTGTCAAATTCTTCATTTTTTTTAAAATTCAGAAAAATCAGTTAATACCTATAAGAAGAAACTGTAATATTTCTTTGATTTGTTTACCATCAAATAATTTCCAATAAATGTTACACGTTAAACTTTGACATAGTTACTTGAAGTATGACAATGTAATTTTAGGTAGTCAGTCAGATGAATGTGAAACTTATCGATAGGTGCGTCGTATTAAGACATTAGAGTACGGGACCGGTAAATCTTATATGACCTAATGGGTATATAATCTTATATAACCAAATGGTTATAACCAAAAAGTTATATAATCTTATGTAACCAAATATAAATCTCAATACGTTTAGAAGGACTACAACTGTTAAAAGAAATATGTTGTCGTTTTGTAGTGTAAGTAACTATAGTAGAGTCTAAAGTGACTTTTTCAGAAATTCATGACTCTTCAACAGTTCGAGTCTTACCGTCTATATTTACAAGGTTTTAAAATCAAAAGAGACTTTTAGACTTAAAACAGTAACCGTTATTTTTAATAGTGGACAAAAGGAACTTAACTCAGAGTAATTTAAGTAGGAGTTCTGTCATAGACGGTTTATAGGTTCAGACTTATTGACTTGAATATTAATTTAGTTGACCAATTTTTTTTTGGTGGTTGGTTGGTTTGTTTTTTTTTTTGACTACACCCGAAGATCAAGTTCTACCACCTGATCTTCCCGCACACGAATAGAGGAGGACACTCTCGTGGTTTTAGTGTTGATCGACAACTTGGTAGTTGTCCTTCTGTGATCTTGGGTGGTTTTTTTATGAGGTACAGACTTCTGTTTCTTCGGCGGTGTCACTCTACCATCCTCCCCACGTTTGTGTTATTTTAGTTTAGGGTATGGGCGACCCACCCACTGGGTGTTTGATCTTTTGTATTATGGTTTCTTCGAGAAGGTGACGACACTTCCAAAACTCAGTCCGAAGGGTCGGACCCCTTCGTTGTTTCCCTAACCCTTAGGGGTCCCTTAGATTGTAACTTCCGGTCACCCTAAACTAATATCCTGAAGGTGTCCTGACCCCCTTTTTTCTCTGAGGTCAGAACCTCCCATGTTTGTTTTAGAACGTGAATGGTTCTGGGTCTCCTTTCCTCGTTACTGGCGTGTACTCTGACTTGGTATTGATGGACGATCACGACCTCCCAGAGGGTGCCTCCGTCCCCAGTCGTCCCCGAGTGGTGTCTCTGTTCTCGTGACCGTCGTCGTCAGGACCTTCCAGGGGGAACCGTCTCCGGGAGTATCTCGATGGTCCCGACCCGACGGAATCCGGTTTGTTGTTTACCCCTCCCCCCTCCCGTTGGGGTGAGTAGTCGTCTTTTAACCTAATTTCGTATTGACTCGTTCCGGGACGGGTGGTGTTGTTCTGGGCCAAAAAGGGTACTGGTCAGGGAGGGTAGTCCTTCGAATGTGTTCGGAGAATCGGAGGTAATCTCTCGTCTGTCTTCGTTCTTCTTAGTGTCGGAGTGTCACCGCTCTTACTTTTGGCGTAATGTTTTTCAATTAGTCCTACTTTTTCGTCTTTCAATGTAGGGTCTACTTCCCTGTTCTATTTTAGGGTCTTTTTGTTGTTTTAATACACCTTTGTCCGTTGGGACGTCTTTTTCTTAAGTCTTATTACTGTCGCTTCTACTAGGTCCTAGAGCCCTTTTGTTAGCTCTTCTACGTTCTTCACAAACGGTTTCTGGATGTTCTTGATTTCTTGGTTTTCTCTACTTATTATGTGGTCTTTCTTAGTTGTCGTCTTATGGACTCCACCTTCTTACCTATTTACTAGGTCTCTTATCTTACCACCTTTCGTGGCGAAGTCTTGTCTTATGTCTTTTTTCTTACTTTTTTTTTTTTTTTTTTTTTTT